>CM056049.1:327377504-327751472 GCA_029574335.1 Rana kukunoris
TCACCAAGCAAGGAAATGTACTGTAGTGACTTTCAGAAGTAACAATTGTATTATCACAAAAGGAAGCCACATATTAGCTAAAAGAAGAATCATAGATGAACTGTATCAGCTATGTGCAGTGAAGTAGTTAACACTCTTAACCACTTGCCTACTGTGCACCTACACCCCCTTCCTGCCCAGACAAAATATAAGCTTCCGGCACTGCGTCGCTTTAACTGAAAATTGCGCGGTCATGCGACGTGGCTCCCAAACAAAATTGGCGTCCTTTTTTTCCCACAAATAGAGCTTTCTTTTGGTGGTATTTGATCACCTCTGCGGTTTTTATTTTTTGCGCTATAAACAAAAATAGAGCGTCAATTTTTAAAAAAATTCAATATTTTTTCCTTTTTGCTATAATAAATAACCCAAAAAATATATAAAAAAAATATTTTTTCCCTCAGTTTAGGCCGATACGTATTCTTCTACATATTTTTGGTAAAAAAAATCGCAATAAGCGTTTATCGATTGGTTTGCGCAAAATTTATAGCGTTTACAAAATAGGGGATAGTTTATGGCATTTTTATTTTTTTACTATTAATGGCGGCGATCTGCGATTTTTTTATTGGGACTGCGACGTTATGGCGGACATTTCGGACACTGTTCTGACATTTTTGGCACTTGAAGATTTTGAAAAACCAATGTCTCAGCCAACAGGGTTATATTGGGACAATCAAGGATGTATAAAGCTTGAAAAGAGTGAAAAGATCAATGTCAGAACTAAGCCCGTTGATGTCAGGTACCATTGAAATGTTACTGTGCTTAAATACTATGGAACAGATAAGAAGATGCTAGGACAAAATCAATACCAAAGCAAAAGAATGAAACACTGAAATAAGATGGGACATACAGTATGTGAGATGTAATTAGTTAGTGGAGGTGTTAACATGCTGTTTATGCACACATAGGTGCAACAACCATTTTCATATTGTTGTGGAAATTGAATGAAGATGTATTTAATATGTATTGTCATAGTGTCACCCATTGATTTTTTTCCCACAGCCCACTCTAAAGAGCTGACTGGGGCAGACTGAGACTGGTTGAGATATACTTCCTGATTTGGAGAAGGGTGTTTGTGGAGTGGGGGTGTCGGTCGGCGGAAGGGTCCCTGTGTCATGCAAAGATATTTGCCTGTCGGGTGCGTCCACTCTGCAAACGCATTGTCGGTTTAGCAGATATACGCTCCTGCCATCTCTCGGTGCCTGATCAACCCTGATTTGAGATGTGAGCATACACCTGCAGATAAGCTCCCCTCATCAGGAACTGTGTTCATTGGTTATTGTATTATTACTGTATCGTATTGTTATTGAATTATTACTGTATGGTTATTGTATTATTACTGTATTGTATTATTGAATTATTACTGTATCGTTATTGTATGTATCCCTTTCGGAAGGGTTATCCTATATTGTCCCATCCATATATGGGCATTTGCTGTGTCGAGCCCACATGCTGTGACATCACTTCCTATGGTCACATGCTGTGATCTCCTCCAATCAGCTGTGGTCTGTGAAGGCTTTTGTTCTAATAAAAATACTCCGTGTGGGCATCGCCAGGCAGTCTGGTGAGGATGCCGTGATGAGAACAAGCTGCTGGTCAATGGTGCCTTATTGAATGAATGGAAGGGGATGAATGGTGAGTGAAACTTTTAGCTTAAAGATGGATTATTTTACTAAGTGTGTGAAGTGTGTGATTATAGCACAAGGCAAAATGGCTGTGTGCTCTGCATACAGCCAATTTTTCCATGTCAATGTTATACTGTGATTAGTGATTCTGCTGCTATGTATTGGTTGTCTGTTTGTTGATGTATAATGTAATGTAATTTCTAGTAAAACTACATGATTATGTTGTAACTTTCTGTTTCTGTGTTCTAGTTTTTTTTTTTCAAGAAAGCAAGAATGTCTCCGCCATGGGTCCAGCAACATCTTGACTGATAAAAGTCATGTATGTGGCAGCTTCCCAATAACCATGGTATCTTCTTGTTCAACAAAATAGGTTCTTTGGCATGAAGAGGTTTTCAGTGGCCACCGTTGCTCTAATACAGTGTTTCTCAACTCCAGTCCTCAAGGTGCCCAAAACAGGCCATGTTTTCAGGTTTGCCTTTAGATGAAACAGCTGTGGTAATTACTAAGGCAGTAAAACTAATCAAATCACCTGTGAAAAACAACGTAAAGCCTAAAATCGTGACCTTCAGCCTAGGTTCACATTGGAGCGATTTGTCATGCTATTTGAGAGATCAAATCGCATGACAAGTTGCAGCCTATTGGCGGCAATGGCACTGTTCCATTCGGTGCGACACAGATTTTGCAGCGCCGCATGATTTGCAAAAGTAGTTCCTGCACTACTTTTGCCGATTTCAGGTGGGATTTCTATAGACATCTGTGTATGAAGCTACACAAATGTCTATCAAGTAGCACCTGAAATCGCGCTGACCTTGCTACTTTGAAATCGCGCTACTTCAAGTAAAGTAGCAAGATTTAAAAGTAGCATCAGTGTGAACCAGGGCATAGGGGTGCTTTGAGGACTGGAGCTGAGAAACACTGCTCTAATACAATTCACAGAGCAAATGTGTTTAGTTAAAGCCTCCACGCCAACAACAATGTCAGGCTTTTGGTATGAATACAATTGTTTCAGCTTTGGTGGTCAGGCCCCATTAGGTCCTCTGGCTCAGGTTTTTTATAGCATGATTTAAAGAGTTTTCAAGATTTTTCTGTAGCCCTTCAGTAACATCAAGTATGTGTGGTATATAACTTCCTTCAATACTTTCGTACATGCAATGAAGTTAATTAGTCAAGTAATTACAAGCATGCAGGTTGACATGCTGAGCAGACATTGAGGGAAAGGTGATTTTTGTAATGAATTACCAGAAATTTAGCCAGTCATAGACACTGTCCAACAGTATTAAAGACTGCATGTTTTTCTTTACAGTGCTGTTTGCCAATTGGCTCTCACAGCTGACATTTCTTCTTATTTAGCTTCTTACTGGCCTGACTACTTTCCCCGCTAGTACTGATACGTGCCTATATTTTTTCCACAGAGTGTCTCTGCCTCCACAAAACTACAGGCAACGATTGTCTCTCAGAATTGTACTTATCAGAATATGTCACCGTATCTGCACAGATATGTATTTTCTGTACGCCACTTTTTAAAGTCACAGACATAGACACTGGTATTAGGTCCCAGCTCTTGTGCTTGCCCACCATTGGGCAATGTATACATTAATGGGGGCAGAGCTATATCCTGGCCTAGACCAACAAGGCCCAGGCCTAGGGCAGCACTTTGCAGGGGGTCAGCACGAAAAGAGTCCCTGCCGGCTTGCACAACACTGTTGGGAAAATTAGTCTAGCGACCCCATAAAGCGGGCGCGCTGCTTCTGGTATGCAGGCGGCCGGCATTCCGTAACTGTGGGGGGGGGGGGGGCGCTTCCAATTTTGACTGTTTTATCATCCTAGACCACAAACCTTCCTCACTGTGCTATATGTTTCTGCTGCACTATCTACTTAAAGTAGAACTATAGGCAACACTTTTTTTTCATTTTGGATAGAGTAAGGGAGGGTTATAGTCCCTGTCAGTTTATTTTTTTATTGTCAGTTTATTTTTTACCATCCCTGTCCCATTGCGAAGATTTCCCTTCCCTTTCTACTTCCTAAATTAAAGGAATACATTGCCCCCCCCCCCCCCCCGTCAGGCCCTCACTCGAAAATTTCAGGGCGGGTCTTAAACAACACAGGGTGTGGCTGTGACAGGAAGGGGTGGGTCATATTTAAATTAGGGGGTGCACAAGTTTAGACTAAATCTAGAGAGTGCAATATCAGGTGCTGCTTTGCATGGTAGCTTCAGCTGCACCCGATTTTACACTCTCCAGTTTTAGTTAATCAACCCCTTAGTGTAGAAGCCATGCATGATGCCCATTATAAGTCAAACTAAAGGGAAAGGGCTAGTCATTAGTATTGGCCTTTTTCTTTTTTCCATTACTGACTTATCATATCTTGTATAATGCCTTGCTGTGCAGTTTCTCCATGTGGAGGTGGTCATCTTGGTTAAGCGGCAATGCTTTGATTCTTCATTTTAGACATGCCTCCTGATGACTAATGATCTGATGAACTAATGACTGGTAGAGGTAAGGATCAGTGGGTAGCAGGGGAGGTAGGGGAGTCATGGAGACATAGACTTAATGAGACACTAACCTCTTGTAGCCCTCCTTTTTTTAGTGGGTGGGGGGGGGGGTTTGAGAAATAGCCAGATTCCGATAAGCCTCCCGCCCGCATACCCCGACAACCAACGGCCAGGGTTGTCGGGAAGGGGCCCTGTCCTCATCAACATGGGGACAGGGTGCTCTGGGGTGGGGGGCCGCAGTGCGCCCCCTGCCCCAGAGCACCTAACCCCCCCATGTTGAGGGCACGCTGCCCGGTACGGCTCAGGAGGGGGGGGGCGCTCGCTCGCCCCCACTCCCTTCCTGACCGGGCCGGCCGGCGTGCTTTGGATACGGGTCTGTTAAGGATTGTGGGGGGACCCCCACGCCATTTTTTCGGCGTAGGGGGTCTCCTTACAACCCATAACAGACCTAAGGGCCCGTTATGCTCCTGAGGGGGGAACCCATGCCGGATTTTTTTTTTTAAATCCGGCGGGGATTTCTCCTTCAGGATTCATAACAAACTCCGCCCACGTGTAGAATTGGCGGGAATCCGCGTCGGATCCCCGTCGCTTCTATGACGGCTTTGTCTCCATCGCGGCAAGCCAGCTCGGCGCTGGCTCCCGCGATGGGGCTCGCAAGTGCTCAATCTCGCCGAGAAAGGGAACGAGATTGACACAATATCCCAGTCACCTACTGTAGTAGCTTCTGTCTGTATAAAATCATGTGGCTCAGTTCTGAGTCTGCTTCACAGTCATCCAATTAGGGTTTCCAACCCAGCTAGCAAGGACAGGAAATGCCTGTCTATAACAACTAAGCATATAGAAAAAAATAAAGAATAGCTATTTATAAATACAGACAGTAGGGGGCAACTGATCACTATACTCAGGTTTATTCTGCTATTTAAAGCCTCTAAATTCCTCTTTTTTTTTGGTTGCTGTGATACGACTTCCTGCTAAAGCATGGCTATATTTCTTCTTCATGTACACACTGTATGCAAGAAGGCAGCCAACCTCTCTTGCTCATTCAAGGAAAGGATTAATGTCTATGGACTGTACATAGAACAGTACACATGGCCACAACTAATGTGAAATGCTTGTTCCAAACAAACAGGAGAACTGGGGAAAAAAGGGAGGCTCTGGAGCTCACAGAGGATGTAACATAGAAGAAAAACACAAAAAACAGAAAGAAGCAGTTTTAAAATAATAGATTACAGTGCCATACAGGATGTACTGTATATAGATTATTATTTTTGGCAAATAAGGATATAGTTTAGTGTCACTGTATTAAGATAAGAGCAGGGAGATTCTTGCACTGTAGGTTCTTAGGCACCACTTTCTCTCCATTAGGACCTCAAAATACCAATACGATATCTATAGTTACCATGTTTTTTTCTAGAAGTTTTTGTGTATGAGCATTTACATACCTCCCAACTTTTTGAGATGGGAATGAGGGACATCTATCAGCAAAAGTATGCAGGCATAGGGCACACCCCTTGCCATGCCCCCTTAACCTCCCTGGCGGTATGATTCTTTAAGATTTTAGGTGCTAAAAGCGGTACCATTATTTGCAAGGGAATTTGGCGTTTTATACTGTAGGCTTGTAATTCTTAGGAATAACTCACTTAAATCTATTCAAACAAGAGTCTAATAGGCATTATGATTTTTTTTTTTTTTTTTAATTCACAAATGATAATATAATTATAGTAAAAATTATTCAATAATGTAATCAAATCAAAATCACTGAAATTTGCTCAGTTGCAGAATTTTTGCTGTCATTTTTTTTTTTTTTTTATGACGAATTTCCCCATAAATCGCTATCGCTAAATTCTGCAAGTGATTCTGATTTATTATCGCTGTTTTTTAGCTGCTCTAAAACAATTTATAAAGGGACACTTTTGGTTGCTATGGGCAATCTACAGTTTGCAGCAAAATGACATGTAGTGTACAGGGCAGAATAGGGACATGATTTTTTACATACAGTACTGTAATCTATAAGATTACAGTGTACTGTATGTATAGTGTTTGTTTACAAATTTGGCGCCGTTCCCCCCCTACGTCGCGAAGGGAAGGGAATCGGCGGAACACACAGCATTTGTACTGCGGGGATTCATCGATAAGAAAAGTAAGCATCCAGCGAGGTAAGCGCGTGTATTACCGATATTAGCTTAAAAATCTCATGCCACACACGTGAAGACCGCCAGGGAGGCTAGTCACCGATCCAGCGGGAAACCCCCGCCGGATCGCCAGGAATTTTTGAAAAAAAAATGCACCCCGAGCGTGACTCGTTACCGCTTCTGGCACTAATGTTAACCCCGAGTCACGCTCGGGAATACCGCCAGGGAGGTTAAAGGAGAATTGTACAAAAAAACAAGATTGGTTAAATTCAAAAGTGCTTTTTCTACCACTACTATTCCTTTATATTGGCTTTTGGAATTTACAAATGCAGCAATTAAGAAATCAGATGAACGGTTTAGCACTGGGAAACACGTTTTGATAGATAAAAAGTGCATTTTATGTACATCTATATAGATCAGACCAAAATGAGGGACAAAGTGATATTGTTTGAAATCAGGGACACTCCCTTGAAATCAGGGACAGATGGGGAGATATGCCTTTAGGTGGCCACATACTGTATCTGACTTGTGTATCTGAATTTGGTTATTATGAATTATGTATGTAATGGGTTGATATGTTGTGTGAAAATTTTCCGAACCCTACAAATGAGTTACATCTGCTGACTTTCTTTTTCTTAACATTTTGCTTTTGTGTCTTCTTTTAGTCACCACACGCGTGTAATCATTTTATAAGCTGTGGAGTTATAGAATTGTTTGTTGAGTATGTTAATACCTATGCTGGATTTATGTAAAAACAAAATGATTTTTTCTGCTCAATTTCAAATATATTCAAGTTTCTGCACATCTGCCATCCTGTATCCCTTCCAAACAAAAACCTGTTTAAACCCTGCAGGTGTGACACGCTGGGATGAAACATCTGTGAGTTATAGGCGGAAGTGATAGAGAGTACAGTTGATGAGATCAGCTGCTCTCAACTAGTGCATGGCATTTGTACGCCTTTTGCGAATTCACCAATTACTGTGAATGTACAGCTTTCAGATGAGTGCTCTGTGCAGCTGCACCTCTCTGATGCTGGGCATGTGTAAGCTGCATTGATTTTGCTGTGTGAGAGCTCTCCCACGACCCCTTGCTGAATTTATCTCTTGTTTCTATGGCCTTTTTCATCATCGCTGTTCACTGCACAAATAGACCATTTTTTTAGTTTCCATCCCTTGACAGGGATGACGGATGCATTAGGTTAAATAGCTGAGAAATCCAGCTGATTCATCCAGGATATCTAGCATATTCATATAACCATGTTTAAAAAAAAATACCTTTGTACTTGAAAAAGGCTGTTTAGCAAAATATACAATTATGTGCATACAGCAACATTCCTTGGAAATGAAAAAAATAAATAAAAAAAATGTGTCTCTCTATCTATCTATCTTTTCCTGCATTTTTGAATGAATGACATTTGAAGTCATAACATAATAAATACAGTCAATAAACTGATCAAACAGCATGTGCAATTTCTAACATTTGACACATTATTGTTAACATATGTATAAATCCTTTCGCTAAAATATTATATATGCTTTAACCACTTCAGCCCTGGACCATTTGGCTGGCCAAAGACCAGGCCACTTTTTGTGATTCGGCACTGTGTTGCTTTAAATGACAATTGTCGTGTGACGTGGCTCCGAAACAAAATTGACGTCCTTTTTTTCCCCACAAATAGAGCTTTCTTTTGGTGGTATTTGATCACCTCTGCGGTTTTTATTTGTTGCGCTATAAACAAAAATAGAGTGACAATTTTGAAAATAAAGCAATATGTTGTACTTTTTGCTATAATAATTATCCCCAATTTTGTTTTTTAAAGCAAATTTTTTCTCAGTTTAGGCCGATACGTATTCTTCTACATATTTTTGGTAAAAAAATCGCAATAAGCGTATATTGAATGGTTTGCGCAAAAGTTATAGCGTCTACAAATAGGTGGTCGTTTTATAGCATTTTGATGATTATTTATTTTTACTTGTTATGGCGGCGATCTGGGATTTTTATCGTGACTGCAACATTATAGCGGACACATCGGACACTTTTGACACTATTTTGGGACCATTCATATTTATACAGCGATCAGTGCTATAAAAATGCACTGATTGGGGCGTGGCCTGGCTGAGCATGGTGATGGCCGCTTGAACGGAGAGCTCCTGCAGACAGAGGACCGAACCACTGAACCATGGGCAAGTCCAACAGAAGTGTCTCAGCCTCCAGGACACCGAGGGAATATGGGACGCAGCCCGGTAGAAATATACCGGAGCTCTTTCGCTCCCTCCGCTCTGATAGCCACGGGGCCTCGCAGGCCGCAGGGCCTACCTCCCCGAGCGCCGCCTCGGACTCGCAATCAGACGAAAGGGAGATGCATATCAGCCATGCGGCTCCGTCGGTGAGCCTAACGGACCTTAATAGGGTGGCATCCGACATTACTAACACCCTGTCGGCGGCTATTATGGACCTGAAGACGGAGTTCCGAGCGGTGGCCACCCGCCTTACAGACGTGGAGCAAACCTCACAGCGACACTCGGCGGCTATCAGGCAAGTACAACAGGCCCACGACGCCCAGCTTTCCTACTTATTTGACCTGCACCGCCACGTCGAGGATCTCGACAACAGGGGTCGCAGGCACAACGTGAGGATCAGGGGAGTCCCGGAGGGGATCGATGCGGGGGCCTTGCCGCAAACGATCTGCACCATCTTTAACGACTTACTGAGCCGCCCGGCGGACTCCCCGGTGGAGATGGAGAGACTGCACCGAGCGCTCAGACCCCCCCCTCGTGATGGAGACCCCCCGAGGGATGTCATATGCTGTATTGTGAACTTTCCACTTAAGGAGGAGATATTACGAAAAGCAAGGGAGAGAGGCCGCATAACGCATGAGGGCACTGAAATTAAACTGTTTCAGGATCTGTCCCAGATCACTCTGCAGAACAGGCGAGCCCTGCGACCCCTGCTGGATGTCTTGCGGAGCCGCAACATAATATACCGCTGGAAGTTCCCTTTCTGTTTGTCCGCCTCAGCTAGGGGTCGCTCTGCCTTCCTCCGCTCCCCGGATGACCTCCAGCACTTCTGTGAACAACTCGATATACCCATGGTGGACCTGCCAGACTGGTGTACCTTCCATTTCCCCACCGAGCCGTGGCGTCCAGTGTCGCATCATCCCTCTCCAAAAGCCCAGAGGCACCGCTCCAGACGACGGAGATCTGCATCTTCCCAACCTGGACCCCCTATGCCTCGCCGGGAACAGGGCCTCCGCAGTCCGGACCCTCCGGCCACCCCACGCAGAGATCGCCAGGATGCCTGATGGCATACATGCCGACTGAGTCCCTCCACCTGTAAGTTTTTTTTTTTTTGCCTTTAGTATTACTCACCCATCTTGGATTCGATTAGACTCTGACTCCTACCAGTTGCCGACCTAACACGTGCCCTCTATTCACAACCCATTGCTGATGATCGGCACCCCCATAGACATTTTTGCCAGTATTACGCCACCGCATTCCTGCCTGTTTAGTTGGAAAACCCTTGCTGCACACTGTATGCTGCTCTATTGTTAGCAGTCGCCGCTCCAGGGCTACAGAACTATGTACCCCCCCGTTTTGTCCCTGGACCCTAACCTACTTCTCCCCATGTAAGTCTACCTTGCTTCTGCTAGCGGTCGGCCCGACCCCACCGCCATCAATGCCTCTGACATACTGACGAGAATGCTGTCCCGCAGAGAGGGTGATATTCACCTCAAACGGTATCTGGACCAATGCCCACAGCCTCACGGACATGTACCCTGGCCCCACACTTGCCCACCCCTATCCTTTCTTCCTGGGACCCCAGCTAAGGACTACATGCTCCCTTTAGAACATTGAGCACCGCTATGTCTGCCTCTCATAAACTGCTGCTGATTCAAATTGCAGGACTGTTCGAGATTGCTGTCCGGTGGTTCGTGGCGATTTGGTCCCTCCCCCGTTCCCTCTCCCCCCCCCCCTTTTTTTTAACATTTTGACTTATTATTTACCTGTACTTCCTTGATTTATTGATCTTTTAACTGTTGTACTTTTGTTGGCTAACTTTTTCTCCCCTTCTTTTTTTTTTTTAATAGCAATGATGAGGCGATTCCTACGGTCTCCCACCTGTTGCAGGGGAGTAAATGGTTCTCCCCACGCCATCTGGGATCTCTGATGCAGGCTTTTTTCTCGCTGAATAGCTTCTTGAAACGTAAGCTTATGCTGGGGGTCCAACCCCCCCCCTTATTATCTTTTTTTTCTGCATGTTGGTGGTTTCCTTTGGGTCTTGGACGTATTGCCGCCCGTGAGGCCTAGGGGACCCACCACCCAGACATCATTTGCTGGGCTCAGATACTATGTTTAAGGTACCGGTGAAATACCTGACAGCTGACTGGTGTTCACAGGGCACCCTGCGGGCCGCAGGCGTCCACACCCTTGAACCCCCCGGTTCTCCTATTTTATTTTTTATTTAATTATCATTATTTTTTTATTTATTTTTTTTCTCTTCAGAGGCGGCGGAGGTGTGTTGGCTCTCGTGACCTCCCGCTTGGCGTGAGGGAAACTTGGTTCCCCTCTCGCCATCCGGGACCTCTGGCATGGGCCCCTCTCCTTCTGAGGAGCTACCTGAATTAAGTCCCCATTTTTTTTTTTTCTTTGGGCTATTTACCTACCTGACATGAATACTGAGGACTAGGGCCTTCCTGCGCCCCTGCTGAGGGGGTCCTAGGGGCCTGCGGAATATCCTCGCTTCTAGGCGACAACGCCTTCCACCTAATATAGCAGGACTTGTGCCTGGAACGCCTGATGTGCCTTTCAGGGACATGATATGCCTATACCATATATGCTCTACCTGGTAATATTCATGCTATATACTGTTAAGGTGATCTTCCTGATGGGATTTGTTTTGTTGGCTCTACACATTCTAGAGGAGCTATTTACATGTGTTTTCACTGTTTTTGACATTTCAGGTCGGACTCTTGTACTGTTTCCCAATGTATGTGTATGTTTTTGTTATTACTCTACTTCCAATGACAGCTTCCTTTCCCCAGTTTTAGAGCTGTAAGGCATCTCTCCACCTTACCCTCCCTCTCCTGCTTCCCTTATGTTGCCCTGTCAATACACTCTATATCTCCTCTTCTGGTTCCCCGTTACGCCACCATTGGCTGGTTCCTCGGTATTGCGGCAGCACATGACCTCAGTCATACTTACTACCCCCCAGCAGCAGCGCTATATATAGTCTGCTGACACCCCAGCCTTGTAATTACTAGGTGGAATAGACTGACTATTTCCGCCTCTGGTCTTGTCTTCTCTCTGCTCTGGTTTCCCATCCCTCTCTCTTTCTACTTAGCTGCCCTCCTCTCCCCCCCCCCCGTTTTTTTTTTCTTCCCTTTTTCTTTCTTTCCTCGGTGTCGGTCGTCCTCTGCCGGGGCTGGTCCCCGGTCGTGGGTGCACAAGTCTACTCTTGATTCTACATCGTTTGCTATATTGCTGAACCCCTGAACTACGCTTAGCCATGCAAAAAGCTCCGCAACGTCATAACCCCTTGTTGCTGAAGTGTGTGTCGCTCAATGTAAAAGGCCTAAATGTACCGGAAAAGCGATCGCAGGTCTTATCCACATTGTCCAAGCAGAAAGCCCAGTTTATCTTCCTACAAGAGACCCACTTCCGGTCAGACTCCATCCCCAAGCTTCGCAGTGATCTCTACCCTACGGCCTTGCATTCTACGAATCCCTCTGCAAAGACCAAGGGTGTCTCTGTCTTAATCTCCAAAAATGCTCCTTTTCAGCTGTCGGATTCTCTGGTGGATCCAGAAGGTAGATTTGTGTTTATCAAGGGCCTCTATGCCTCCAGACCCTTGACCCTGGCAAATGTCTATGCCCCTAACGAGCACCAGGTTTCTTTCTTTAAAAAGGTTTGCGACCTCCTTTTTTCATTTAAGGAGGGTATGGTTCTCTTGGGGGGTGACTTTAATGTACCTTTGAACCCTGAAGTTGACACCTCCACGGGAACCACCGTTCTGCCTTATCGTGCTTTACGTCAAATTAAGTTACAGCTGCAAGGTCTCACACTACATGATTCTTGGCGCACCTTGTTCCCGTCGACCAAAGACTACACATTCTTCTCCGCTCCTTTCCAGAAGTATTCCCGCATAGATTACTTCTTCCTCTCCCAATCTGACCTCACCTACCTTACCCAAGCTGCCATAGACCCTATGGGCCAGATTCAGGTAGATGGGAGCATCTTTGCTCTGGAGTAACGCTTCTCATTTACGTTACTCTGCCGAAATTTTAGGAGCAAGTGCTGTTATTCATGAAGCACTTGCTCCTAAAGTTGCGGCAGCGCATCGCAAATGAGCCGGCGGAATTCAAATTGGGCGGGTACGGGGCGTGTACTATTTAAACTAAGCGCGATCCCGCGGCGAACGTACTGCGCATGCTTCGAGTGTCAATGCATCCCAGTGCGCATGCTCCAAATTCTGTCAGTGAACGTCAATGACGTCACATCCCCATTCATGAACGTTTTACGCAAGCGACGCGAATTTTTTTTTTTTCGACGCGATGACAACGGCTATACTTAACATAGGATACTCCACTAGGGGGCTGCTTTATCTTTACGTCGCGTATCGCTTACGGAAACGTCGGAAAGTCACTGCGTCGCGCCCGAAAACGATCGTGAATTTCCGATTCCCGCTGATTAACATATTTTTTCAGCGTAAATCAGCGGGAACGCCCCCGGCGCCATTTTTAAATTAAAGTTGCGATGCGATGGCGAAATTCAATTGCGCCGATCGCATCGGAACTCCAACCCGGCGTTCTTGTTTTCTGGTTACAGAAAACAGAAACGCCGGCTTAAAGTGACAGTTAGGCTGGAGTATCACTGATACTCCAGCCTAACTCTACCTGAATCTGGCCCTATGTTCTTATCCGACCATCACCCTATCTCGGTAACGCTCGCCTTTCCCGAGTCGGTCTCCAGGACCAAAACATGGCGACTGGACTCGTCCCTACTTAAGGACACGGCCTTTACGACAAGTCTAGAAGGCACGATCCGCAGCTACTTTGAAGAAAACGCCTCCCCGGACCTGTCCCCACTTACGATCTGGGAGGCCCACAAGTGTGTGATCCGAGGAGAACTTCTGGCCCAGGCAGCGAAGCTTAAGAGGTTCCGCCAAAAGACCATAGCGGAACTAACATCTAAGATCCGAAGGCTGGAGGCCTCGCACAAAGCTTCTCTATCTCAAGGTTCCCTACAGGAGCTCACACACACCCGCTCATTGCTTCTGGAAGAACTAGGTAAGCGCGCCAGAAGACGCTACGTTCTTCACCAGAGAGTGTTCTATGAACATGGCAACAAGTGCGGGAGACTCTTAGCACGGGCGGTGCGAGCTTCCAGACCCTCCAATACAATTCACCAGATCCTAGACCATAGAGGTGTTACCAGGGCTAAAAACGAGGACATAGCAAAATGCTTTGAACGATACTACACAAAACTCTACAACCTAAAGCCCCCCAACCAGACTCCGGCCCGAGAGGCATGGAGAGCGGAGGCCATTAGGGACTTCCTAACCCAGTACTGCCCTAGGCGGATTCCAGAAGCGCGTGCATCAGATTTGGACCTGCCCATCTCTCTTGAGGAACTTCAAAACGCGGTGAAGCACATGAAACCCGGCAAGAGCCCAGGACCTGACGGGCTCACGCTGCAATACTACAAGTCGTTCCTCACTATCTTATCTTCTAAGATGCTAGATACCTTTAACGCCCTAGCATCCCCTTCCGTCCCAATGGGTCATCTGTTGGAGGCACACATAACGGTTATACCGAAAGACGGTAAAGATGCCACACAAGTTCAAAACTACAGACTGATATCACTCCTCAATGTCGACATTAAGCTGTACGCCAAGATCCTGGCAAATAGGCTATCCCCGCTCTTGCCTGGCTTGGTCTCCCAGGACCAGGTGGGTTTTGTCCCTGGAAGAGAGGCCAGAGACAACACCATCAGGGCATTGAATTTACATCATTGGCTCACTGTTTCCGGAACACGGGGCTTCTTCTTATCCCTTGATGCGGAGAAGGCGTTCGACAGGGTGGCCTGGGACTACATGCGGGAGGTCTTGAGAACGATTGGCCTTCACCCCCGCATGCTGGCACATATCTCCGCATTGTATTCCACGCCCAGTGCTTGTGTCCGAGTGAATGGATACCTGTCGGACGCCTTCTCCATAAGCAATGGTACCCGCCAGGGCTGTCCCCTATCTCCCCTGATTTTTGTGCTAATCCTGGAGCCTTTTCTTAACAAAATACGCTGCAATCCTCATATTACAGGCTTGACGGTGGGAGGTAGGGAGTACAAGGTAGCGGCTTTCGCTGATGATGTACTCCTTTCTTTATCGCAACCGAGGATATCATTACCGAATTTGCTGAAGGATATCGAGAGCTTTGGGGAGCTGTCCCACTTTAAGATTAACTACTCTAAATCACACGCCCTGAATGTGTCTCTCCCGCAGGGCGAGGTGGACAGTTGCCGGGATTCCTTCCCGTTCCTTTGGAACAAGAGCGCCATTACGTATCTGGGCATTCAGATTACGGCGGATTTGACTCACCTTTATAACGTAAATTTTCTGACCGCCCTTAGAAAGGCTCAACAGGATCTAAAGGATTGGGGGACCCTTAATGTTTCATGGTTCGGTCGTTCCGCCCTCCTGAAAATGATAATTCTACCGCGCCTTCTATACCTCATGCAATGTATCCCGATTGCCCTACCTCCCTCCTTTTTTGCAACATTCAAGAAGGCATCTTCAGCGTTTATATGGAAGAATTTGCCCCCCCGTATTAGATACTCGCGGCTCACCCGCTCAAAGGCCAATGGTGGTATCGGCCTTCCGGACCTTTTCCAATACTACCTGGCAGGCCACCTTATGCGAATAGTGGATTGGAATGTCCATGAGTCTAGGAAGGGATGGGTGATCCTAGAAAAGTCTTTCACACGACTCCCCCTTGATTCACTTCCTTGGATGCCACCTCGTCACTGGCCTCCAGAAATCAAAGTGCACCCGCTGCTCCACCCTTCTCTTAAAGCTTTTGAACGAGCGACGAAAATGCAATCAATTTCCTCGGTTCCAGGGCCGCTGACCTCGTTGAGAGGCAACCCTGAATTCCTGCCAGGTCTATCCCCCTCGTTCCTGATTCGAGACTGGCCGCGGGACCGAGTCCAAGCACGTCACTTTTTCTCTCGTGGATCCCCTCGCCCCTACGCAGATTTGGTCTCTGAATCCCCGTCCAACTCCTTCTCCTTCTGGTCCTATAGGCAACTACGACACTTCCTCTCCTCACAGCCGACTCCCGAAACTTGGACGCGGCAACTGACGCCCTTCGAAAACTTATGTTCGCAGTCCTCTCCACAGAGACACTTGATCTCCAGTATATACCAGATTCTCTCGGATAACATCCCCAAACTTCCGGATTCCGCGCGTATAGCCTGGGAATCTGAACTTCAGGTTTCCCTGGATGAGGAGGACTGGGCCCGTATCAATGAATGTATCCACAAAGGGTCTCTCAATGTCGCTACCCAGGAAACTTGTTACAAAATCAAAATGCGCTGGTATAGAACTCCGGCTCTCCTGCACAAATTTTCCCCAGCGGTTCCGGAAACGTGTTGGAGATGTGGTAAGGAAAGGGGGACAATGCTCCACATATGGTGGAGCTGCGATTCCCTCCAGCCATTCTGGAAAGAAGTAAATGAGCTTATTGCACACGTTACTACTTATACTCTCGACTACTCTCCAGCACAATATCTCCTACATCACACGCATCTGACCAGATCTGAATATTTTAAATCCCTAGCCATGCATATGGTGAACGCGGCGAGACTCTGCATTCCGGTACATTGGCGCTCCACACACACTCCAACGATTAGGGAATGGTTCAACAGGATATCTAGGACCGAAGAAATGGAAGAGCTAGTTCATATATCCCAAGAACGCATCGAAAAATTTACAACCACCTGGGCATGCTGGGCCCATTTTAAAACAACTCAGCGTTTCTGCCCCTATTAGGGGCCTGTTCCTACTGAGCTGATGGTGTTGTGTCCCTGGGCTTGTGGCCTCCCTGGCAGAGGGCCACCGACGCCGACGACCTCCCACCACCGTCCTTTCTCCTCCCCCCCCCCTTTTTTTTTTTTTTTTTCTTTTTTTTTCTTTTCTTTTTTTTTGTTTGTCTCTCTCCCCCTCCATCCTATTTTCTCCTATCTCTCTCACTCCCTTTTCTCCTCTTTCTCTCCACCTTTTCCTCAGCAAAATATTTTGTTATGGCTTGATTATAGGCCATTTTGGCCAAGGCTTAACAATCCCAGAAGATGGGATTGTGCTCTGCTTAGATATGCTAACCTAGATACTCTGTTGCTGTATACATATATATATGCATTGTTAACATGTATCAATCTACTTCCATGTACTTTCCAGTTTTGTGTATTGTACTGTTTTCTTATCACTTAATAAAACTGTTTATGGGAAAGAAAAAAAAAATGCACTGATTACTGTATAAATGTGACTGCCAGTGAAGGGGTTAATCACTAGGGGGCAGGAAGGGGTTAAATGTGTCCTAGGGAGTGAATCTAGATGACCAGTGACATGTCACCAGGCAAAACAGGGAGATGCCTTGTTTACAAAGGCATCCCCCCGTTCTGCCGTTCTATGACCCGATCGCGGGACACTGGTGGACATCGAGTCCACGGGTCCCACAGACATGGTCACGGAGACTGTGGCGGGCCCGGCATGCCAGCGGGCGTGGCATGCCAGTGGCGGCGCGCACTAGCCTGCTAGGGGGCAGGATTCAAAGTAACGTATATATATATATATGTTACATTGCCTGCCCGTGCCATTCTGCCATTCGGATATCTGCCTCAGGCAGTCGGAAAGCGGTTAATATGTTTATTTTATTTGAAACAACATTTTACATATGTTTTACTTTCTTTTAAATAACACCTAGTAATCCTGTCTCTAAGCTTCTTGTTTAGGCACTTTGTGTTACAGGGTGACAGCACTTTGTCTGTGTCTGACTATTGTACTTCTGCTTTGTTATGCTGTCACATGCTTTCCCATTGAAGACTGCCACGGCCGTATGGATGCACATTGTGCAGGCATGTTCCACTGTTGTCAGAATTAGGAAACCTGGTCTGAGAAGTTATGTGCTGCAGTTACTGAAGCAAATGCATATAGACAAGAAGTGGCTGTTGGGATGGGCTGCAGAATGGGTGTCTGTGTGTGCTAAGTGAAAAGAATTCCTGGAATTCATTAAGACTGGCACAGGCAGATTTTGCAAAAGTGTGACTCATGCATTACAAAAAGTGGTGAAGAATGCTTGTCTAGAACTTGTACTTGAATTTGGCTCATGTTGTGCCATGTTTGAAATGCACAAGAGACACTTTCGCCAAATCTGTCTGAGACAGTTTTCCTCTCTGTACACCAAAACAAAGTTGGCCTTACTTAGCTCCATTTTTACATTTGGCGCAATCAATGTGACACAATGTAAACGTGGCACATTTTATAACTACCTGAATTTGCTGCATGAGCCGCAAAGTGTTGGAAATGCTTTATGAATTTGGAACAGTACATTGACAAGAGGGATTAACACCAACAATAGCTTTGACAATAAAAGAAAAAGTGCCTTTAAAGCCCTGTACACACGATCGGTTTGTAATTACTGTAGGGGGGCGTGGCTGGATGTGTGACGTCATTGATTGTCGTTGCCTATAACAGGGAACAGACGATCAGTGACACAGCCACAGAGAAGAACGGGGAAGGTGTGCTTACACTCACCTCTCCTAGTTCTTCAGCTCCTGTGACCGATCGCAGGACACCGGCTTCGGATCGGGTCGTGAGCGGGTTCTGGCAGCGCGTGTGACCCACGGCTGGGCTCTTAAAGTCGACGTACCTGTGCCCAGCCGTGCCATTCTGCCGACGTATATCGGCGTTAGGCGGTCCTTAATGGTTAATATTAGATCAATATTACTGTAAATAAAGCAGAAATAGAGAATTATAATGTATAGCACACAGGATTTGGGAAGATATCCAAAGGGTAGGAAAAAGGGAGAGATTAGAGAAGTAAAGGCTGGGAAAAAGGAGAGGGAGATTCGGAAGAAAAGGGGGAAAAACAAAAGGAAAGTAGAAAAAAGAGGGGAAGGGAGGGGGACGATACTCTTCTTGAGTTTGGTTCAGTGGCCTCTTTGGAAGTAGGAAGGTTTTTTTTCCCTTCCCTTTGCCTAAGTGGCATAGAAGGGCACAGTAGGAGAACACACACGATTCAAGTAGAAGGAATGGAGTGGTTAGGGACAGTCAGACTTACTCCACCGCAGCCAGGGATGGCATGGGGGGGGGGGGCTATTAACCTTATTTTTTAGGCTCCTTTTTTTCCCCATCTTTCCTCTTTTTATTTTTTTCCCCTCTCTTTGTCTTTGGGGGGGGGGGAGGTAGTATAACTGATAAACTTTTGATAAGACAATTTTGTACCTAGTTCTTTCCTGCAATGTTCATTTGTGTCTTTTATGTAAATGATGGAACATAAGGATGTACAATGCTGAATGGAAAATTGAAGTTAATTAACAAAATTAGTGTTAGTTAACAAAATTTTATTATTAAAAAAAGAAAAGATCACTATCACTGTAAATAAAGCGGAAACAGAGAATTATGATATATAGCACACAGGATTTGGGAAGATATCAAAAAGGTAGGAAAAGGGGAAAGATTAACAAAGAAAAAGAAGGGAGAAGGGAGGGGAAGGTGGGGAAGAAAAGGGGGAAAAAACAAAAGGAAAGTAGAAAAAAGGGGAGAGAGGGGAAGGGAGGGGGAGGATAGAAAGGGGAGGGAAGAGAAGAAAGGGGATGGTAGAAGAAATGAGAGGTAAGTTGAGTATAAACAAAGTAAAAAAAATGGGGGTCTCAGGGGTATCAATACCTGGTGAAGGCTACAAAAATCGTCTGAAGCTCATCATATCATTCAGACCTGGATTTGTTATAGCCCGCAAGTTAAACACCCTTTGGAGGACTTTTTCATCAAAATTGCCTCCTTGAGGGTCCTCATTTATTAGATTGAGGACAGCAAACTTGAAGACCAAAGGGTCATATTCATGCCTGAAAGCCACATGGTGGCCAATGGTAGTGTTTAAGAGGCCACTCGTGGCATAATAAAAATGGTCCTTCATCCTCTTCCAAAATCGTCTTATCATTTTGCCAACATAGAAGGGTCCACATTTGCAAAAGATGATATAGATCACTCCCCTCATCTGACAAGATATATGGTGTCGTAGGGATGTGGCCATTTGGAAAAGGAATAGAGGGTCCCTCTATCAGCGGGTCACAAAAATCACAGTTACCACATCGAAATAGTCCCAATTTATCTTTTGGTCTGTCTTCTGTTTTGCGCTATTGACTATGTACTAGGATGTCTGTGACAGATCCTGAGCGTCGAAAAGTAATTTCAGGTTTGGGTCCTAAATACTTGGTTAGTATAAGATCTGCTGACAGAATATGCCAGTGTTTTTGGATATATGATCGTATTTTCTGATGTTGGTCAGAATAGGTTGTAATCTGTCTTTTTAGATCCTGAGAACAGAATCGTGCCTCTTAAAAACCATTTGCTACCATGTGGCTTTCAGGTATAAATATGACCCTTTGGTCTTCAAGTTTGCTGCCCTCGATCGAATCTATGAGGACCCTCGAGGAGGCAATTTTGATGAAAAAGTCCTCCAAAGGGAGACTCAGTGGGTGTATAACTTGCGGGCTACAACATATCCAGGTCTGAATGATATGATGAGCTTCAGACCATTTTTGTAGCCTTCGCCAGGTATTGATACCCCTGAGACCCCCATTTCTTTACTTTGTTTATACTCAACTTACCTCACTTTTTTTCTACCATCCCCTGTCTTCTCTTTCCACCACTTTCTATCCTCCCCCTCTCTCCCCTTTTTTCTACTTTCCTTTCGTTTGTCCCCCTTTTGTTCCAAACCCCCCTCTCTTTTCCCTCCCTTTACCCTTTCTTTACTTCTCTAATCTTTCCCTTTTTCCTACCCTTTGGATATCTTCCCAAATCCTGTGTGCTATACATTATAATTCTCTGTTTCTGCTTTATTTACAGTGATATTGATCTAATATTAAAGAATTCCATATAGGGTTATTAAGATATTTCACGACTACAGTAATGTATGATGTTATTTTCTCATTATAATTGATGATAAATGCTATATTGCCCACAATAAAAAGTATCTTATAACAATGGGTTTTAACTAATGAATTTTCATGTTGGATTGTATAGAGGCGTTCATTCTATTTTATTTATACTGTCTGTCCTTAGGATCCTTTTTGACACTATGAATGCTTTATGATCAAAATACAGTTATTTTTTTCACTGCAATCCATGATATGATATTTTATAATATGTTACAATCTTTTTGTCCTTTAAAAATCATCTTCCAACTTCCTGTGGAACTTCACTCTCTTAATCAACATTGACTATTTTGAATCATTTTGCTACTAGCATTAGTAAATGAATAGGAAAGTATATTATATCTACTTGTTTGAAACTTTTTTTTCTTCAGTTGCTTCCTGATTTCCAGGCTTAGGAAAATTATGGCATTCATTCCATGAGTCTTCAAGAGGGGAAGGGGTTTTTCTCATCTAAGCACACTCTTCTGTATGCATGCCTGAGCTAAGGGAAGATGGCTTCAAGTAAATGCTACATGAATCATCTGCCCTTACTCAAGATGGCCACAGCCAGAAATGATAGAGGGAGTTTTTTCAAAGTGATTCCTCAGCAAAATAAAACATGGAGACATGGATGAAAGGCAGAATTTGCTTTGAATATCGAAAATGAATGAAATAGCATTTTTGGTTTGTGTTGCTCAGATGCAGTGTAGTTCCACTTTATAAAGCCTGGGTTTTCAGTGTATTGCAGCATAGTACAGCTTTAACACAACAACGTCAGCACCTATACACATTAAGAGCCACTGACAGTATGCCACTGGATATAATGAAGGGATAACGTGCTACTGACCACATGAAAAACAATGTGCTTTACATTATTAAAAGTCAGGTGTGAGAAGGTCTTTAGAAAGCAGAAGGAAAAAGGACTAGGTTTGGGGAGAGTTGGTTTAAATACTTACTTATTTGGCAGGGCTGGCCCAGGGCATTGTGCTGCCTGGGTCAAAGAATAAAATGTTGCCACCCCTGATAATTAAAACTAAAATTGAATGAATCAGTCAGTCAGATTTAAATGCAACAGTGTCTTATCTATATGCCATACCCCTCATCACAGACTACCCCATTACAGACCATCCCATCACAGACTCCCTTCATCACAGACCAATCCCATCGCAAACCATCCTATCACAGACGCCCCTCATCAACCCCTATCACAAACTCCTCTCCATCACAGACCCCCCTATCACAGACTTCCCTCATCACAGACCATCCCATGACAGATCCCCCCTTACCACATAGCTCCCATCACAGACTCCTCTCATCACATATTTCCACCATCACAGATCTCCCCCAGTCATAGACTCCCCTCATCACATACCATCTCATGACAAATCCCCCTCATCACAAATCCCCCTCATCACAAATCCCCTTCATCACAAATCCCCCTCATCATAGATCCCCCTCATCACAGATCCCTCTCATGACAGATCCCCCTCATTACAGACTGCCCTCATAACAGATCCCCCCATCACAGACTGCTCACCATTACAGATCCACCCATCACAAACTCCCCTCATCACAGAGTCCACATCACAGATCCATCCCCTATCGCATACTCCCCTCATCACAAACCATCCCCTCACAGACCCCCATCCCAGACCCATCCCACTCCAGACTCCCCTCATCACAGATCCCTCATCACAGACTCCCCTCATCACAGATCCCTCATCACAGACTCCCCTCATCACAGATCCCCCTATCACAGACTCCCCTCATCACAGATCCCCCATCACAGACTCCCCTCATTACAGTCCATCCCATCACAGATCTCCCTATCACAGAGCCCTCTCCATCACAGATTCCCCCACCCCAAACCCCCTCATCAGAGACTTCCCTCTTCACAGATTCCTCTTTATTACAGATCTCCTCCAATCACAGACCATCATATCACAGACTCCCCTCATCACAGACTATCCCATCACAGATCCCCCTAATCGCAGATCCCCCTCATCACAGATCCCCCTCATCACAGATCTTCCTCATTACAGACTCCCCTCATTACAGATCCCCCATCACAGCCTCCTCTCCATCACAGATCCCCCATCACAGACTCCCCTCATCACAGAGCACCCATCACAGATCATCCCCTATCACAGACCATCCTATCACAGATCCTCCCCATCACAGACCCCATCATCACAGATTCCACATCACAGACCCCTCTCCTGCTCTTTATCACAGATCCCCCACCCCAGGCCCCCCTCATCACAGATCTCCCTCATCGCAGACTTGCCTTTTCCCAGATTCCCCCTCATCACAGATCCCCATCACAGATCACCTATCACAGAAGCCTCTCCATCAAAGATCCCTTATTACAGACTCCCCTCATGACAGTGCCTTCCATCACAGATCCCCCTCATCACAGACTTCTCTCCATCACAGATCCCCACCACAGACTCCCCTCATCACAAAGCCCCCCATCACAGATCACTCCCATTTCACAGACTCCTCTCCATCAGACTCCCCTCATTACAGATTCACCCATCCTAGACTCCACTTATCACATACTCCCCTCATCACAGATTCCACCATCACAGATCCCCCCATCACAGACTGCTCACCATTACAGATCCACCCATCACAAACTCCCCTCATCACAGAGTCCACATCACAGATCCATCCCCTATCGCATACTCCCCTCATCACAAACCATCCCCTCACAGACCCCCATCCCAGACCCCTCCCACCCCAGACTCCCCTCATCACAGATCCCTCATCACAGACTCCCCTCATCACAGATCCATCATCACAGACTCCCCTCATCACAGATCCCCCTATCACAGACTCCCCTCATCACAGATCCCCCATCACAGACTCCCCTCATTACAGTCCATCCCATCACAGATCTCCCTATCACAGAGCCCTCTCCATCACAGATTCCCCCACCCCAAAGCCCCTCATCAGAGACTTCCTTTTTCACAGATTCCTCTTTATTACAGATCTCCTCCAATCACAGACCATCCTTTTACAGACTCCCCTCATCACAGACCATCCCATCACAGATCCCCCTAATCGCAGATCCCCCTCATCACAGATCCCCCTCATCACAGATCTTCCTCATTACAGACTCCCCTCATCACAGATCCCCCATCACAGACTCCCCTCATCACAGAGCACCCATCACAGATCATCCCCTATCACAGACTCCCCTCATCACAGACCATCCTATCACAGATCCTCCCCATCACAGACCCCATCATCACAGATTCCACATCACAGACCCCTCTCCTGCTCTTTTTCACAGATCCCCCACCCCAGGCCCCCCTCATCACAGATCTCCCTCATCACAGACTTGCCTCTTCACAGATTCCCCCTCATCACAGATCCCCATCACAGATCACCTATCACAGAAGCCTCTCCATCAAAGATCCCTCATTACAGACTCCCCTCATGACAGTGCCTTCCATCACAGATCCCCCTCATCACAGACTTCTCTCCATCACAGATCCCCACCACAGATTCCCCTCATCACAAAGCCCCCCATCACAGATCACTCCCTTTTCACAGACTCCTCTCCATCAGACTCCCCTCATTACAGATTCACCCATCCTAGACTCCCCTTATCACATACTCCCCTCATCACAGATTCCACCATCACAGATCCCCCCATCACAAATTCCCCCATAACAGATTCCCCCATCACAGACTCTTCTCTATCAAATTGCCCCATCACAGACTCCTTGCTATCACAGATCTCCCATCACAGACTCCTCTCAATCACAGATCCCCACCATCACAGTTCCCCCATCACAGACTCTCCTCATCACAAAGCCCCCATCACAGACTCCCCTCATCACAAAGGCCCATCACAGATCCTCCTATCACCGACTCCCCATCACAGACCCCTCTCTATCATAGATCCCCCCACCTCAGACCCCCCATCAGAGTCCTTCATCAATATTACAGATTGTCTCGTCCATAAGATCGCAGAACTCTCCCATACCCTAATTTACATAAGACATGGCAGGTCCGGACAAAAGGGGCGTGAATTTTCATGGGACATGCAGGTGATTGATTGCTGGGACCACCCACTTCTAGTAACCAATCACCCACTTCTTAAATTAAAAAAAGTCCCACCCTTTGTCTGGACCTGCCATGCTTCCCATCTTGTGTAAATAAGGTAGGGGAGGGGGAGTGCTTTGATCTTATGGAAGGGACAGACCCGCCCATGCCTGGAGGTGGCGGAAAGCTGTACATCTGATCTGGGGAACACACAAGAGAATAGTATGTGACCGGTCAGAATATATTAATGCAGTTAAGTGTTTGTTCACCAATGCCAGAAGGCTGCCAAGAAAAACAGGTGAGTTGGCAGCTCTGGTGCATGAGGAGAGCTATGATGTAATCGGTATTGCTGAAACTTGGCTTCAATCCTCACATGACTGGGCTATTAATATTCCTGGCTATGCTCTTTTTCGGAAAGATAGGGTAAAAAGGAAAGGTGGCGGGGTCTGTCTCTATGTGAGAAGTGACCTCAAAGCAAGCATGAAAGAGGACCTGGTTGATGGAGAGTGTGATAAAGCTGAAGCATTATGGGTGGAACTGCATACAGAAGTGCGTAGTTCAAAGTTAATCATTGGAGTTTGTTATAGACCACCCAATGTTAACGAGGAGGTGGAGACTCGGCTCCTTGCACAGATGGAAAGGGCTGCAAGGGCTGGGACTGTGATAATAATGGGGGATTTTAACTACCCTGAAATTGACTGGAGTAATGGCACTGCTGGAACAGTTAAAGGCCAAAAATTTAAAAACCTATTGCAGGACAATTTTATGGTCCAGCTTATTGAAGCCCCAACTAGGAATGATGCTCTGTTGGACCTGGTAATCTCAAACCATGCAGAGCTTATTACTAATGTTCAGATAAAGGAACACCTGGGTAGCAGTGATCATAACATGATTTCATTTGATGTTAGCTGTAAGCAAGAAATACATACAGGAAAGATAAAAACACCTAATTACAAAAGAGCAAATTTTCCAAGGATGAGGGCTGCTCTCCAGGACTTGGACTGCGAGGAAATATTGGCACCAATGAACACAGAACAGAAATGGAAATTCTTTAAAAAGTATGTCTGGAACCTCACTGCAAAGTATATTCCCATGGGCAATAAGTTTAAAAGGCTAAAAATAAAACCTATGTGGTTCACGGTCAAAGTTAAAAAAGCTATAAACAATAAGAAAATTGCTTTTAAAAAATATAAAAATGAAGGAACACCAGTGTCGTTTAAATGTTACAAAGAATATAATAGAATATGTAAAACGGAACTCAAGGATGCAAAAATTCAAAATGGACGACAGATTGCAAAAGATAGTAGGACAAACCCCAAAAAATCCTTTAAATATATTAATAGTAAAAAGGTGAAGTCTGAGCATGTAGGCCCTTTACAAAATAATCTAGAGTGGGTGACTGAGGACAAAGAGAAGGCAAATATATTAAATGCTTTCTTCAGCTCTGTGTATACAATGGATCATGGGGGAGCTCATGTCCATAATGGGGGTGAAAGTGACACAGCCCCAAATCCACAATGGCTCAAAAGTGATATGGTCCAGAAATATTTAGACAGAACAAAGGTGGATAAAGCACCTGGACCAGATGGCATCCACCGACGGATCCTAAAATAATTGAGCTCTGTAATTTCAAAGCCACTGTATCTAATATTTAGGAACTCATTCATGACAGGAATAGTACCACTGGATTGGTGTAGAGCCAATGTGGTGCCTATATCTAAAAGGGAACAAAGTCTTTACCAAGTAACTATAGACCTGTTAGTTTAACTTCTATAGTTGGGAAGATACTGTAAGATACGCCAATCTGGGGTTACGTATGTGGATCCCAACTGCGGAGGCTTCTCAGGTTTGAACCCAGGTTTCACTCTCTTTTATGCAGGGAGTTTGGGTTCTGACATCACAGCCTCAGATAAGTAGATGGCGCATATTCCTTCATAGGCACCAGCAAGGTAGGCGTAACTAAAGACTATGACTTGGGGACAAGATGAGACCAAGCAAAGCCGAAGCAGAGGGGCCAGCACAATGCTTAGGTTTGGATTCAACAGTTCTTAGGGGTCCTAATAGAGAGAGTATCTTGCTGAGATGCAGTCCCAATGGTATACAGCATTACTTGTTAGACATGAGAGGTTGTGGCACCAAGCTATGCAGTGGAATAACGTCCTTATAGGATGTCTCCAATTTACAAGCCGACCTCAATGCTCTGTCTAATTGGGCGACTATGTGGCAGATGAGGTTTAATGTTGATAAATGTAAAGTTATGCACTTGGGGGCTAAGAATATGCATACATCATACATGCTAGGGGGAGTACAACTGGGGGGATCTGTAGTGGAGAAGGATCTGGGGGTTTTAGTTGATCATAAGCTCAATAATGGCATGCAATGCTAAGCTGCGGTTTCCAAAGCGAGCAAAGTCCTTTCTTGTATTAAGAGAGGTATGGACTCCAGAGAGAGAGAGATAAATTTGCCCTTGTACAAATCATTAGTAAGACCTCATCTGGAATATGCAGTCCAGTTTTGGGCACCAGTTCTCTAAAAGGATATTGGAGAACTGGAGAAAGTGCAGAGAAGGGCAACCAAACTGATAAGAGGCATGGAGGAGCTCAGCTATGAGGAAAGATTAGAAAAACTGAATTTATTCACTCTTGAGAAGAGGAGAATAAGGGGGGAGATGATCAACATGTAAAAATATATAAGAGGTCCATATAGTGAACTTGGTGTTGAGTTATTCACTTTACGGTCAACACTGAGGACAAGGGGGCACTCTTTACGTCTAGAGGAAAAGAGATTTCACCTCCAAATATGGAAAGGTTTCTTCACAGTAAGGGCTGTGAAAATGTGGAACAGACTCCCTCCAGACGTGGTTCTGGCCAGCTCAGTAGATTGCTTTAAGAAAAGCCTGAATTCTTTACTAAATGTACATAATATAACTAGTACTAGTACTAGTTGTGTAGGTAAGTTGATCCAGGGTAAATCCGATTGCCTCTCGGGGGATCAGGAAGGAATTTTTTTCCCCTGCTGTAGCAAATTGGATCATGCTCTGCTGGGGTTTTTTGCCTTCCTCTGGATCAACTGTGGGTATGGAGTTGGGTATATGTCATGTACTGTTTTTTTTATTTTGTTTGTTTATTTTTTTATGGTTGTACTGGATGGACTTGTGTATTTTTTCAACCTGACTAACTATGTAACTATGTAACTATGGTGCCAGCGATGTGCACCAAACTGCTGGAAAAAAATCTTCTTGGACATCAATTTGCTGCCCCTCTTAAAGTTCCGCCTGGGTTCAATGGATCCAGCGGGACCCATGGTAGAGGCGGCCCTGTTCTTTGCGGATAATCTCCACATTTAAATTCACCAGTTTTTACAGAATACAAGACAGGAATTTTCTATCAGGTGTTTTCTGTTGATAGCAGAAACATTTTTTGTTGCTACAGTTTTTATACATGAGGCTCTCTTTTTTATGTGGGAGACAGCTATATCTAACAAATAATTTTACCTTAGCACACTTAATAACAATGTGAACTGAGAAAATGCTTACAATGATGAATTAAGAAAGGACATATGTGTTGGCCTTGTTAAATTAGTCTACCAAATCAAACACACTTTCTATCTTTTACTATCTGGACACGTTAGTAGTCATTTGATGTAAAAAGTCAACATTCACATCATGAAATTTAAGACAATTACAAGTGAACTCCAGAGTTTACATTAAGAGTAGTAAGAAAATGTTTCTTGTGCTTAGAGCCACATACATAATAACAGCTGTGTTGACTAATGCACATCTGGAGCTTATCACCTATGTCGAATCTCTGTTAGAAATGTAACTGTAAATATGGCAGAATACTGAGGTGAAATAGAATGAATGTTTAACAGGAAATATGCTGGTACATTATCTTTTGTTTTCAGAAAATAATATGTTATACTACATATTAGCTTA
This sequence comes from Rana kukunoris, assembly GCA_029574335.1. Classification (NCBI taxonomy): domain Eukaryota; kingdom Metazoa; phylum Chordata; class Amphibia; order Anura; family Ranidae; genus Rana; species Rana kukunoris. The sequence goes on from CM056049.1 coordinate 327,405,965, forward strand.
AAGAGAATCTGAACTTAAAACAAGTTAAGATTTTCTAACATATAAGGAATATCTAAAAGTGTTAATTGTGCCTAAAAGTCTTAATTGTAACTAAGCAGTACTCTCATTTTGCCTTTGTCTTGAATTCCTCCTGAAAAATAGAATTTCTTCTGCCTTGACCATCATAGCTGTATATCTGCAGTGTGAGATCATCTAAGGCGCTGTTGCTTCTAACTGTTAATCTTACGAATTGGCATGAAATTTCATGATTTCATTCCTGTACTACTCACTGATCTCTTTGCTAGAGAAGAAGGTGTACTTGAGGACCTATAGCGCATGCATTCCCTAGTTTTAGCTTAATTCATTCTGTAGACTTGTTCTTTCTCCACCTCTCATGTTGCTTCTTTATAGTTACCCCACTATTCATCAGATTACCAAACATCATGAAGAGGGGTGGGGGCACGTTTGATTTGAGGAAGCAAAGTCCTACTCATCCAGCAAGATTTCCACCTCCACACAAAAACACAGTTCAGAACAAGGCATGATAAGTCAATAATTGAGAAAAGATCACCTGCAGGCCTGTTTTAGCAAAGGTTTTTTTCATGATGTTCATTCATTATTTTTTATGTGCATTTATTCTTTTTTTTATAAAGGGGAACCTAACCTTTAAGGACAAATACAATCATACTTTTAGTTTTATTCATGATGTTCTAATTCAGTTTAACTTTTTGCACCAATATGCTTGTTTTGCAATGGTGTTATTTATTAATATGTATAAAGTGTGTACGCATGTGTTCGAATTGGACCAGTTCAGCAGAAATTGGCTAAATTTCGATCTGTGTATGGCACTCCCTGTTCTACAGAAGTCAATTGAAGAAGCCCTGCTGTCAAATTACAATATCACAGCTGAGATTCCTCCAACCACCTCGCTTGTGTGGATCATGGAATCAGTTTGTGTATAAGCCCGTACACCATGTATACCCAGCTTTAGTTGTTCAGCTAGCAAAGTGGATTCTGGTGAGTAAGGTGAAGTGATGTTTACTTTAACCACTTCCTGACGGCCATACCACTTTGTACGGCCGCAGTGTGGATCGAAATCTCTGGGAGGCCGTCTATATACGGCCTCTGTCCGCCAGCCACTGGGGGGTGCGCGAGCGCCGCCGACGGCAGTGCACGCGTGCCCGCCACATCACTGAGATGCCGACGGCAGTGCATGCCTGCCGCATCACTGAGATGCCGATGCCGATGCGCGTGCCTGGCGGTCGCGATGTCCGCCAGGCACCTGCGATCGGCGGTTACAGAGACAAGGATGTGGATCTGTGTGTGTAAACACACAGATCCACATCCTGTCAGGAAGAGAGGAGACCGATCTGTGTCCCTTGTACATAGGGACACAGATCGGTCACCTCCCCCAGTCAGTCCCCTTCCTCCACAGTTAGAACACTATGCAGGGTACACATTTAACCCCTTCCTCACCCCCTAGTGTTAAACCCCTTCAATGCCAGTCACATTTATACAGTAATTAGTGCATATTTATAGCACTGATCGCAGTATAAATGTGAATGGTGCAAAAAATGTGTCAAAAGTGTCCGATGTGTCCGCCATAATGTCGCAGTCCCAATAAAAATCACAGATCGCCGCCATTACTAGTAAAAAAAATAATAAAAAAAAATAATTGTGTCCCCTATTTTGTAGGCGCTATAACTTTTGCACAAACCAGTCGCTTATTGCGATTTTTTTTTTTTTACCAAAAATATGTAGAAGAATACATATCGGTCTAGACTGAGAAAAAAATGTTTTTTTCAAAATTGTCGCTCTTTTTTAATAAACCACAGAGGTGATCAAATACCATCAAAAGAAAGCTATATTTGTGGGGAAAAAAAGGACGCCAATTTTGTTTGGGAGCCCCATCGCACGACTGCGCAATTGTCAGTTAAAACGACCCAGTGCCGGAAGCTGAAATTTCACCTGGGCAGGAGGGGGGTATATGTGCCCAGTAAGCAAGTGGTTAAAAACCCAATCATGTGCTTGCAATTGTTTTTCAATTACCCACTTACATGATTGTGAACACAGGTTTGCCCTATTTACTAACATTTACTTTTGCAAAGTGAACAAACACTTTCCAATGTGAACATTCCGTATGCTACATAAAAAGGCTCCATTCCCTTAGTAAATAGTAACCTTGATTAAGCTTTATTTCTGGTACAGTTTTTCTTTAATACAGTTTTAAAATAAAAAGACATTGAAGTGTGATAAATGGGTTAAATAAATCCTGAGCTTTGCGTGAGCCAAATAATCCTAAAGAGGAAAATGTAATGAAGGGTTTTAGAGAAGTTAATGTACTTTGGCAAGACTGGAAGTCTGAAATTAATGTGGTTGTTAGGTTACTATGAGCAACATATGCTTTTACTAAGCGATAGCCTCTATTTCTTTCCTAATCAGACATAAATGCTTTCTGTGTTTTACTTTTCCGAAATGTTGTGTTTTGGTAAAGAGAGCTGAGTTAAGTATCTGATTCTAATAAGTGGGAACCACCACTAAAATTTATTTTTTTCAACAGTCACTCTGTACAAAACAGTTGAATTACTGGTAAGCAATGGTATGGGCAACATTATATAAAATATACATATGGAAAAATGAAGTCACAATTTTATATACCAAAAAGGATAGATTACTGCATTATTTCAGAGAAGATGGATATTTTCTATCTATTGAACAATGTATTTAAATGTAAGAGGCATAACATTATTAAATATGGTTTTGTTAGAGGTAATTGTACTTCAAGAGTGCAAGTTAGGTCACATTCTGTAGGGCTCTGTTATTGAAACAGCTTTAAGCAGATGTGTATACAATAGACATATTATAATCACCTATAAAGCTCTATTTGTCATATTGCAGGTATAGGTAGTTTCTGGCAGCTTGTTCTACAGCACAGGTGTCAAACACAATGCCCGCAGGCTGAATCTGGCCCTCCAGGCCATTTCATATGGCCCTCGCACCTCTCCTGCAGCTGCAGGAGAGCTCCAGCCCTCCTCTGGTCCTCCTCCAGACCCTTACTTTCTGCTTTCAAACAATGCATCCAGCTTCTTTCCAGCAGCAGCATAGAGAAAGGGGGTGTACTGTGATGTAAGGGAGAGTGGGGGACTCAAATTCTGTAATGTAGTGGATGGGATGCGCTGGACATCTAATCTTACACATATAGCCGGCCCTTTTGAGGACAATCATAATGCTGATGCGTCCCATGATGAAATTGAGTTTGACACCCCTATTACAGTATATGAGGTTTCCATCTTCACCAGTCTTCCTCAAAATTTCATGGGCTGCAGCTGCTTGAATGGCCCATCCGCGATAATGTTACTCCAGAGCATGAGCACAGGAGTCACGGCCACGGCACAGAGCTCTGAAGGAATGGCATGGGGATGCTGTTGCTTTAGAGCTTGTGCGCCGGTGATGTCACCGGATGCTGTTCTCTAAAATATCTCCTAAACAGTGCATGTTTAGGAGATATTCATTTAACCTACAGGTAAACTTTATTGCAAGCTTAACTGTAGGTTAAAAAATAAAAAATAACATTGTGTTTAAAATTGATTGGACCCTAGGTAAATAAATTCTTGTTCCCCATGCAATTTCTCTCTACACCCCAACATCCCCAAAAACAAACACACACATAGACTTATCTCAAAAAGCTTTAACCACTTTCCCACCGCGCCATAGGCATTTTACTGCTACGGCGCGTGGAGTTATTTTGGGACGACGTCCCTGGGACGTCGTCCTGCACTTCCGCGATTGCGCGTCCCCTGCTCTTCTAGACCCGGCGCATCACAGATCACGGTAAATTGCCACTGATAGCGGCTGTTTACCATGTGATCGCGCCGTCAAATGACGGCACGATCACTTGTAAACAAACCGACGTCATTTGATGACACCAGTTCCTCCCTCTCCTCTCTGTACCGTTCGGTACAGTGTGAAAGGGGGTGGGAGCGGGTGGCAGCAGCAGCGCTGTGGCTGGATCTGTGACAAATGCAGTCACAGATCCAGCCATCCATCCATCCATCCCAGCTCAGCCATCTGTGCCCCAGTACTCTGCAATACCCCAGTACTCTGCAATACCCCAGTACCCTGCAATACCCCAGTACCCTGCACAATACTCTGCAATACCCCAGTACTCTGCAATACCCCAGTACCCTGCAATACCCCAGTACCCTGCACAATACTCTGCAATACCCCAGTACTCTGCAATACCCCAGTACCCTGCACAATACTCTGCAATACCCCAGTACTCTGCAATACCCCAGTACCCTGCACAATACTCTGCAATACCCCAGTACCCTGCAATACCCCAGTACCCTGCACAATACTCTGCAATACCCCAGTACTCTGCAATACCCCAGTACCCTGCAATACCCCAGTACCCTGCACAATACTCTGCAATACCCCAGTACTCTGCAATACCCCAGTACCCTGCACAATACTCTGCAATACCCCAGTACTCTGCAATACCCCAGTACCCTGCACAATACTCTGCAATATCCCAGTACTCTGCAATACCCCAGTACCCTGCACAATACTCTGCAATACCCCAGTACTCTGCAATACACCAGTACTCTGAAATACCCCAGTACCCTGCAATACCCCAGTACCCTGCGCAATACTCTGCAATACCCCAATACCCTGCACAATACTCTGCAATACCACAATACTCTGCAATACCCTGCGCAATACTCTGCAATACCCCAATACCCTGCGCAATACTCTGCAATACCCCAATACTCTGCAATAGCCTGCGCAATACTCTGCAATACCCCAATACCCTGCTCAATACTCTGCAATACCCCAATACCCTGCGCAATACTCTGCAATACCCCAATACCCTGCGCAATACTCTGCAATACCCCAATACCCTGCGCAATAATCTGCAATACCCCAATACCCTGCACAATACTCTGCAATACTCTGCAATACCCCAGTACTCTGCAATACCCCAGTACCCTGCACAATACTCTGCAATACCCCAGTACTCTACAATACCCCAGTACCCTGCACAATACTCTGCAATACCCCAGTACTCTGCAATACCCCAGTACCCTGCACAATACTCTGCAATACCCTAGTACTCTGCAATACCCCAGTACTCTGCAATACCCCAGTACCCTGCAATACCCCAGTACCCTGCGCAATACTCTGCAATACCCCAATACCCCGCACAATACTCTGCAATACCACAATACTCTGCAATACCCTGCGCAATACTCTGCAATACCCCAATACCCTGCGCAATACTCTGCAATACCCCAATACCCTGCGCAATACTCTGAAATACCCCAATACCCTGCGCAATACTCTGCAATACCCTAATACCCTGCGCAATACTCTGCAATACCCCAATACTCTGCAATACCCCAATACTCTGCAATACCCCAATACTCTGCAATACCCCAATACTCTGCACAATACTCTGCAATACCCCAATACTCTGCAATACCCCAATACCCTGCACGATACTCTGCAATACCCCAATGCCCTGTGCGATACTCTGCAATACCCCAATACTCTGCAATACCCCAATACTCTGCAATACCCAAATACTCTGCAATACCCATTTTTTAAAGCACCCCTGTCCCCGTGTGCTCGCATGCAGAAGCGAACGCATACGTAAGTCCCGCCCACATATGAAAACGGTGTTCAGGCTACACATGTGAGGTATCTCTGTGAACGTTAGAGCGAGAGCAATCATTTTGGTTTAAGACCTCCTCTTTAACTAAAAACATGTAACCAATAAAAGTAATTAAAGCGTCGCCTATGGGGATTTTTAAGTAGCGAAGTTTGGCGCCATTCCATGAGTGTGCGCAATTTTGAAGTGTGACATGTTGGGTATCTATTTACTCGGCGTAACTTCATCTTTCACATTATGAAAAAAAATTGGGCTAACTTTACTGTTTTTTTTTTTTTAAGCACAAAACTATTTTTTTTAAAACACGCGTTCAAAAAATGTCTGCGAAAATACCATGCAAGATAAAAAGTTGTAACAGCCGCCATTGTATTCTGTAGGGTCTTTGCTAAAAAAGCATATATAATGTTTTGGGGTTCTATGTAATTTTCTAGCAAATAAATGATGATTTTTTCATGTAGGAGAGAAATGTCAGAATTGGTCTGGGTGCTCCAGAACGCCTGATGACGTTCCCTGCATGTTGGGCCTCTGTATGTGGCCACGCTGTGTAAAAGTCTCACACATGGGCTATCGCCATACTCGGGAGGAATAGCAGAATGTGTTTTGGGGTGTAATATGTGGTATGCATATGCTGTGTTTGAGAAATAACCCGCTAATATGACAGAAACAAGAAGGGGGTTTAAGTGCCCAGTGGTCAAGTGGTTAATGATGTAAACATAAAAAACTGGTCCACACTTACTGATTGGTCCCGGCTCATGGGTTGGTTGCTAGAGGTTACTGCACATCATTACCGCTCACTGATTGGTTGCTACAGGTTACTGCTCATTATTACTGCTCACTAATTGGTTGCTAAAAGTTACTGCTCATCATTATCACTGACTGATTGGTTGCCAGAGGTTGCTGCACATCATTACTGCTCACTGATTGGTTGCTACAGGTTACTGCTCAATATTACTGCTCACTAATCGGTTGCTAAAAGTTACTGCTCATCATTATCACTTCTCACTGATTGGCTGCTATAGATTATTGCTTATCATTACTGTTCACTGATTGGTTGCTAGAAGTTACTGCACATGATTACTACTAACTAATTGGTTGCTAGAAATGACTATATATCATAATTGTCCACTGATTGGTTGCTACAGGTTACTGTGCACATTTTGTTACAGCACATTAGGAATGGGAAGAGCAAAACTCCCGAACAGGGGAAATGTTCTAACCCGAACGGCGAACACCACTGAAGACTATAAGAGCCGAACAGGAAAAATCAAAGGTGCCCATTTTGAAGGCTTATATACAAGTAATTGGCCCTAAAATGGGTATGGGGGTCTGGGTACTGCCCTGGGGGACATGTATCAATATTTTTTTATTTTTTCAAAACAATAATTTTTTCAGGAGCAATTATTTTAATGATGATTAAGGGCAACAATAAGAATGAAAAATTCCTTTAAGTATAGTGCCTGCGGGGCCCCCTTAATGTGCCTGTAAAGTGGCGCATCTATAGCATGCATAAAACATGCTATAGCAAAAAATACATCTTTAACCCCTTCCATACAGGGCATTTTCACCCCCTTCCTGCCCAGACCAATTTTTAGTTTTCAGCGCTGTTGCACTGTGAATTACAATTGCGTGGTCAGGCAACACTGTACCCAAATTAAATCATTATGTTTTTTTCCCCACACAAATAGAGCTTTCGTTTGGTGGTATTTGATCATCTCTGCGGTTTTTATTTCTTGCGCTATAAACAAAAGAAGAGCGACAATTTAAAAAAAAACACAATATTTTTTCCTTTTTATTTAATACATCTCACTATTTTTTTTAAAAAAAACTTTTTTTCCCCTCAGTTTAGACCGATACGTATTCTACGTATTTTTGGTAAAAAAAAAAACGCAATAATCGTATATTGATTGGTTTGCGCAAAAGTTATAGCGTCTACAAAATAGGTGATAGATTTATGGCATTTTTATTTTATTTTTTTTTACTAGTAATGGCGGGGATCTGCGTTTTTTTTTTGTGACCGTGACGTTGCGGCGGACATATCGGACACTTTTGACACGTTTTTGGGACCGTTCACATTTACAGAACGATTAGTGCTATAAAACTGCACTGATTACTGTGTAAATGTGACTGGCAGGGAAGGGGTTAACACTAGGGGGCGCTGAAGGGGTTAAAATGTGTCCTAAAGTATGTTCTAACTGTAGGGGGAGGGGGACTCACAGGGGGAGGAGATCGATGTGTGTTCCTCTGTACTGGGAACACACATCAGTCTCCTCACCGCTGACAGGAGGTGGATCTGTGTGTTTACACACACAGATCCACACTCCTGACGTGATTGCCGGAAATCGCGGGTGCCCGGCGGCAATCACGGGCGTCGGGCGCGCGCGCGGGATCGCGATTGGTGCCGCGGGGGCGCGCGCCCTAGAACGCCGTGAAGACTGGACGTTGTGCAACGTCCAGTCTCATCGGCGAGGGGATCACCATGACGTGATTCCCCTATGGGCTGGAAAGGAAGGGGTTAAAGAAAAAAAAGTCAAATCCCATTTAAAATGACTAGTGGTTACAATTGCCAGCACCCGGCATTGAAATTGAAAAAAAATGGTGTGGGATTCCCCCAAAATCCATACCAGACCCTTATACGGGCATGCAGCCTGGCAGGTCAGAAAAGGGGGGGAAGTGGACCTAGATGATTGGGCTAATATATGGACCCGCACTAAATCCGCCTCCCAAAATGTGGTGGTTTTACAAATTACAAATAATTGAAGTGAAGAATAGGGTGACTCAAGCAATGATTCACAGCAAAATTGAAGCAATGATCCTAGATCGTATTCCCCAACATGACTCTATGTGGACCCCTTGGGTGGAGAATAGTGTTGCTCACGAATATTCGTATTGCGAATATTCGGCTCGAATATGGCATATTCGAGTATTCGCGATATATTGCGAATTACGCAGTGAATATTCGCTATTTCGAATATTTTTTTTTTTTTTTTTTTTTTTTAGAACAGATCACATCCTAGAGATCCCCATCGACGTCTAAAAGCATTGCTGGTATGATTAGAGACCTTGGGTCGAGTAGCTGCAGCGATCATTTTATATTGCCGAAAAATCGCAATGCGATTATTCGGCAATAGCGATATCGCGCGATTATTTTCGAGAAATTCGCAATATTGTTTTTAGCTAAAATAACACATATATTCGATTTCAGAGTGTTACTGTCGAAATTCCGCAATAAATTTCTCATTCGCATTTTTGCGAAATTACGATAAAATATCAAGAATATTCTGAGCCAATCAGAGTGCTCCTTCCGCATTTGCCGAATATTCGCAATTATTTTGTATTGTAGTATATCACGAATATTCTGAGCCAATCAGAGTGCTCCTTCCGCATTTGCCGAATATTCGCAATTATTTTGTATTGTAATATATCACGAATATTCTGAGCCAATCAGAGTGCTCCTTCCGCATTTGCCGAATATTCGCAATTATTTTGTATTGTAATATATCACGAATATTCTGAGCCAATCAGAGTGCTCCTTCCGCATTTGCCGAATATTCGCAATTATTTTGTATTGTAATATATCACGAATATTCTGAGCCAATCAGAGTGCTCCTTCCGCATTTGCCGAATATTTGCAATTATTTTGTATTGTAATATATCACGAATATTCTGAGCCAATCAGAGTGCTCCATTCCGCATTTCTCAAATATTCGCAATTATTTTGTATTATAAAATATCACGAATATTCTGAGCCAATCAGAGTGCTCCATTCCGCATTTCTCGAATATTCGCATTCGCAATTCGCAATTCGCATTCGCGATAGCGAAAATTCGCAATCATTTCATTTCCAAAAAATATCACGAATATTCGTATTTAGCGAATATATCTCGAATATTCGACTTTATATTCGAGATATATCGCGAAATCGAATATGGCATATTCTGCTCAACACTAGTGGAGAACTATCTCCCTCCTGATTTCGACATTACCCTACTTAGACCTTGAACATTGAGATGCTCTTTTCCCTTCACTTGCGACCCTCCGGAAGTCCCTGCGACTCAGCCGGCATCCTTTCTCTATCTTTCTCTCTTCTTCTCTACTCTCCCCTTTTTATTATCTTACTTTCCTCTCTAATTTCCTCTTTGCTCTGTCCCTGGCTTTGGGCTCTCTTTTCTCCTAGCTTAGGAGCCCTAAAAATATTTTTCTTTTTTTGTGCTGTAGCAATGCTGAATCTCACTGCCAACACTTAGCTCATGATATGTGTTACTTAAACATACAGGGCCAGATTTCACAGAGCGATTACGCCTGCGTAACAGGAGATGCGCGGCGTAAGTCTAAATGTGCGTGTGCGTTTCGATGCACGGCATCCCCAGAACGAGATACGCAAGAAATCTACTTTTTTTTGTCCAGCGTAATTTCGTTAGACAGGCGCATACGTCCGCGCAAAACTGCGCTAGACAGACCATTGATTTGCTAGTCAAATATGCTAATGAGGGACTTACGGGGATCCACAAAAGAACGTTGGGGCAGCGCAGGCTACGCAGTGTGCGCAACAGCAAAATGTCCTGTCTAAAATTAGACCATATAAAAGCTGGTCTAAAAAGAGAAAAAAAGTCTACTTGTTAGATAAAGCAACACTGTTAGTGAGGAGCTCAGCAGTCACACGTGTTGCACAACAATCTGTATGCCAATATGCCAGTGGCATCCATGCTCATAGCTATACTACTGACTTTAGATGAGCAAAGAAGGAGGAGGGCACTGAGGAGGGCACTGAGGAGGGCACGGGATTTTTTTGTTTTGTTTTGTTTTTTTAACTTTTTATTTGCTTATATAAACTTTACAATTTAATCTAATCTAATACAATATTCTTATCTGATACAAGCCCCTCAATCTTCACTCTTCAAGGGGGAGGATATACTGCACACGCATAGACATCTATGGCATGAGTGATTCTGAGGTGTCTCGCATCTTCAGATTCACCCCTCATGCCATCATGGAATTAACCACAAGCTTGCAGGAGGACATTACCAGCCCAACACATGACACTACCCATGACACCCATGACAGCTACATATACAATCAGAGCCCCATCCCCACAGATTTCGAACAGAACATGTATGGGGACAGCTGGCTGGTTGGTGAGTAACATGGGTGGCAGGCATGACTGCCCCCCCCCCCCTATGATGCACACATCACAAGGGACACATGCACTACTAACATCCTCCTGTCTTTTCCCTTCAAGGTGACTCTGCATATGCACTGGGACCCCATATCATGACCCCATCTCATGCCAGCTCACATTATGCATCTTTGCACGTTAAACACACACATTAATCATGGCACAATGAGAATGCATGCATGCACACCACTGTGGTCCCTAGCACACACACCCCACATCCTCATCACATTGGATTGGCACAAGCCACCACAAATGAGGGTGACACCCCTTTTCCGGCAGGAATGTCACCCCCACATTCCCAAATCATACACAAACAGAACCAAAAAAAAAATGACCAGCAAAAAAAAATAAGCCCAGCAAAAATATAATTTTACAAAAACAACAACAAAGAAAACACATAAAAGACAAAAATCACTCTGCAAAACAGTCCCCAAATATCTCAAAGACACGTCACAAACAAACAAATAAATGCTAACAAACAACAGAACAAAAGCACCTTGCTGTATAGGGAGGGATACAAAGGGATGTACTTTTGCAAAGGAAGTGTGTTTGTGTCTGTCTATTTATGCTGTCTGCGTAGTTCTCTAATTTGCCCTAGACCACTTCCAATTTCACTGATTGCGCCGTTCCCGAGTTGTGAGCATGCGCACAGAGGTGCTGACCATGGTCTCCTTCAAGCGCGCATGCGCGACCCGGCCGGCCGGCCCTTCATTTGCATGGGGTCATGGCTCATTTCAATGTAACACGCCCACGTCCTTCCCAATTTGTATTACTCCGCCTTACGCCTCTGAAATAACGTTACGAATGCGCAAATTTCTGCGTAAAAGCGACGAGAATAGGGTGATTGCGCGGCTACATTGCGCAAGTCTAACGTAAAGGCGGTGCGCTACGCCGGTCCAATAATGCGCAGATGTACCTGAATCTGGCCCACGGAGTATATGTTTTTGCTTGTTTGTGTTCTTGGACTGGAACTTCTCCTTGTGTTATTTCACGTTTGCAGCCGTGAATAACGTTTTCTCTTTTCTCAGATGTCCTCAACGTACCACTCTTTCCTACTCTTTATATCTACATGGTGGTTCATCTGTGTCTAGTTGTTCTTGTTGTTATGATTGTGTCCACTTTATCCATGATATTTCATCGAATTTCCTGTATTTCTTCAATTGAAAATGCCTGTTATCTGTACTCTGTGTCCTTTATTTTCAATAAAACTTTGAACAGAAGAAAAGGGGGGGAAGAAGGAGAGCCCCCCCTCCAGAATCATACCAGGCAACGTGTCCTCAACATTGGGGATGGGTACTTAGGGGCAGGGGGTCTCTACATCGTACCCTTACCCATTCACCAAACATTTTTACAAAAATAATAACCACAGGAAACAGATTTTGACCAATGCTTTATTAAAAAAAAAAAAATAGTGTCCCTCGATGTAAGTCAATCACGCCGCCCGCCGACCCTAAAAATAAAAACGCTCTGGCCTCCTGGCAGGCCTCCCACCGTATGCCTACGGTGGCACGTCCCTTCTAAAGTTACAATGTATCCGACACCCATTCACATGGGGGAGCCAGGATCTGGGGGCTTCCAGATTCCGATAAGCCCCCCTGCCCGCAGACCCCAATAACCACAGCCTAGGGTTGTCCGGAAGAAGCTTTTGTCCCCATCAACATGTAGACAAGATGCTTTGGAGTGGGGGACAGGACACTGGTATGGTTCAGGAGGGGGGGTTGCTCACTCGTCCCCCCTCATTTCTGACCTGCCGGTCTGCATGTCTGAATAAGGGTCTGGTATAGATTTTGTGGGGACCACACTATTTTTTTTTTAATTTTGTGTGGGGTTCTCCTCCAAACCAGACCCAAAGGGCCTGAAAACTCCTAGAATTTGTTAGCAATGAGCAGTGCAGAGCAAACACAGCTACAAAGGTTAACTGAGTGCAGGTAGGAACGAAGCCCAATATGAGCAGCATCCCCGAGTATGGGCTTCCAGGAATAACTGACTAGTGATGCTGCCTGCAATAGAATGACCAGCCAGGAATAGAGAAATCATACAGGACAAGTGAGACAATTTCAAAGGAAGATTTTCTACACATTAATATTTTTTTATTTTCATTAATTTTATTTTTTACTTTTTCCAATGTGGCATAAAAAGAAAATGCACAAAATTGAAAATAAAAATGATAGGATAAAGTGAATACTTTGGGGCAGATTCACAGAGAATTAGATTCTCGTAGAGTATCAGAAATACACTACGCCACCGTTTTTTACCTGGCTCTACGTGGAATACAGGTAGATTTTGTCCAGTAAACGACGGCGGCGTAGTGTATTTCTCCCGTCGCAATCCATCTGCGCGAGTAGGGGGCGTGAAGCATTTAACCACTTAATCACCGCCCTATAGACGAAATACGGCTATAGGGCGGTTCCTGTACTCTAAGGCGGCGTACACACGATCGGATATATCCGATGAAAACGGTCCGCGGACCATTTCCATCGGATATGTCCGATCGGGAGTTTGATCCGATGGCGTGTACACACCATCGGATCAAATTCCCCGCCGCCGGAAGGCGCGGTGACGGCGCGGTGACGCGGCGGTGACGTTGACGCCGCCGCGTCACCGCAACGTCACCGCACCAGGAAGTAAAACACTTCCGCGCATGCGCCGAATCCATTCGGCAGCGGCGCGGCGGCGGTGGGGGCCGACATGTCTGCTGGTAAGTGTACTAACCAGCAGACATGTCGGGCGGACAGATCCCCACCGGATAGATTTCAAAGCATGCTTTGAAATCTGTCGGGTGGACAAATCTGTCCGCTAGCCCATACACACGAGCGGAGATGTCTGCTGAAACGGTCCATCGGACCGTTTTCAGCGGACATATCCCCTCGTGTGTACGAGGCCTTACAGGACGTCCATGGACGTCCTCCGTTAGAGTCAGGTGTGCGCGCCCAACCGGGCGCGCACACGCGATCACCGGTGCTCACCGGGTCCACGGGACCCGCAGCACCGATGATCGCGGTAAGGAGCCAATGGCGGCGGCTCCTTACCACGTGATCGCGCCGTCCAATGATCGCGCCGTCCAGCGCCGTCCAGTGATCGCGCCGTCCAGCGGGCGCGCACACGCGGTCACGGCGCTCGGCGGGTCCACGGGACCCGCAGCGTCAGTGATCTCGGTAAGGAGCCAATGATGGCGGCTCCTTACCACGTGATCGCGCCGTCCAATGACGGCGCGATCACATGTAAACAAACCGCGTCACTTGCTGACGCCGGTTCTTCCCTCCTCTCGCTGTACCGATCGGTACAGCGTGAGAGGAGAGCGCGGATGGCTGCAGCAGTGTGGGATGGATCTGTGACTATTGCAGTCACAGATCCATCCATCCCTGCTCAGCCATCCCTGCATTAACTCCTTCCTTCCCTGCGCAAAACTCTGCATACCCCCCACAATACTCTGCATACCCCCCAATACTCTGCATACCCCCCAATACTCTGCATACCCCCCAATACTCTGCATACCCCCCAATACTCTGCATACCCCCCAATACTCTGCATACCCCTCCAATACTCTGCATACACCTCCAATACTCTGCATACCCCCCAATACTCTGCATACCCCTCAATACTCTGCATACCCCTCAATACTCTGCATACCCCTCAATACTCTGCATACCCCCCAATACTCCGCAGTACCCCCCAATACTCTGCATACCCCTCAATACTCTGCAGTACTCCGCAGTACTCTGCAATAATCTGCAATACTCCCGCACAATACTCCCGCACAATACTCCCGCGCAATACTCCCGCGCAATACTCCCGCGCAATACTCCCGCGCAATACTCCCGCGCAATACTCTGCAGTACCCCCGCGCAATACTCCCCGCGCAATACTCCCCGCGCAATACTCCCCGCGCAATACTCCCCGCGCAATACTCCCCGCGCAATACTCCCCGCGCAATACTCTGCAATCGTTTTTTTTTCAGGCTTCCCAGCCTAGAGGGGAGATGTGGGGTCTTATTGACCCCATATCTCACTGTAAAGAGGACCTGTCATGCTATATTCCTATTACAAGGGATGTTTACATTCCTTGTAATAGGAATAAAAGTAACCAAAACATTTATTTTTGGGGAAAAAGGTGTCAAACTAAAATAAATAAAGTAAAATGAACAATAAAAAAATAAATAAAAAATTACAGCGCCCCTGTACCCGTGTGCTCGTATACAGACGCGACCGCACACGTAAGTCCCGCCCACATATGAAAACGGTGTTCAAACCACACATGTGAGGTATCGCTGCGAACGTTAGAGCGAGAGCAATAATTTTGGCCCTAGACCTCCTCTCCAACTAAAAAGATGTAACCAGGAAAAACATTTAAAGCGTCGCCTATGGGGATTTTTAAGTCGCGTAGTTTGGCGCCATTCCACAAGCGTGTGCAATATTGAAGGGTGACATGTTGGGAATCTATTTACTCGGAGTAACTTCATCTTTCATATTATGCAAAAACATTGGGCTAACTTTACTGTTTTTTTTTTTAAGCACAAAACTGTTTTGTTTCCAAAAAAAAACGCGTTCGAAAAATTGCTGTGCAAATACAATGCGAGATAAAAAGTTGTAACGGCCGCCATTGTATTCTCTAGGGTCTTTGCTAAAAAAGCATATATAATGTTTTGGGGTTCTATGTAATTTTCTAGCAAATAAATGATGATTTTTCCATGTAGGAGAGAAATGTCAGAATTGGTCTGGGTGTTCCAGAACGCCTGATGGTGCTCCCTGCATGTTGGGCCTCTGTATGTGGCCACGCTGTGTAAAAGTCTCACACATGGGGTATCGCCATACTCGGGAGGAATAGCAGAATGTGTTTTGGGGTGTAATTTGTGGTATGCATATGCTGTGTGTGAGAAATAACCCAATAATATGAACATTTTGTGGAAAAAAAATTAAAATAAAAAAATCTTGATTTTGCAAAGAATTGTGGGGAAAAAATGACAACTTCAAAAAACTCACGATGCCTCTTTCTAAATACCTTGGAATGTCTTCTTTCCAAAAAGGGGTCATTTGGGGGGTATTTGTACTTTTCTGGCATGTTAGGGTCTTAAGAAATGAGAGAGGCTGTCAGTACATCAGATGTGATCAAATTGATCAATTTTCAGTAATTGGTACCATAGCTTGTAGACCCCATAACTTTCACCCAGACTAAATATTATCCAATTTTTTTTTTTTTTGTTACCAAAGATATGTAGCAGTATACATTTTAGGCCAAATTTATGAAGAAAAATTACTTTTTTGCAAAATTTTATAATAGAAATGAAGAAAAATTTACGTTCTTTTTTCATTTATAGCGAAAAAAATAAAAACCGCAGAGGTGATCAAATACCACCAAAAGAAAGCTCTATTTGTGGGAAAAAAAGGACAAAAATTTCATTTGGTTAGAGTGTTGTATGACTGAGTTATTGCCATTCAAACTGTGAGAGCACCGAAAGCTGAAAATTGGTCTGGTTATTAAGGGGCTTTAAGTGCCCAGTGGTCAAGTGGTTAAAATAGGCGCGTTCCCGCGGCAATCGAACTGCGCATGCTCCGTTCGCAAATTTCCCGCCGTGCATTGCGCGAAAACACGTCGTCACGTCGTAGTAGCGTCGTTTACGTACATTCCTATTCCAGAACGAGTTACGTTAAAAAAAAAAAATATTTTCAAATCGACGCGGGAACGACGGCCATACTTTACATGGGTTACGCACTGTTAGACCAGCAAAAAGCTCCTCTAACATTACGTAGCCAAAAAATGACGTAGGCGATTACGAGGGACACTCGTACCTTCGTGGATCGCCGTAAAAACTCATTTGCATATCCCGACGCATGAAAACGACGCAAACTCCTCCCAGTGGCCGCAAAAATATCGCAGTGTAGATCCGAAGGCTTACGAGGACGTAAGCCTCTCGGATCGAAGCCCGAAGCCGCCGTATCATGGTTTGAGGATTCAAACTAGTGATACGGCGCGCAAAATTTGAAATTACTCCTGTCTAACACCAGTTAGACAGGCGTAATTGCTCTGTGAATCTGGGCCTTTGTATTTAAAGTAAATCTAGTGTTTCCCCAAAAGAACAATGTACATTTTTATTTTAACATACATATACAAAGTTATCACCAAAAAAAAGAAGGCCTATAATGGAAATGTTAAAATTGCTCCAAGGGGCATTTAGGTACAAGAAATAAAGTAGTTAAAGGTATCTACTAAAATGTTCTGTATAAAGCATAAATCACTGTTCTGCCCTGTGTTGTTAACATTTCCTTGTCTGAAAAATGCTCAGTTGCACAAATACAATGACTCTCATAATGGCTTATTTATTAAGGTAGTGTGAAGAACAATGGTGTTGTGCAAGGTGCAATAATCCACGACAAACAATAGGATTTCCCTGAAAGTAGAACAATAAAATATATTTGTTTAAGTTGTTGTGGATTACTGCACTTAGCAGGTTAAATACCAATAAACTGATTTACTTTTTTGTTTTTTTAAATTTTAAAGTGAATTTGTGCTTTGCACATGCCCAAATTATTACAGGTGCATTTGACCTGCTCCAGCTGCTTTTACATTCCCACTGACATGGGGAGAGAATGGTATGGGGGGGGGGGGAGAGGAATTCTGAAGTCCTTTTGCTCCTCCACTGCTTCATTCACCCACTGGAAATGCAGAGAAGAAGCCCTGGGAAAGCTTCAACTCGCACCTTGGAGCTTAGACAAGGCTAAGAATTCTCCCCCTGCCCTATATGTACCCTCACATGGGAACATGGGGAGTGAGTCAAATACTTTAATATATTCAGATTTGAATACTTGTGCAGTTAAAGTAACTTCTTGCTCTGCTCTGCTCTGCTCTGCATGGATCAAGCATAGGTTTATTTTAATGACTGTTCTTCCATTTCGGATTGTCATTTCTGACCTAACTATTTTTAAATAGGTGAACAGACTGGTCTGAGAGCTAGAAGAGTAGCTAAGACCCCATAAACACTATACAACTTTTGTTATCAGATTTACCAAAACCATGTAGTGCAAGAGCCTGACTGATGGCATACAAATTGAAACTCCTAAGGTTTGACCTCATATTATATGGTTTTGTTAAATCTGAAATGAAAAATATACAGAAAATTGGATAGCGTGTATCCAGCTTAAGTATATGGTCCTTAGCCTTCCTGCTTTAAAGCTCCCCAGTTACTTTACCCGGAATAATGCAGGTTCACTTCCAGCCATGTACACCTATGCTTTGTTGGAGTTACAATTTGAGTACATATTGTACAATTAAATACATTTTTTATACTATAAATCTTTATCAGGTTTTCAAACTAAAAAATACAAGATGTTACAATGAAAAGGAGCAGCGTAAAATAAGGTTTACAAAGAGTATAACCAATCCAAAAGCATTAGCAATGGGCAAAATCTACTGAACATGTGTAGGATTGTATAAGTTACCAATTGAAATAGATAGTATCAAATGGTGTACATAAGTAAGGAACAAACAAAGCAACAGTAATGTGTCACTCAGTAATGTTAACAATAATATGAAGTAGGTATAGATCTTGAGGTACGAAATAGACTGTGCATTACAAAGATTTCTTACTGAGAGTGAGGGTTCTAGACATTTGAAAGCTACTATGATAAAAGACTGAGTTGCTAAGGAAAGGTGGTAATTTATGTTAGGCTTATGCCGCGTACACACGGTCGTTTTTTGCAATGAAAAAAAACGTTGTTTTTTAAAACGTCATTTAAATTGATTGTGTGTGGGCAAAACGTAGTTTTTTGTCTTCAAAAAAACGACCAAAAAAAAATTCCAACATGCTTGAATTTTTTGTGTCGTTTTTCAAAACGTCGTTTTTTGTACTGTCCTTAATTCCCTCACTAGAGCGTGAACGCAAGATGCGCGAGTACAAGCGCATGCTGGTAGATGTGCTGCTGGTGCAATTCTCACCTGGTAGTGGGGGCACAGTGGAAGCACAAGGCGAAGGCAGAGGAGGAGGAAGAGGCCACCAACGCAGCAGGGGCACCGCCAGCACCTCAGAAGGCAGGGTTAGCATGGCCGAAATGTGGAAAAGCTTTGTCAGCACGCCACAACAAACAGCACCACCAGCTGATATGGAAAGTTTTAGCATAAGGCAGCATTTCAGCAACATGGTGGAGCAGTATGTGTGCACACGCCTACACGTAATGAATGACAGCTATGCCCCCTTAAACTTCTGGGTCTCCAAATTGGGCACATGGCCTGAGCTTGCCCTTTACGCCTTGGAGGTGCTGGCCTGCCCTGTGGCCAGTGTATTGTCTGAACGTGTATTTAGCACTGCAGGGGGAGTTATTACAGACAAGCGCAGCTGCCTGTCCAGAGCCAATGTAGACAAGCTCACGTTCATTAAAATGAACCAGGCATGGATCCCAGAGGACTTGTCCGTACCTTGTGCAGAATAGACACTGGGCCGGCCTTACCCAGCCATTGTTTTTTTTTCTGATCTTTCTAGGGTTGCCATCTCATCCCTTTAAAAGCAAAAACATATTAATTACACAGGTTCTCTGGCTGAGGCTGGGTTCACACTTGTTCCGACAACGCTCCTACATTGGGAGCTCATGTAGCATGACGTGTGAAAATCAATGTTTCCCTATGAGAGCCGTCTTAACTGATCCGACAAAAGTCGGTCCGACTTTGAAAACACTCCCTGTACTACTTTGCTCCGACATTCATCCTACTTCAGCCCATTGAATATCATTGAAGTCGGAACAAAGTAGGAGCCTTGTCCTTATTAGACATCCGACATGTGATTACAGCAGCAGTAAAGGGAATTTATCTCACCCTGGGATTGTTTTGACTGGTCAAAGAACAAGTCAGACTATCACAAAGTCGGTTCAAAGTAGTATCCTGTTCATGAAAGTAGGATGGATGTAGGACCAATGTAGGATGAATGTAGGATAAATGTAGGACAGATGTCGTAGAGCAAAGTAGGATGAAAGTTGTACTGCTGTCGTGTAGTATAGTGTGAACCCAGCCTGAAGGTGCTGCTAATTAAACTCACTTGGTGCCTCAGGCTGGGTTCACACTTGTTCCGACAATGCTCCTACATTGGGAGCTCATTTAGCATGACGTGTGAAAGTCAATGTTTCCCTATGAGAGCTGTCTTAACTGGCCCTACACAAGTCGGTCCGACTTTGAAACTACTCCCTGTACTACTTTGGTCCTACATTGATCCTACTTCAGCCCATTGAATATCATTGAAGTAGGACCAAAGTAGGAGCCAATTGTCCTAACCATCCGACTTTTGCCATCTGACATGTGATTACAGCACCAGTAAAAGGAATTTATCTCACTCTGGAATTGTTTTGATTGGTCAAAGAACAAGTCAGTCTATCACAAAGTAGGACCAAAGTAGTATCCTGTTCATGAAAGTAGGATGGATGTAGGACCAATGTAGGATTAATGTAGGATCAATGTAGGACAAATGTCACAGAGCAAAGTAGGATGAAAGTTGTGTAGTGTAGTGTGAACCCAGCCACATCCTACTTTGCTCTGCTTACAGGATCTCCTGAGGCAGGCCAGAAAAAAGTTTGTGGTCATTTCCACCAATCATACAATGCCAGTGCTTGGCTGATTGGCATTCAAAAGGAATGCAACCTGCCCACCAACCGCCTCATTTGTGACATGCCCACCAGGTGGAACTCAATGTTGGCAATGCTGCAACGGCTTCAAAAGTAGCAGATTGCCATCAATGAGTACATGTGTGAGTATGGCACCAGGGCAGGGTCAGGGGAGCATGGCTTCTTTTCACCACACCAGTGGCTACTGATCAAGGATGCATGCACTGTCCTGTCACAATTTGAGGAGGCCACAAGGATGGTGAGCAGTGACAGTGTATGCATCAGTGATACTGTCCCTCTTGTCTTCATGTTGGAGCACACGCTTCATGGAATAATGGATAGGGCACTTGAGGCAGAACAGCGGAAGATAGAGGAGGACTTCCTTACCTCTCAGGACCCCTTTTATCCAGATAGTATTCCTGGGGGCCTGCCAAATACACAGGAAGAAGAGGAGGAGGAGGAGGAGGAGGAGGAGGATTGTGTCAGCATGGACATGGATGATAACACTCAGCATCAGTCTTCAAGGGATCGTTTCCAGTCCCCAGTAGCCCAAGGAGTTTTACACGGCTGGGAGGAAGTTGTTACGGATCATGTGATCCTTAGTGACCCAGAGGACTCATAATTGAATGCCTCTGCAAACTTACGCTTCATGGCCTCTCTGATTCTGCAAAGCCTGCAAAAGGACCCTTGGATTCGTGGTATCAAGGATAGGGATCATTAGGGTAAGGTGCTGGACAACGTGTTTCTGAGACTTCATTCAGTCAGAGGAAGAGCGGTGGAGAAGGTGGACAGCTGACCAATGCCTTTAGACAATTTTTTAGTCCTCAGCACCAAAGTCCAATCGGTTCAAGCAACCAGCATCTGCATTACATGTAGGAATATCTAGGGGCAAGAGCAGACTTGGAGACTTTTCCAACAGAGTATCCACTGGGTTAGTGGGTCTTAAAGATGGACCACTGGGCAGAACTTGCTTAATATGCAATTGAGCTACCGGCCTGTCCTGCATCTGGCGTTCTTTCTGAACGTACATTCAGTGCTGCTGGAGGGTTTGTAACAGATTATAGAGTGTGTCTGTCCACAGACTCCGTTGATAGGCTCACATTAATAAAAATGAATCAGTCTTTGATCATCAGCTATCAAGCACCTGTTGCTGATGTAACCGATTGAATTTTTGTATGGATGTGGGATCCCTTGAAGATGAGTGAAAAAAAGAGAATATGGGATTCCCACCTAATTGTAAAAGCTGCAGTACTCCCCGATATTATCGGGGGGTGCAATCTGATATAAAGTATCCTTTATGTCTCCCAAATAATTCTAAGAATCAATGAGATCAGACCCATATGGAGGTTACACTTGTTTGACATGGTGATTTCTATGGAAGGACTTTTAATCAACCCATCAGGTTCCTTGTCCCTCTGGTATTTTCATTGATAATCTTGCTTGTTATAAGCTATCCATCTGAGTGGAGTGGTGTACCATATAATTTTACCACATTCATGCTTTTTGTATATTTATTTCCAGGTGTCTGTTCAGTGCTGCGTTTCCACACATAGACAGTGGACATTTATTATCTGTTATTACAGGAATTCACTGTCCTGTGTTGGAACCATCAGGGGTACATTTAGTTAGCAATTAGGCTCTTCATATAGGGGGGTGTCTGTGTTTTGTGGAGGGTGGGTGTGCTATTCATATACCTTGGTCCTCCTGCGGGGGGAATCAAGCTTGTTTAGTTACCAGTTTATGCTGTTATTGGGGTTCTTTTATTAGGGAATGATCTATGACCTATTATTTATAGGGGACCGTTTTTTATGTCCTATATATGTTTTGATATAGCTTATAGCTTTAACCACTTAAAGTGGAGCTCCACCCTCTTTGACAACTATGCTGCATCCCCTGTAGTTATGTCCCCTTATATCGTTTTGGCATATAATAAAAAATAAAAAAAAAAGCTCACTGTTATATCTGGATGTGTTTTTCTTTCCAGCCGCAGCCGCAGGAGCCTCAGCTCGTCATGTATGTACCGCTATGCCTCCTGGGAGATGTTTGTCATCAATCCCAGGAGGCCCTGGGCAGTAGCATTGCACCCGGCGCCATTTTAAATAAAGGCAACAGGTGTGTTTTGCCTTTACACTGACAGTGAGAGCCGCTCAGTGTGTGAAACTTATTTGCAACTGGATACATTGGGTGGCTATTGACCTACTGTGAGAGTGTCCCGGGCTGTGTGACACTTCCAGCACAGCTGCGGCATTCTCACTTTGCACTTGTGGTTTACTGACAGCCTGAGAAGGGAGATCAGTCACAGTGATTCTCCTGCTGGCTCCGCCCATATCATGGGCTCACACTGAGCTCCTGAGCAGGTCAGTGCAGACTGAGGGGGAGGGGGGAAACTCTGTACTACACCAGCCTGTCTCCTCTCTGTATACCATTCCCCAGCATCTCCCCCCTCTCTGTACACCCATCATCTCCCCCCTCTCTGTACACCCAGCATCTCCCCCCTCTCTGTACACCCAGCATGTTCCCCCTCTCTGTATACCCCGCATCTCTCCCCTCTCTGTATACCCAGCAGCTCCCCCTCTCTGTATACCCAGCATCTCCCCCCTCTCTGTATACCCAGCATCTCCCCCTCTCTGTATACCCAGCATCTCCCCCCTCTCTGTATACCCAGCATCTCCCCCTCTCTGTATACCCCGCATCTCTCCCCTCTCTGTATACCCAGCCAGCACCTCCCCCTCTCTGTATACCCAGCACCTCCCCCTCTCTGTATACCCAGCATCTCCCCCCTCTCTGTATACCCAGCATCTCCTTCTCTGTAATGCGATTTGGTGGGGGGCAATGCAATATGATTGGGTGATGCGATTTGGTGCGGGGCGATGTGATGTGCTGGTGCGATGTGATGCGATTTGGCGGGGGGCAATGCAATGTGGTGGGGGGGTGATGCAATATGCTGGAGCAATGCAATTTGCCGGGGGGTGATGCTATGTGATGGGGGAGTATTTACTCAATTTTAACGATTATCTATATAACATAGACAAAGTTGTTTGTCCAAGTAGTTGTAAATAAGCAGTTTTGAAATCCTCCCACCATCCCATATGACACCAGAACACAAGCCACATTTTTTAACATTGAACATCACAAAGTTGTCTTCAATACATCTAGATGCATAAATAAATTTTGTTGCTGAGATTATTATTTTTTTAAATGAAAAGCTGTACAGAAAAAAGTAGCCGATGAGTGTAGGTGTGTGTGTATATATATATATATATATATATATATACACACACACAGAACAAGATAAATATATAACAATATATCTATCTATATATCAATTTTTTGAATAATATTGCTTGTTTTACATGCAGTATATTTACTGGTTCCTGGAGGGAGGAGGGGGAGGAGAGGTTTGCAACTTCCTTTGACACTGCTGTTGCTATGTAAACCTGACCAGAAACCTATTACATTGCTTGTGCAGCACTGAGCATGTGCGAGATCTGCAATGTTGAAATCCAGGAAGTAATACAGTCTGGCTTCAGATGCCCACACTTAAGATGGCCACGGTCTAATGCTAGTTTATAAACGTTTAAAATGCTGTAATAACCTAACAAAACGGACCTTAGCTTACAGACTAACTTTACTAGAATACATTAAGCTTGTGTATTATAAGGGTATTTTTATTTAAAAAGTGTAATTTCGGCCGGAACTCCACTTTAAGGACTGGACCAATATCCTGCTAAATGCCCAGAGGTGTTTTTACGCTTCTGGGTATACAGAGAGGGGGGAGATGCTGGGTATATAGAGAGGGGGAGCTGCTGGGTATACAGAGAGCGGAGAGATGCGGGGTATACAGAGAGGGGGGACATGCTGGGTATACAGAGAGGGGGAGATGCTGGGTATACAGAGAGGGGGGAGATGCTGGGTGTACAGAGAGGGGGAGATGCTGGGTATACAGAGAGGGGGGAGATGCTGGGTATACAGAGAGGGGGAGCTGCTGGGAATACAGAGAGGGGAGAGATGCGGGGTATACAGAGAGGGAGGACATGCTGGGTATACAGAGAGGGGGAGATGCTGGGTGTACAGAGAGGGGGGAGATGCTGGGTGTACAGAGAGGGGGGAGATGCTGGGGAATGGTATACAGAGAGGAGATAGGCTGGTGTAGTACAGAGTTTCCCCCTCCCCCTCAGTCTGCACTGACCTGCTCAGTTGCTTCTGAAGCCACAGGGACTGCCGCAAGTACCGGGGGGGTCCGATCGGACCCCCGACCCACGTCTAGGCAGGGACGTACAGGTACGCCAATGTACCTGTACGTGCCATTCTGCCGATGTATATGTACACGTGGTGGTCCTTAAGGGGTTAATAAAAATGTGTTAACTCTTTAGGGTGTGCAGCGGTCTGTTTCTTTTTTCTTTTTGGTCATCCCTTGAAGATTGCCTATGCTGAGTGACTATCCTATTCCTCCCCTATCTTGATGATGCTAGCTTCTAAGAATATATTTAGTTTAGGGCACCACCACCACTCCCTAAGGCCCAATTTTGTATCTAATATTTCACAGCAGGGTCTGTTTCTGCACCCACCAAGAGTAACTGTGAGGGCTAATGCCGCATACACACAATCGGTCAAACCTATGAGAATGGTCTGATGGACCGTTTTCATCGGTCAAAACCGATCATGTGTGGGCGCCATTGGTTTTTTAACCATCAGTTAAAAAAAAGCCAACTTGTTTTAAATTTAACTGATGGATTCCTAACAGATAGAACAAAAGCGATCGTTAGTAGGCACGATCATCGGTTAAAAATCCCGGCATGCTCAGAATCAAGTCGACGCATGCTTGGAAGCATTGAACTTCATTTTTTCAGCACATCGTTGTGTTTTACGTCACCGCGTTTTGACACGATCGTTTTTTTAACCGATGGTGTGTAGGCATGACTGACCATTGTGACGAGACCCTTGCTCACTCGTTTCCGCTCTCCTGACACTCCTCTGCTACTATTGGATCAGATTGCAGATTAGAACGTCTGATGGTTCATACATTTAAGGTTCCGGGATCCGAACTACAGCTATGTGCCGTTCGAGATCCATTAGAACAAACACCAGGCAGGCTGTATGTAAGTTCAGACAGGACTCTTTTAATGGAAGTACACAACACACTTTTATACAGAATTTGGAACATCCCGCCCCCAACAACCGCTTTCCTAATGGTCAATTGTAAAGTCCATGCAGTTCCCCTTCAGGTCCTCTTCCATGCAAATGAAATAACTCAGCAGAGATTTGTTGGATAGTTTGAATGAAAAGGCTGCTATGTGTATTGAGACAGAAGCCCCAGGGGGCAATCAATGTACACAACAGATAGACACAGAACAATGGAGCCGTCTGGGAAGGGAGTTAGCCTTAAGACAGAGCAGAAGACCCCCCACTGTGTAACAGATTTCAAGTAGAAACACTTTAGCATTCCAAGGTCCATGACAACCATCAGTCAGCTTAAACAGGTAACCGATGAAAACTGTCCATCAGACCGTTCTCATCGAATGGACCGATCGTGTGTACGTGGCATTACAGTGTTGTGGCACCACCACCTCCACCAAAGGCCCAATTTTTCTGCCCCTGTTGAACAGGGGCATGTAATTACAATTTTTTATCTAATATAACAGCAGAGCCTGTTCCTGTGCCCAACAAGAGTATCTGTGAGGGGATACAGTGTTGTGGCACCACCAACCAAGGCCCATTTTTTCTGGCTTGTAATTACAGTTTTTGATCTAATATTTCGCAGTAGGGCCCGTTCCTATGCCCACTAAGAGTAACTATGAGGGCTTACAGTGTTGTGGCACCACCACCACCACCAAAGGCCCAATTGTTCTTCCCCTGTTTAACAGGGGCATGTAATTACAATTTTTGATATAGTATTTCACAGCAGGGCCTGTTCCTGCACCCACCAAGAGTAACTGTGATTAACTGGAACTGTGACAAATTTTCTGCAGAGTATAGAGTATATAATATTTTTTACATTTGGGTGCAGGGTTTCCCTTAATATCCATACCAGATCCAAAAGGCCTGGTAAATGACGGGGCGGGGGATTGACCCATGCCATTTTCTCAATGATTTGTATCTATATTGCCGGGACCCGGCAATACATTACACTCGCAAGCAGTTTTAAATTACTTTTTTTCCTTTAGAAATGTAATTTTGCTGCGGTTCTAAACACGGGAAAACTGTGCCACTTTACAGGCATACTATTTACACCCCCCAGAAATGATATTTAAAGGAATATTTCATTTTTATTGTTTCACTTTAAAATCATAATTTTTAAAAGTGATTATTCTGCTCCCAAAAAAAAATTAATTAAAAAAAAAAATGTCCACTAGGGCAGGACCTGTGTTTCCAAACACTTTTTATGCCAATATCCTGCATAAAAGCCTTTAAAATGAGCACTTTGGATTTTTCACGTTCATGTCCCATAGACTTTAAGGCCGCGTACACACGACCAGTCCATCCGATGAGAACGGTTAACCGATGAAGCTGGCTGATGGTCTGATGTGACTACACACCATCGGTTAAAAAACTGATCTTGTTAGAACGTGGTGACATTTACGTGTTTTAACACAACGACGTGCTGAAAAAAATGAACTTCAATGCTTCCAAGTATGCGTCGACTTGATCCTGAGCATGCACGGCCTTTTAACCGATGCTTTTGCATGCTAACGATCGGTTTTGACCCATCGGTCAGGCGTCCATTGGTCAAATTTTAAAGCAAGTTCTCTTTTTTTTGACCGAAGGATAACTGACCAATGGGGCCCACACACGATCGGTTTGGACCGATGAAACGGTCCTTCAGTCCATTTTCATTGGTTTTGACTGATCGTGTGTACACGGCCTAATGGTGTTTGCGTGTTCGAACAAACTTTCTGGCTGTTCGCATGTTCTGCTGCGAGCCGAACCGGTATGGCATCCCTACTCTCAAACACTCTCTCCTCTCTCTCTTTTCTACCAAAATTGCAGCGACACATGCTATTTACCATATTTTTTTTTTTTCTGTGGGTAATTTGGGAGTGGAACATAGCAGAGGGATGTATTTTTTTTTAAATCCTGCTTAGCGCTAACGCGGTTAAACGCGTCTAAACGCACATTGACACCAAAGCAAAACGCTGCTAAAATCATGTTTTTAATGTTGTTTTTTTCTTGCCATCAGAACTAGCTTTAACATCTCAAGAGAAGACACTCTTGCGCTGGACTGGAATGTCTTCTCAGGAGAAGTAGGCTACTCTGCATTCCCCCAAGAATCTCTGGAAGTATGACGATGTCACACCCAGCAATGGAACTGTGAAACTGAGAAAACTTTGAAGGTTTTAATATAACTTTAGAAAGTTTTATAAACTAACCTTAGAAAGCCATATTTTACTGAAAGAGAAGATGTATCTTGGAGCAGACCTCAAACAGAGGTAGTGAGTCAGTCAACAGAAAATGAATTACAAATAAAAATAGGTGGGAAAACATACACAAAAATAAAAATAAACTGTCCAAAAAAATTATACAAATAAGGGCAAACGCGATCAACCACTTGGTCTTTTCTGCCATTGCCCTAAAAAAAAAAAATACGTACAGTATGGGGCAGATTCACAAAACAATTACGCCTGTCTAACTGGTGTTAGACAGGAGTAATTTCAAATTTCCCGCGGCGTATCACTAGTTTGAATCCTCAAACCATGATACGCCGGCTTCGGGCTTCGATCCGAGAGGCTTACGTCTTCGTAAGCCTTCGGATCTACGCTGCCATCTATTTGCGGCCGCTGGGAGGAGTTCGCGTCGTTTTAATGCGTCGGGATATGCAAATGTGTTTTTACGGGGATTCACGAACAAACGAGCGAGCGTCGCAATCGTTTTCGTCTATTTTTTTATACGTAATGTTAGAGCAGCTTTTTGCTGCTTTAACTTTACGTAGCCCATGTTAAGTATGGCCGTCGTTCCCGCTTCGAATTTATTTAAATTTTTTTCTTATTTACGTAACTCGTCGGGACGTGGATCGCCCGTAAAGTACGCTACATAAACAACGAATGACGTCACGACGTGATTTCGCGCAATGCACGGCGGGAAATTTGCGAACGGAGCATGCGCAGATCGATCGCCGCGGGAACGCGCCTAATTTAAATGTTTCACGCCCCCTACTCGTCTATATGGATTGCGACGGGAGAAATACACTACGCCGCCGTCGTTTACCGTAGAAAATCTACCTGAATTCCACGTAGAGCAAGGTAAAAAACGGCGGCGTAGTGTATTTCTGATACGCTACGATAATCCATTTCTCTGTGAATCTGCCCCTATGTCTTTACAGATATATTTTGGACATATTATCATCAGGTAATTTTTTCAGGAAAAAGGGCCTTGACAGAGTTAGTGGTCTTGAATTGTACAATAGGTATGCAAATTGTAATTCAAACAAAGCATACAGTACATTTATAGGGTTGAAAGTGAACCTGTAGTTTACCTATTCAGGCTAAATGAACGGGTTAGCTTTAAAGCAGGGAAGGTAAAGACTTCTTGCTCTCAGACCACCTGTTACCTTCTGAAGCTGGGGGAAAAAAACACTACTCTCAAACATGGAAAGCACATGGAACCCATGTAGAATTTTTAGGGAGTTCCATCTACATTGTACTGTCAAGTTGTTCAAATTGGTTTTGTAAAAGTAAACACACTTTAAAAAAATATATATACACCTCATATACAGTATAATTCCAGTATATAGCACATGTCAAGTAGACATGAGCACTGCTTAAAAATGTGTTAATTTTTGTTTCATTTGTTTTTTGTTTGTTTTTTATAAATTAAAACATTTGTAAATGTGAAAATTAAAAAAAAAATGTACATTTGGAATTTCAAAAACTCAAAAATGATTTTTTTTAATTTTTTTGTAAATTCGGAAATTCGGAAATTCATAAGTTGTAAATTCAGAAACCCAAAAAATTCAAAAATGTATTACAGCATGACAAACTGTACTGCTACAGTAATGTACATTGGAATCTTTATAACCAACAGGCACCCTTCTTGTGTATCCTTTCAATAATACAATAACCCTTTCACTGGCAGAAATTGCATTTTTATAATAATTCTTGTAGGCAGCTCAATAGCTCCCATTCTTTAGTTTCAGTTAAATTGTTCTGAATTTACCTAAATTCAGTGGCATGCAGAGGTTCAGTGATGCCTGGGGCCAACTCCTCGATTGTATGCCCCTAAGGGCCAGTTAAGACTAGAACGTGCACTTTTCTGTGTAATTCCAGTGAATTTCTGAATGCAGGAGACTGAAGGGGGAATACCCTATGTAAAGGCAAGCCAATGAAGAGGGAGCTGTAATAGTCTAGATGAGAAATAACTAGAAATCAATGTAGAAGCTTTGGGGTTAATAAAGGACATATTTTGAACATGTTGCGGAGGTCGAGGCGTCAAGATTTGGACAGCAATTTGATGTGGAAACCGAAAGGAGAGTTCAGACCCCAGGGTTACACCTTGCACCCTGGCATGTGGGGATGGACTGATAATTGTGCCACTAAAAGAAGTCAGGGGTAGGGGCACACGGAGGAGGAAGATTTATGAAGTATTATGAGCTCAGTTTTGGATAGATTGAGTTTGAGGAAGTGGTGTGACATTAATATTGATATATCTGTTAGTAAATTAGTGATGTGTGAAGAAACTGATGGGGTGAGTTGAGGAGTAAAGAATTCAATTTGAGGGTCATCAGCATAGAAATGGTATTGTAAGCTGTGGGAGTATATGTCGATTAATTTCTAACCTGTGTGGTGCCAAGCATCTATAAACTCTAGGCAGGGACTTTACCAGGTCTATAGGTTTTGCTCTCACTCATTGAGTTGAAATGACGGCCCTGTTCTCCATATGTTGATGTCAGTCATACCGTCAGACATTCTGACTGACATCAGCATATGAAAAACAGGATCATCATTTCCACACAATGAGTAAGGGCAAAAGCTATAAACATGGCATAGCCTCTGCCTGGAAATAATAGACACTTGGCATTGTGGGTAAGAAGTAAAACTGCAACAATGAACTTCATAAGGTCTGAGTCTGACTGCATCAACATATGGAGAACAGGATTTAATTTCCACCATAAGTAAGGGAAAAATCTATAAAGCTGGTAAGGTATTTTGAAATCATAAACACTTGGCGCTTTGGGTTAGAAATGAAACTGCACCCATGTAGCGTTAATGGCTTCCGTTTAATTTTTTTTAACCCACAGTGCCAAGTGTCTATGATGGACTTTACCAGGTTTATACATTTTGGAGAGTGAAAACCAGTGGAATCAGCACTGCATCTGTGCCCATGCCAACCAGTTTCCTCTTCCTGATGTCATTATGCTTTGCACCCTGGGTGAGCCCCACCACTGGGCAGCCAATTGGTAGTGCCCACTTCACACAGCCAGCAGTGATGTAGACAACCAAGGAAAGACTCTCCTCATGAATGAAGAAAATAGATAACTTGGGACCCATAGCATTACATAACTATACATGTAGGACAGTAAGGGCCCTTTCACACGGTGCGGACCGTTTTTCGGTCCGCACCGTGTGTGTCCGTCAGCTCAGCGGGGGGTCCCGCTCAGCTGTCGGCGGACAGGGCGGTCCCTGCACACTGTGCAAGGACCGCCCTGTCTCTCCTCCGCTATCCCCTATGGGGAATCGGATGGAACGGACCGTCTGTCCGTTTGCATCCGATCCGATCCACCGGACGGAAGAAAAATAGGGTTTTCTTCTGTCCGCAAAACGGATCCAGGCGGACGCGGATAGTAGGCGGACGTTAGCGGATGCATCATCCGCTAACGGATCCGCTCCCGTAGGGCCCCATTCTAAGTCCATACTGGTGTGCATTTATATACTTATGGTTAATGTTATAGGCCGGTTGCAGTAGTTTCTCTGCTACCAATTAGTTTGATTAGATTACAGATTGGTTTCCTAGAAATAGGATACCCTCTCTTTACAGAGGCCCTACCTCTGAATTGGAGGCAATACCACATTGTTCTATCGAACCCACTATTTCACTTAGCAAAAATTCTGGTTTTCCTTTTTACATAAAAGCTTGACCCTTTAACCTATTTGTGGAGGGCCATTTCTCATACCCCTTCCCACAAAAAATAGGGTTACATTTGCAACGTGCACCCATAGTTTAGGAACTCCAAAGATATGAAAACTGAGCTATTTACACAAATGAATGATATATGCAAGCACCATACGCTGCTTGCAGTTACATTTAAATGTTAGTTATTTTCTCTCCAAAGATGGATCCTATGGGCTCTAACAACGTCTCTCATGTTCTTTTCAGAAGCCACAGGGATTTCAATATATATTTTTGAATAAAGGCGGATATCCTAATGTCAACGCATCAAGTATTTTAATCAGATCTCACATACCTGAACCTCTGCCAGTCCAGTCTTTCTGTTTGTCAGTGAACTTGGCTTTTGTTCATGCTCAAACATTGACTCTGTCCTTTCATATACTAAGCTGAAAAAAATTACAGCGATGATTAATGTGAAGCTGAATTAGAAGATGAATACTATAGCATCTGGATGTCTGCCAATAAAAA
The DNA here is from genome assembly GCA_029574335.1 of Rana kukunoris. Classification (NCBI taxonomy): domain Eukaryota; kingdom Metazoa; phylum Chordata; class Amphibia; order Anura; family Ranidae; genus Rana; species Rana kukunoris. Next base: position 327,437,934 of record CM056049.1, read on the forward strand.
TTCTTCAGCTCCAGCCTTTTCTCCTATTTTAAAAGGAAATCCACGTGTAAGGGTCTTGCTTTCCGAGGAAGCTAGGTGTTTTCTTTCCAAATTGTCTCTTCTGTTCTATCAAATTGAAATGCAGGGCAACGGTTGTTCAGGTAGATAACAAAATGCAAATTAAATAAACAATTGTATTCATTCATTTATAAAAAATACTGTGATACTGGTAATTACCATAATTTTCTCTATATTACATTTGTCATCTTCTGCTTCCTAGATGAAATGAGAGAGAAGGGAGCAAGCTGGAGTGAGTAATATTTCGATTTTCATAGTAGAAAGATGGTAGAACTTTGGCCTCCGAAAGTGAATAAAATTATTAATTTTATTCATGTTTAGAGGCCAAAATTCTACCATCTATCAGTCTCATATTGCATGCATCACGGGAGGTATACAAACAGTATTGGTATTCAGCAACTGTTAGACCACATTTAAAAACACGCAGAGGTTGCATAAAGCACTAATTACATTTAGGTTAAAGTGCTATGTAAATGTTGAGGATGGATAAAGCCAAGAATTGGTTCCATGGAAAAAGTAAAAAATAATATGACTAGATACTGGTATTTTTTTACATTTTCGAAATGTACTCCATTAATAATGGGTCTGCAGTGCACAATAACTTTGATTTTTATCTTGTTAAAGGTTTTTTAACCTCTGTGTAAACGGTTTATTGTATGACTAATTGCCCCAGAAGCCATTGAGAGGCTGATCCTTTGGGCACATATTTGCAATCTGCCCCAAATGTGTAGTAAACATGTAAAGGAACTAAGCAGTCTATTATTAAAGGATACTTTAGATCATGTTTACAAAAGAAACCCATGTCCTTCATTCACTGACCTCTGGTCAATGCCTGAGGGTCTTTTTAAGGGAGAAAGCAAACTCTTTATTAGGTCAATAATATTCTTTGCAATAGGCAGTCTCATCTCATAATCACTCATATGCCCAATCAGTGATTAAAAACCATTGAACCCTATAGACTCTTTGGAGTGCAAGTCCCTCATAAACTGGCAAGTTGTCAAAAAGACCCCTTTACCAGCGTTCTAAGTAGGGATGAGCCTGATGTTCGAGTCAAACGTAAGTTTTTCTCAAACATCAGGTGTTCGCCTGTTCGCCGAATAGCAAACATTATGCAGTGTTTGTGACAAATTCAAAAGCCGCGGAACACCGTTTAAAAGTCTATAGGAGATTAACATGAAAAATCGAAAGGGCTAATTTTAAAGGCTTATATGCATGGGGGTGTCTATAGTATGCCTGTAAATTGCATTTTTCCCGTGTTTAGAACAATCCCGCAGCAAAATGACAAAAAAGTAAATTAAAACTGATTGTGGCTGTTATAAATTGTTGGGTCTCGGCAATACAAATAAAACTCATTGGAAAATACGGCATGGTTTCCCCCCCAGTTCATTACCAGGCCCTTTGGGTCTGGTATGTCTATTAAGGGAAGCCCCAAACCAAAATAAAAAAAAAATTGCGTGGGGGTCCCCCTCAAAATCCATACCAGACCCTTCAGGTCACCAGGTGGCCCTGTCCTCAGCTATATAACCCCCTGTGGCATCAGAGGGGGCAGGATCTCCCGTTTACATCACTGGGTGAACCCGCCTTCAGCTATATAACAGCTGTCAAAGCGAGAAAAGCGTCAGTCGGTGGGAGCCTCCCATGGGGTTGGAACTGTTGCAGCTTTTTTTTTTTTTTTTCGGTCATCAGGCGACGTGGACATGGGGACAAGGAGTCAGATCCCAAAGCATCCTCCCCATGTGGAGGGCATGTGGCCTGGTATGGTTCAGGAGGGGGATGCTCTCTCATCCCCCCTTTTTTCCTGTGGCCTGCTAGGTTGCGTTCTCGCATAAGGGTCTGGTATGGATTTTTGTGGGACCCCTATGTAATTTTTTTTTATTTTGGCGCAGGGTTCCTCTTAAAATCTATACCAGACTTGAAATTTAATGGAATATTTCACTTTTATTGTTTCACTTTAAGCATTATTAAAATCACGTCTCCTGAAAAAACTGAAGTTTTTAAAACTTTTTGTTGCATTGATACATGTCCCCTGTGGCAGGACCCGGGTCCCCAAACACTTTTTATGACAATACCATGCATATAAGTCTTTAAAACTTTCATGTTCATGTGCCATAGACTTTAACATTGTTCCGTGTGTTCGAACAAATTTTTTGTCTGTTCGCAAGCTCTGGTGCGAACAGAATCGGGGGGGGGGGGGGGGGGGTTTGGCTCATCCTTAGTACTAAGTGACTGGATTGACTAATCTAGCATAATATGTTGCTAATGTTCACAGAAAAACAAACAAGGCGCCTCTAAGTGCAGAAGTATAAAAAACATGCTTGTCTCCCTGAGTCCTGCCTAAAGTGTGTGAAGATTTGCTACCCTCTCCAACACAGACTTTATCTGTCAGGATTCAAATGCTTGGAGCGCCCTGGATATACAAATTTTTCTGTTGCTAATGTTCACCTGTTCTGGTGAATCAGTGCACTCATCATTAGTAGTAGATGATGGGTAGTATACCAGCCCATTTACATATACTATATAGTTGAATTCTTCTTTCTTCTGTCTTAACCACTTGAGCCCCGAGCCTGTTTTTCAGATTCGGTGTTTATGAGACTAAAACAGTTTTTTTTGCTAGAAAATAACTTAAAACCCCCAAACATTATATATTTACCCTATATACCCTAGAGAATAAAATGGCAGTCATTGCAATACTTTTTCTCACACCGTATTTGCGCAGCGGTCTTACAAGCGCACCTTTTTTGGAAAAAATTCACTTAAAAAAATAAGACAACAATAAATTTGGCCCAATTTTTTTATATATTGTGAAAGATAATGTTAAGCTGAGTGAAATGATACCCAACATGTCACGCTTAAAAATTGCGCCCGCTCGTGGCATGACGTCAAACTTTTAAAAAATTCTACAGGTTGTATTTTTTGAGATACAGAGGAGGTCTAGGGCTAGAATTATTGCTCTCGCTCTAACGATCGCGACGATACTTCACTTGTGTGGTTTGAACACAGTTTTCATATGCGGCGCGCTACTCGCCTATGCGTTCGCTTCTGTGCGCAAGCTCATCGGGACGGGGCGTTAAAAAAAATGTTTTTTTTGTTTTCTTATTTATTTTAATTTAGTTTTTAATTTTTTACACTGAAATAAAAAAAAAATTGATCACTTTTATTCCTATTACAAGGAATGTAAACATCCCTTGTAATAGAAAAAAGCATGGCTTGTAAGATTGCTGCCTGTACACCTACATCATATATATATACACAATATCTCACAAAAATAAGTACACGCCTCACATTTTTGTAAATATAAATTTGCTGTCCCCTCAAAATAACTCAACAAACAATCATTAATGTCTAAACCGCTGGCAACATAAGCAAGTACACCCCTAAGTGAAAATGTCCAAATTGGGCCCAAAGTGTCAATATTTTGTGTGACCACCACTATTTTCCATTTTCCACCAAAAGAATGCTCTATTTGTGGGAAAAAAAGACACAAAAATCATTTGGGTACAGTGTTGCATGACTGAGTAATTGTCATTCAAAGTGGGAGAGCGCTGAAAGCTGAAAATTGGTCTGGTCAGGAGGGTGTTTAAGTGCCCAGTATGGAAGTGGTTAAAGTGTAAGTCACAACAAGTCACAGCCAGTGGCACAGGGAACATTTCACGAGTAGAAGGAATAATGGATTCAATACAATTTCAGCAAATTTTGGATGGTAACTTGATGCCATGTGAAAAAGCTGAAGTTAAAGAGAGAATGGCTCCTACAAATGGATAATGATCCTAAACACACCTCAAAATCCACAGGGGATTACATCAAGAGGCATAAACTTAAGGTTTTGCCATGGCCTTCACAATCTCCTCACCTCAACATAATTGAAAATCTATGGATAGACCTTAAAAGAGCAGTGCGTGACAGACAACCCAGAATTCTCAAAGAACTGGAAGACTTTTGTAAGGAAGAATGGGCAAAGATACCTCAAACAAGAATTGAAAGACTCTTGGCTGGCTACAAAAAGCGTTTACAAGCTGTGATACTTGCCAAAGGGGGCAGTACAAGATATTAACTCTGCAGGGTGCCCAAACTTTTGCAGACACAATTTTTTTGTTTTCTGTCATTTTGAAAGTGTAAATGATGGAAATAATATCTAACTTTTTTGACATATTATAAGAATGTCTAATCTGTAATTTAATGCCTTTTGGAGATTTTTCGATCTATTCTTGGCTCCGTTATGCACATTAATACAAATTTTTACCTGGGGTGCCCAAACTTTCGATCCTCGCTGTGATAACTAAACAAATTGATTGGTAAAATATCACTTTGTGTCAGATCTGCCTCCGCAATCCTGTCTGTTTATATTTGTCCATGTTTAAAACCACTATCTTTGAAAAATTTCTAAAAAAAAAAAAGCGATACTGCCACCAGCAAACCTGGATTATATACTGCCGCCACAAGACTACACAGGATGTGTGAGTAATTAATTAATCAAGCAAAGAGTCATGGAAATTTCCTATGATCCTATGGGCCAGTATTAATACTACTATAATCTTCTGAGAATAAAATATTTAAGCCTTAATAGCCATATTGTAAAGATAGTTGGAAATGTACACCCCACCCCAATGTTAAAACAGAGCAGTCCAATTGGTAGATACAATAGCAAAGTGTGTCAGTTAAGACTGCAGTTTGAAGTATGGCAAGTCTTGCTTTGGTTTGTTTTATGACTAATGCCGCGTTCACACGATCACTTTATGCGATGGGAAAAAAACGACGTTTTTTGTGAAGTAAAAAACAATGTTTTTGAAACTTCAATTTTCAAAGACGATGTTGCCTACACACCATCGTTTTTTCACAATGCTCTAGCAAAGCGAGGTTACATTCACCACTCTTTTCCATTGAAGCTCGCTTCGTAACTAGCTTCTGGGCATGCGCGGGTTGAAAAACGTAGTTTTAAACGATGTTTTTTGCTACACACAGTGATTTTTTGTGAAACAAAAAATGACGTTTTGAAAAACGACACAAAAAGTTGAAGCATGCTTCAATTTTTTTTTGTCGTTTTTCACAAGACATAAAACGACGTTTTCCCCCACACACGGTCATTTAAATTTAAAAACGTCATTTTTTTTCATCACATAAAGTGATCGTCTGTACGCGGCATTATACTGTAAATTCTTCATTTATTGAACTATCTTCCATAAAAAGGTGAATCCTAGCCAAGATCGTTCTTTTGTGATGCTGGAGACAGTAAATCTGATGTAAAAAAATATATATATGTTTTATATTATACACTCTGATTCATACTACTTCACTCCTTCTCCATAGGTGCTGGTGGATGACTTCCTAAGTGCACTGCAGGAGGAGTCTGCAGATGTGAATGACAGAATAACCAAATATGTCATATTAGATCCAATATGTTCTGACACACAACACTTAAAGTATATTTATAGCTATTTGTTTATTTGCTTTAAATAATGCACTGTGCGGTAACATCACAAGGGGCTGGGCCTCGAGATGATGTCACCGGATGGCCCAATCCATGTCTATATAAGTAATAGCACACATGTAGACCCTAGCTTTACTCCGGGAGAGTGCATCGAGAGAACATCGGGGGAAAGAACAGGGGGAGAACACAGCAGAGAGAGGAGAAGAACCGGAGAGGGGAAGAAAACAGTGCAGAGAGGAGAAGAACTGGAGAGGGGGAGAAGACATCAGTGGAGGATGGAGAAGAACCAAAGGATGAAAACATCACCAGAGGAAGAATAAATCTGAAGAGATGCCGTGGCTGCCTTAATAAATTACTTTAAAAAAACCTGTGTATTGTTTTCATTCTTGACAACTTTTTTAGGGGGTGAATGGGTAAGGGTACAATGTACCCCATACTTATTCACATAGGGTGGGGGGCTGGTATCTGGGGGCCCCCTTGTTAAAGGGGGCTTCCAGAGTCCAATAAACCCCCTGCCCACAGACCCTGACTACCACTGGCCAGGGTTGTTGGGAAGAGGCCCTTGTGCCCATCAGCACGAGGACAAGGTGGTTTGGTATGGGGGGGGCGCAAAGCACCCCCCATGTTGAGGACATGTGGCCTGGTATGGTCCAGGGGGGCTCAGATAAGGCTGCATGCTCAGATAAAGATTTGGTATTGTTTTTGACCCACACCATTTTTTTGGCTTGGGGCTTTCCCTTAAAATTCATACCAGATCGAAGGGTCTAGTATTGTCTTGGGGGGGTACCCCATGTCAGTTTTTTTTTCATTTTGGTGAGGGGTTCCCCTTCAAGATCCTCAGCACACAAGCTGCGCTGCAAGACAGATCATAATGTTCTAACTTCTGGTATGACTTATTTTCAAATGCTTGAAGAGGCTTAACGCAGCTGTATCCAATGTTAAGCCACGTTTAGCAGCTTTTACCAGCATTAGGTGTTTTTACAGCTCTAACGCCATGCCTCCGAACGCACTGGTCCTGTTTTTTTTTTTTTGCAGCTTGAAAACGCCTATGCCACTGACAGCTCCTAAAAGCCTATGTGTGCATGGGGCCATAGAATAACATGGAGAAGCATTTTTAAGCTTAAAACAAGTCTGATGCTGCTAAAAGCTGTTGTAAAAATGCCCTGTGTGCATGAGGCCTTAACAGATTACATAGCAGTGTTTATATAATGTGCAGCATATGTGCAGTTATACATGTGCATTGCCAAAAAAAAGTGTTCGTTTTTTGTTTACGAAAGCTTTATTGAAAGATTAAATCATAACAGAAGTGCATTACTGTGTTCGTTCATTAATGTGTTCATTTTAGTTTCATTCGGTTTTTTTTTTTCATTCATTCATTATGATATCGCAATTCGTAAACTCGTAAATTTGAAAATTTGAAAATAAGAAAGAAAATCCGAAAATTTGAAAGAATAACAAAATAATAATAACTAACTATTAAATTATAGGTATTAGAATTTCCTTTAAAATTTTGCTGTTTGTGATTGTAACAAATACAAATGTATCCGAAGTTACAAATTATCCGAAATAATTAACACGTTTTTTATTAGTAATATTGTTATTTATTATTATTAATTTGTTAAGTTCCATTCATTTAGATACGGCATTCGTTATTTCAGATAATTCATAACTTCACATAGATTCGTATTCGTTACAGTCAAATTTGAAAGAAAGTGTAAATACCTATACTTTAATAGTTAGTAATAGTTAAGTTAGTATTAGTTAGTTATATCAGATTTTAGAATTTTTGGGTTTTAGGGTTTTTCGAAATTTATACATTTTAAAATTTTAAAATTTTCGAATTTTCGAATATTCAAAATTTGTTAGACGAGTTTTAAAATTTGACGAAATTCTTTAAAAAATGAATTTGGAACAAAACTAATTGCACATGTCTACATATATCATACTTGGCTGGAATTAGTTCCAGCCTGGAGTGCACACGGCTCTCGGCCACAAGAAGTGACGCCGTTTAATGTCTGTTAGCTGCTAATAGACATTAAACGTGGTCTGCTGTGCTGGCTGAGCTCTGGCATAGGTAGAAGTTTTGTGATTATATGGAAAGGAGGAGGAAGACACAGGAGACAAAGCCCCATTTCGCTCCACACAGCATATATAAGCATGTCAGTCTCCTCCTCCCACTAGATCTGATGAAAATGCGGAAGCATTGAAATGCGTCATCACCACGGTACCCCTGCCTGACGTCACTTCTTGTCACCGAGAGCCGTGTGGCTCCAGGCTGGAAAGCATGCCGCCGGACAGTCACTTCCGGGCTTCACTGTGCCCGCAGTGCTCTGCCACGCTTCTTCCCTGGACAGCAATCAACAAAACCTTCAAAAAAGAAGCCACCATCATGGGCTGACGATCCACAGTGACTACACTTCCCTTTTTATGAGCGCATGTTGTACTACTTTTTAGTGAGTAGCCATTTGGCTGTTTTAATTAATAAATTCCATATTATCAGACATACTGCACTTTGTAGGTGCATTTTTTTATTTTGTTTTTGCTATTACAGAGTCGTGCTTCACTCTCCAAAGTGCTGCCATGGTGTATATGTCATCCTGAACTGTTTATATACAAACTTTAAATATTGGGACTTTCATTACCATCCTCTTTATTATCATTCAGTCACTGTTTTTTTTGTTTCCCTTCCTCCCCTTCCCTTTTTATAATTATTTATTTATCCACTTGTTGTGGTATTGTGGTTCAAGTTTCCCTCTTTCATGCCGTCATTGTGTTTGTTTTTTCAAATATTTAAATGTCTAGGTACTGCTAGCACAGACAGTGATTTAGAGGATATGCAATTTATAGTGTAGCTTTATTATGTGAGGGCAATAGGAACCGGAAAGATCTCTAACCAGACAATATTCAAAGTCAAGCCCTTATCCCACCAAGAAAGAGGCCACATCCCTGTCAAGCAGTGCCCCCTGCCAAAAAATTCCATAGACCAATGAGCTAGAAGCATCAGTAAACAAATTAGGCTCTTCAACAGTATAAAATGGAGCCTGCCAAAAGGAACACTCATTAATGGAAGAAAGACATTTCTTCAAAATAAGCAAGTCCTCAAGCAAATTCAAAGTAATAGGAACAAAATTAAAATTTAAAGTAATTTTGGCAATAGATTGATAAAGTTAAGGGGTCACCTTAGAAGCAAAAATTAATAAGCCTAATAAGAATTGCAGAATTTTCATAGTAACTTTGCCCCTAAAAAGAAAAAATCAACCAAGAAAAAGAGTTTGGAGACCTTCTCCAGTGGAAGAGGAAATTGCATCAAATCAGTGTCAATAGTTATGTCGCGTACACACGACCATTTTTCGGGTTCTAAAAAATGACGTTTTTATGGTCTAGAAAAAATTATGTTTTTTTCAACCCGATCATTAAAACGGCCTTGCCTACACACGATCGTGTAAAAAAAATGTTCTAGCAAAGCGTGGTTGACGTACAACACTTACGACGTCACTATAAAGGGGAAGTTCCATTCGGATGGCGCCACCCTTGGGGCTGCTTTTGCTGATTTTGTGTTGGTAGAAGACGATTCGCACTTTACAGTCTGTTACAGCATGATTATGGTGCTTAGTCCATTACGAACGCTAGTTTTACCAAAACGAGCGCTCCCGTCTCATACCTTGCTTCTGAGCACATTGTTAAAGCCCACACACGACCATTTTTTACAACCTTACTGTAAAAAGGACAACATTAAAAATGTTGTGAAAAATAGAGCATGTTTGAAATTTTTAATGGCCATTTTTTAGATCGTGAAAAATGCTCTGGAGCCCACACACGATCGTTTTTAATGACAAAAAAACATGACCTTGCCCCTTTTTGCGATTCGGCACTGCGTTGCTTTAACTGACAATTGCGTGGTCGTGCGACATGGCTCCCAAACAAAATTTGCGTCCTTTTCTTCCCACAAATAGAGCTTTCTTTTGGTGGTATTTCATCGCCTCTGCTATTTATTTTTTTTGCGCTATATACAAAAATAGAGCAACATTTTTGAAAAAAAAACAATATTTTTTAACTTTTGGTATAAGAAAAATCAAATAAACTAAATTTTAGTCAATCATTTAGGCCAACATTTATTTAGCCATGTGTCTTTAGTAAAAAAAAATTGCAATAAAAAAAAAATTAGCTACCTAGCGGGAACAGCGACACTAATACAGCGATCAGAAAAATGATCGCTTAGTGACGCTGGCAATAAGGAGTGAAAGGGTTAACTAGGGTGGTGATCAAGGGGTTAAAACTTTATTAGGGGGGGTACGGGGGCTACCCTGAACCTAACACTAACTGACTGTCACACTGCCTGTCACACTAAGGCCTCGTACACACCATCGGACATATCCGATGAAAACGGTCCGCGGACCATTTCCATCGGATATGTCCGATCGGGAGTTTGATCCGATGGCGTGTACACACCATCGGATCAAATTCCCCGCCGCCGGACGGCGCGGTGACGCGGCGGTGACGTTGACGCCGCCACGTCACCGCCACGTCACCGCACCAGGAAGTTAAACACTTCCGCGCATGCGCTGAATCCATTCGGCGGCGGCGCGGCGGCGGTGGGGGACGACATGTCTGCTGGTAAGTGTACTAACCAGCAGACATGTCGGGCGGACAGATTCCACCGGATAGATTTCAAAGCTTGCTTTGAAATCTGTCGGGTGGACAAATCTGTCCGCTAGCCCATACACACGAGCGGAGATGTCTGCTGAAACGGTCCATCGGACCGTTTTCAGCGGACATATCCCCTCGTGTGTACGAGGCCTGACACTAAATACAGTAATCATACATGTATGATTGCTGCGTTCAGTGACACTGTGACAGTGGGAGGGGGGGGGCGATCGCAAGGGGTTAATGTGACTATGTGTAGTGTGTGTCAGTGTAGTGTTAGTGCAGGCTTACTGTGCGATGTGATCTCTCCTCAGCGGTGTTTGAAAAAAACGCTGAGGGGAGAGATCACATCGCTTCCTCCTTCCTGTGTTTATACAGGAGGAGGAAGTGACAGGGCGGGGGGGCGCGCGGATTGGCTGAGAGCGATCCGGAGGGGGCGGACAAAAATGAATAGCCGCCCCCTCATCCCGGATCGCTCGGTCAGCTACAGGGACCGCCGTATGTATGGGGGGTCCGATCTGACCCCCAAGCCCCCTCAAGGCACCAACGTATATATATGCGTTGATGTGCCTGTCGGTGCCATTCTGCCGACGTAAATGTACATGCGGCGGTCCTTAACCAGTTAAGGGGGACCCCATACCAAATAATTGTGTGTGGCCCCCAAAAATCCTTACCGGCCCTTATTTGAGCATGCAGTCTGGCAGCCTATAAAAGGGGTACTGAATTATACCAGGCCACGTGGCCTCAATGGGGAGGGGGACTTTGGAAAATACAGTGCACAAAAACGAATGCAAAAGATGGAAAGATGAACATAGTAATTGATGGTACTATAATCCTAATACATACATGATAGACTGCAATAAACTTAAAGTTATCTCAGTAGCCCCATGACTTCATCACTTCTATATTAATACAAGAATAGTTTTCATTCAGATAATTAAATGAACTATAAAGCATCAAGTTATTAGTGTTGGGAGGAAAATAGAGCATTAGAGGATATGGACTCAAGTAAGCACAAAAGCTCTGATCCATACACTTTTATTTCCATTAATTAGTCTATTTGTTAAGGACCCCACTCTGACTATTCCTCTCTTTCCTGTTAAATTGAAAAAGCATGGATTTATAATACTGCATTGATTTAGAAAAAACTGAAATGTACTCCTACTTGTTTCCAAATAATGCTGAGACTGTAAAAGCTTGCAATAATCATTTCACATTGCATTTCACAAACTGTCACATACTTATGAAAATCAGCATACTGAAAGGTATTTGGAAACTTGTATAAAATATTTTTAAGAACATTTTTGAGACTTTATACAGGATATACAGCATAATTAAAAAAAATTAACTACGTAAAAACTTCAATTCTACAGATTCACAAAAACCTAAGCTAAAATATAAATACCTTTTTTGTCATGTTGGTAAGAGCATGGCAAGTACTCTGCAATCAAATGTGGATAGGGAAATAACTTAAAATAACATAAAATACATAAAAAAAGAATCTTCACAAGCAGGAACCTTCCCCAATGATGGGACACTATTCCTCCCACTAATACCAATGATGGGGCACTATTTATCCCACTGACACAAATGATGGGGCACTATTCCTCCCAATGATACCAATGATGGGGCACTATTTCTCCCACTGACACAAATGATGAGACACTATTCCTCCCAATGATACCAATGATGGGAGACTATTCCTCCCACTGATACCAATGATGCGGCACTATTTTTCCCACTGACACAAATGATGGGACACTATTCCTGCCAATGATACCAATGATGGGACACTATTCCTCCCACTAATACCAATGATGCTGCACTATTTCTCCCACTGACACTAATGATGGGACACTATTCCTGCCAATGATACCAATGATGGGAGACTATTCCTCCCACTAATACCAATGATGCGGCACTTTTTCTCCCACTGACACAAATGATGGGACACTATTCCTCCCAATGATACCAATGATGGGGCACTATTTATCTCACTGACACAAATGATGGGACACTATTCCTCCCACTTATACCAATGATGAGGCACTATTTCTCCCACTGAAACAAATGATGGTACACTATTCCTCCCAATGATACCAATGATGGAGCACTATTTCTCCCACTCACACAAATGATGGGACACTTTTCCTCCCAATGATACCAATGATGGGACACTATTCCTCCCATTGATGCCAATGATGCGGCACTATTTCTCCCACTGACACTAATGATGGGACACTATTCCTGCCAATGATACCAATGATGGAACACTATTCCTCCCACTGATACAAATGATGCAGCACTATTTCTCCCACTGACACTAATGATGGGACACTATTACTGCCAATGATACCAATGATGGGACACTATTCTGGTGCAATTAGATGTGTGAAGTAGGACTGACTCCTATATAATTCTCTCCCTATAAGCACAATCAGGAACCTTTCCCTACAGTGGCTAATGCAGAGTATGTTACAGGAACATATGCAGTGCTGGTGCAATATGCAGAGTATCTGACAGGAACATATGCAGTGCTGGTGCAATATGCAGTTTATCTGACAGGAACATATGCAGTACTGGTGTAATATGCAGAGTATCTCATCTAACTAATTCTCTCCCTATAAGCACAATCAGGAACCTTTCCCTAATGTAGCTAATGCTATGTAGATCGATCGCTGAGTATTGTAATTCGATTTCTGAATGCAGGACAATCCTATCTAAATCTGTCCCTGAGAGCAGCTGCAGCCTTTCCCTACCCTAGCTAAAGCAGAGTGACGAGCTGTGCTGTGTGCCTCTAGCTTATATAGAGGCTAGGTCACATGCTCGGTCACATGCTGCACTGGCCAATCACAGCCATGCCATTAGTAGGCATGGCTGTGGTGGCTTCTAGGTCACACAAGTAAAAGAAATGCTGATTGGCTGCCCTGCAGCGCGCCGTTACATAGCCTAATTCCGAACCCGAACTTTCAGAAAACTGTTTGGGTTAGACATGTGCAAAAGGAAAAAATGTGTTTCGTTTCGTTTTTATTCGTTATTTAATTAATTTCGTTAAGTTAAATTCGTTAAATTTGTTAAATTCGTTTTCGGAATTCGATCGTTTCCGACCGAATTCGAAAAAAACCCGGTCGAATTCGATCGTTTTCGACCGAATTCGAAAACCCGGTTGAATTTGATAGTTTTCAACCGAATTCGAAAAACGGTCGAATTCGAAAAGATTTCTACTGGATTCGATAATATTTCTACCGGATTCGAATTCGGTCATATTTTGATATATGATATTTCAACAGAATTCAACAATATTTCATCCGTTATCGTTAATATTTCAACCAAATTCGATGATATTTCAACCGGATTTGAAATTATTTCAACCGGATTGGAAATTATTTCAACCGGATTGGAAATTATTTCAACCGGATTGGAAATTATTTCAACCGAATTGGGAATTTTTTCACCTGAATTTGAAATTATTTCAACCGGATTGGAAATTATTTCAACCGGATTATAAATTATTTCAACCGGATTATAAATTATTTCAACCGGATTGGAAATTATTTCAACCGAATTGGAAATTTTTTCAACCGGATTTGAAATTATTTCAAACGGATTTGAAATTATTTCAACCGGATTGGAAATTATTTGCACCGGATTGGAAATCATTCAACCGGATTTGATTGTATGTATTTGTATTTGTATTATTGTATTTGATTACATTCTATTAAATTCTATTCTGTTCTTTACTATTCTTTGATTTTCATTCTATTGTTTTATTATTTTATATTCTATTTTATTGTATTCTTTTTTAGAAATCGATTTATATTTTTTAGATTTTGATTCAAACTTGCTTTCAATTTTCATTCGAATTTGTTTTCGATTCGAATTGTTTTCGAATTCGATTCGAATAGAATTTTTTCCGAATTGAATTCAAATTCTTTTCGAATTCGATGCAAATTTTTTCGAATTCGATGCAAATTTTTTCGAATTCGATTAAAATTTGTTTCGAATTCTTTTCGAATTCGAATTTCGTTCACGTTTTTTCGAATTTCTTTAAATTCGTTAATTTTGTAATTCGGAAATTCGGATGCATCCAAATTTCCGAATAATGAAAAATTTGTCCGAATTCGAATTCGTAACGAAACTAAATGCACATGTCTAGTTTGGGTTCGGGTCCGGGTCAAAAAAACGAAAGTTCAGTACGAACCCAAACTTTACAGTTCGGGTTCGCTCAACCCTATTCATTATATAAAAAAAAACAGTGGACTAAAAAATGATTGCTTATCTTACCCTCACCATAGAAATGCAATCACGTGCAAGATCATGCACAGTGCTGGAGCATCTGCTCACAAAATTGGGCTACTCATTACCTCATTAGGTGACTTCACCTATGGTGTCAGTGTTTCTTCTAATTTTAGTGCAGCATCTTGGCATAGGGGAGGGGGTTCTTAGTAAATAAGCAGACCTTGTATTTATTTTTATTTTTGCAAGGGCCGCTTTATTCAGTAACCCACGTTACAATCAGGATTACCTCTGTTTAAGTCAGGTTACTACAAAATTGGTATAAAAACAATGAAAAGCTCAGTTTTAGAACAATTGCCTGAATTCCCTGTTTTGTACCACATAGTAAGTGGTCCTTCCAGTGCAATCACCAGCCACTGTTCATAACTGTGAGCTTTTTGTGGACCCAGATTGTGTCTATAAGTTTTTTGTATAGTGGTGTGGCTTTGCTATTTTCCTTTTCACAACTATGAAGTTCCAACTGTATCAACACCAGAACACCAGACACACTACCAAAGCACCTATACATCTCTAGTAGGGATGAGCCAAACACCCCCCGTTTGGTTCGCACCAGAACCTTCGAACAGACGCAACATTCGCGCAAACATTTAGAACCCCATTAAAGTCTATGGGACTCGAACGTTCGAATTCAAAAGTGCTAATTTTAAAGGCTAATATGCAAGTTTTTGTCGTAAAACGGGTTTGAGAACCCGGGTCTTGCCCCAGGGAACATGTATCAATGGATAAAAAAGATTTAAAAATGGTAATTTTTTCTGGAGCAGTGATTTTAATGATGCTTACATTTTGTGTGTGTAAATAAAAAAAAATCACAAAAATAAAAATGCATGCTAACAAAAGCACCATGCGTTTTGATGCAGCGGCATTAAAAAATAAAATTTAAAAAAGGGCCATGCGCTTTGGTGCTATTGAGGGGTGGCAGGCAGTTCATTCTCAAATTAACCACTCAATACCTGCACGCCGCCATATGATGTCCAAAACTGGGACCTGTTATCCCGGGTGGACATCATATGACGTCCTGCAATTTGCGGGGGGATATCTGAATGATGCCTGCACCTAGAGGCATCAATCAGATATCATTCTCTTGCGGCGATCCTGCACCCCGTAAGAATGATCATAGTGGGGGTTCCGCCGCTTGATCGTTCTTACAGGCGGTGGGAGGGGACATCCCCCCCTCTCGCCACCATCCTGTGCTTCTCCGGGCTCTCCCATCCCATCGGGGGCCCGGAGAGATGATCCGGGCGTGACGTCATACCCATAAGTAAACAAACAACAATTGTGGCTAGTTTGAATAAGATCTGTGAATTTTTTCACAATCTCATTCTTTCCAGCCTGGAGGAAAGATGCGGGGTATTATTGACCCTGCATCTCTCCTTAACCACTTAAGACCCAGACCTTTAGGCAGCTAAAGGACCCGGACAGTTTTTGCGATTCGGCACTTTAGGTGCACACAGTACAGAGGACACAGACAGTACACCACGTGAAAATACTGCAGCTAGCACAATCACCTGCCTGCCTGTCAGTAAATTAGGAAGAGCTAGGTAAACTCAATACAGTGTATAAATATATATACAACACCTGGGATGCATATATATCCTCTACACACTGTGGGGTAGATTCATGTACAGATCCGACGGTGTATCTACTGATACACCGTCGGATCTGTGAGATCCGACGCTCGGATCTATGCGGCTGATTCCTCGAATCAGGTTCCGCATAGATCTCCCTTAGAGCCGACTGGTGTAAGTGAGTTACACTGTCGGTTCTTAGGCTGCATTCTCCCGCCTTCCGCTAGGTGGCGCTTCTTTTTTTCTACGCGACGAATATGCAAATGAGGAGAACCGCCGATTCAGAACCGAACGCCCGGCCGTCGCTTTTTTTTTACGTCGTTTGCGTTCGTCTTTTTCCGGCGGATCATTACCCCTGCTATATGCGGGGTAAGTGCGACGGATCCTATGTTAAGTATGGCCGTCGTTCCCGCGTCGAGTTTTGAATTTTTTACGTCGTTTACGTAAGTCGTCCGGGAATACGGCCATACGTTAATTGCGTTAACATCGAAAACAATGACGTCCTTGCGACGTCATTTAAAGCAATGCACGTCGGGAAATTTTGCCGGCGGCGCAGTACGATCGGCGCGGGGACGCGCGTGATTTAAATAGTAAACTCCCCCTGGCCGCGGAATTTGCATTCCGCCGGGGGATTTACGATCCGCCAGGGCTAATTACGAGGCAAGTGCTTTCTGAATACAGCACTTGCCTCAAAAACTGGCGCAGGCGGATCGTAAACAAGATAGATCACGCGGATCAAAAGATTCGCTGATCTACATGAATCTACCCCTGTAACTCTAAGGCCACGTACACACAACCAAATAAATCCATTCAAATCGGTCTGACAGACCGATTTGATCGGATTTGTCTGCTGGGCTATTTTGGTTTGATCGCTGTACACACGATCAAACCAAAATCCCCACTGGCAGACAGCGTGGTGACGTGGCGGTGACGTTGACGCTGCCACGTCACCGCACCAGGAAGTAAAACACTTCCGCGCATGCGTCGAATCCATTCGATGCATGCGCGGGCAGATATGTCTGCTGGTTAGCGTACTAACCAGCAGACATGTCGGACGGACGGGTTCCCAGCAGACAGATTTTAAAGCATGCTTTAAAATCTGTCTGCTGGAAAAACCCGCCTGTCCGCCCGTACACACGATCGAATTTGTCTGCTGAAATGGTCCGTCGGATCGTTTCCAGCAGATAGATTTGATCGTGTGTACGCGGCCTTACTGACTAGCCTGCCTGCTCTATCTAACTCCAAAAAATGACATTGGGGCTGATTTACCAAGCCTGTGCGCCAAGACTCATGGTGCACAAGCAGGAGTAAACCTGTTTTTGAGAGTTACAAAAGAAACACGCTGCCAGTGCAGCGTGTTTCCTCATTTACTAAAGTGCCTAATGCGCCCAGGAGAGGGCGCACAGCACGCCAGTACAGAGCTGGCGTGCGGCATTTAGTAATGTAAACATCGGGGATTCGGGCGGGAGTTTATGAGGGGAGGGAGGGGGGTGATGCAGGGGAAGTGTAGTGACATGTGTTTCAACGTGTGTGGCGGGCCGATTTGAAAGGGAAAGTGACTTTTGGTACCCGATCCCCGTGCCCTTGCAAAGTACGCTAGAACTTCGGAAGGTTCATTTGCATACTGGGCATGCGCAGAGGGATAAATCGGGGCTTTGCGTGCGCCTCTTCAGTACGCCGGGAAAATCTTGGTAAATACCAAGCGGCGTAGCAGTGTTTGCACTGCCTGGAGCGGCGCACGGCAAGCTCCGAGCTGTTCTCGGGCTGCGCCGACACTAAAGGGGAACTCCGCGCCAAATTTCAAATTTGAAACCGGCGCGGCTTCCCCCCCAGGGGCACAATAGGCTCTTCGGCTTGGTCCGGAACGTGAGGGGTTAACCCACGCCAAAATCGGCGTGGGGTTCCCCCCCAGATCCGTACCAAGCCCTCATCCCAGGCATGCAGTCTGGCCGGACAGGAATGGGGGTGGGGACGAGCGAGCGGCCCCCCCCCTCCTGAGCCGTACCAGACCACATGCCCTCGACATGGGGGAGTGTGTGCTTTGGGGTAGGGGGGCGCTGCCCCCCCACCCCAAAGCACTCTTGTCCCCATGTCGATCGGGACAAGAGCCTCTTCCCGACAACCCTAGCCATTGGTTGTCGGGGTATGCGGGCGGGAGCCAATCAGAATCTGGGAGCCCCCTTTAATAAGGTGGCCCCCAGATTTCGGGCCCCCACCCTATGTGAATGAGTATGGGGTACATCGTACCCCTACCCATTCACCTGGTTAACGTGGTTTTAACTTTGAGGGTCTTCTGCCGCCGCCCCCTTCGAATTTTTCGGCCTGGACGGGGGTCGCACATCCCATCCAGGACTTGGACGTGGCGGGCTTCTCGTCGCTGTTTTCTGTCACATGGGTTAAGGTCACATGTTGGCATAACCACGCCCACGCCCTATGCCAATATAAGTCCTTGCCCGCCGCTCAGAAGGCATTTCAGCGCCGGACCTCGCCGTGTCAACATCGAATGGAAGAAGAAGCCCGCGAGTGTCACCCCGCGGCGGAAGACAGCGACGACAAGACCTGGCTACTCCTGGAGCCGGGCAGAAGCCGGCGACGAAATCCGGAGTGGGATGTACGACCCTCGCTCCGGTAGAAGACGTCGGAAGCCCGCTGCCCTCATCAAACAAGCACGGAGCTTCGTGGTGAAGGGGGCAGCGGCAGAAGAGAGCGACGAGAAGCCCGCCACGTCCAAGTCCTGGATGGGATGTGCGACCCCCGTCCAGGCCGAAAAATTCGAAGGGGGCGGCAAAGAAGAAGGCCTGGCCCCCGCGGCGGAAGACAACGACGAGAAGCCCGGAGAGTGGCGCCCTCCGGCGGAAGACGGCGAAAGAAGCCCTGGCCTCGGGAGGAGCCAGGCAGAAGCGGAGGAGCCCGAGGTGGGGCGACACCCCCGTTGTTCTCCGCTGTTTTCGGCCGGCCCCCCCCCGGATGTAAAAGAGCTTCATTTTGGGGTGGGGGCACAGTCGAGCATGGCGGAGAGCATGGGTGGGTGTTTCTCCCCCCCGGCAGAAAACGGCTAGAAGACCGAGGAGTGGCAATTTTTTATTGAAAATTCTACGACCAAAAATGTATACAGAAAAAAAAAAAAAACAATTAAACCAAAACGACCCTCTGCCACGATACATTTTCTTTACATACAAATATTATCCCACCATGCTATACATATACCATCTATACATCACTAAAAATTAGCACCAATACCTGCCCCACTCACTTGCATTTTTATACTCTTTAGTCATTACCACTTCCCAAGTACCAAAGCAACCCTCTACCACATTTTCTTTACGTACAAACATTATCCCACCATACTATACATATACCATCTGCACATCACTACAATCGCACCAATACCTGCTCCAATAACTTGCATTATTATACTCTTTAATCATTTCCACTTCCCAAGTAACCCCAACCCCTAAAACATACATACTTCTATTATGCATAAACAAATAAAACTAAATCATAACCCTAACCCTCCCCAAAACTTTAAAATCTACGCAACTACGCAATTGTACATACACATGTTACCACATTACTGCATTTTTTTTTTTTTTTTTTTTTTTTAATAAAATTACTCATTTACTTCCATCAGCACAATCCCCTGCAACCATACCCCCACCAGAATCCACCACAGGATCCGAGGTGGAAAACCTGTTCTGCAGGGCTATACCAGGGGGAGTCTGGGCACTACTTGTCGCCCCAACTCCACCTTCTGGAGAGGAAACACCCGGACCAGGACCTGACCCAGAACTGGGGATCACCCCAGGACTGCTTTTACACCGCCCCTTTTCCACTGCCACCCAAACATTGCTCATACACATGTTACCACATTACTGCATTTTTTTCTTTTTTTTTTAAAAAAAAAATTACTCATTTACTTCCATCAGCACAATCCCCTGCAACCATACCCCCACCAGAATCCACCACAGGATCCAAGGTGGAAAACCTGTTCTGCAGGGCTATACCAGGGGGAGTCTGGGCACTACTTGTCGCCCCAACTCCACCTTCTGGAGAGGAAACACCCGGACCAGGACCTGACCCAGAACTGGGGATCACCCCAGGACTGCTTTTACACCGCCCCTTTCCCACTGCCACCCAAACATTGCTCATACACATGTTACCACATTACTGCATTTTTTTCTTTTTTTTTTTAATAAAATTACTCATTTACTTCCATCAGCACAATCCCCTGCAACCATACCCCCACCAGAATCCACCACAGGATCCAAGGTGGAAAACCTGTTCTGCAGGGCTATACCAGGGGGAGTCTGGGCACTACTTGTCGCCCCAACTCCACCTTCTGGAGAGGAAACACCCGGACCAGGACCTGACCCAGAACTGGGGATCACCCCAGGACTGCTTTTACACCGCCCCTTTCCCACTGCCACCCAAACATTGCTCATACACATGTTACCACATTACTGCATTTTTTTCTTTTTTTTTTTAATAAAATTACTCATTTACTTCCATCAGCACAATCCCCTGCAACCATACCCCCACCAGAATCCACCACAGGATCCAAGGTGGAAAACCTGTTCTGCAGGGCTATACCAGGGGGAGTCTGGGCACTACTTGTCGCCCCAACTCCACCTTCTGGAGAGGAAACACCCGGACCAGGACCTGACCCAGAACTGGGGATCACCCCAGGACTGCTTTTACACCGCCCCTTTCCCACCGCCACCCAAACATTGCTTTTACTCTCCTTACCTGGCTGAGAAGGCAAGTCTACAACTGGCTGGGGATCTCTAGGAACCTTACCCCTTCTGCCCTTACGAACAGGTCTCGTACTAGGGGTATCAGAATCAGAGAAACGACCCGCCTCTTGATCCCCCCCACCACCAGACACAGGGACAGAGGACCCAGACCAAGTAGGAATGGGCTGCGAATCCCGAGAAGGGGGATGCAACACCACCCTAGGCATCTTAGCCTTGCCACGAGATACCACAGATTGCACCAAAGGGGCCTTACCCCTCCCCCCAGATTTTAAAGGGGAAACTCTCGAGCCGCCCGACTTATGACCCAATCTTCCTGACGATGGCCCCGGACTCCCGGAACCCATCACAAAAGACTGGCTCTCAAGAGTCACTGCGCCAGCCAGCTGGAGCGGGGCAGGAGGCCCGGCCGACGAAACAACCGGAAGCACAGACTCCCTAGACCCCCCAGGCCCCGCAGGGGGAGACACCCCCCCAACAGGTGCCCGAAAGGCCGAGGGGCACTGGCTAAAAACGTGCCCCATAACACCGCACAGATTGCATTGAAATTTATTGCACCCGCTGGCCAAGTGCCCAGCTTCATTACACTTTGTGCAAAAGGGTTCCCTACAGTCCCTACTGAAATGCAAAGGACTGTTGCATCTAAAACAGAGCTTAGGTTGCCCTGGATAGAATGCAAGGATCCTATCCCTCCCAATATAACCTGACGCAGGCACATGTGTCACTGATAACCCGATGCGTCTAAGCCTTACTGAGACAGACCAGGCACCAGTCCAGATCCCCTTGGCATCCAAAACTTTCCCTGGCGGGGCCATCACCTGGCCGTACCGCCCCAACCATGTTGTGATATCTTCTGCGGGAATAGATTCATTTCTAACCAGGACTGACACCCTTTTTATTTCTTCCTGTCTAGACAGGGGGACTGCTCTAAAGGATTTCCACGAGGACTGATTCTTCACCACCTCCCGTCTGGAGATAAAACTCTCCATTAAGACGGGGGTACCAAAACTTACATCATACTCCAGGGAGCCCGAGGGGTGGATAACAGCAAAGATGTCTGATGCCTTAAACCCAAGGGCCAACACCATATCCACCACCTCGTCTCTCCCCGGAGGACGACCAAACTCTTCCAACCAGCGCAGCTGCACAACATTATGGCGCTTACGCTCCACTCCCCCCACCCTAGTGGCAGCTGGCACTGAGCCCCTAAAAGCCATCGTACCGTGGGCACTATAAAAACGCCCAAGCTGTAACCTGCCACCAGTGACATCTGCAAAAGACAACCCCACTTTTAGGGCCGACATAACCCCGGCCTCCTGGGACCCACTGATTTGGGGAGGAGGCGGGGGGAGATCAGAAACAACAACATTGCTAGAATCAACATTATCAACAGCTATACTTAAGTCTTTCCCAGGGGCCCCGGGCACAGCAGGTGCACAAGCACCGGAAACACCCCCAGCAGAAATAATTGCTGCCGGAGGGGTCCCCGCACCACCCAGAGGACCCACTTGGGGCTGACCCGTATGCTCCAAAACCCCAGAGGGTACCCCAATGTCATGAAAACCAGTACTCTGGTCCGCTTTAGTTGGCTCACCCTCCAGCAGCCGTATGTGGTCCATCGCAAGACATGGGCTAGTTATACTACCCTGCTCGCAATCACCCCACTCCATGCGCTGGGGGGTCATCGCCACGGACTCAGAAACTGAAGGGCCGGAGGGGGAAACCACAAGAGGCACCCCACCACCCGGCAGCAGGTCCACAGGAAAAGATGACCCAACAGTCTCCGCAACAGTGGCCACCCCCAAAACCCGGGATGAGACAATAGTAGGTATCTCACCCCTCACAGTGTCCTCGGCAGAAATCCCACGATCCATGGCACTCACACCCGCGGAACCGTCCTTCATTGCTCCATCCTTCTCAGCAACAGCCTCCACAAGTCCCATCTCCTCACCCGCAGCTGTCCCGGGATCCGCTACTTCCGGCTCCACACCTTCAGCGGTAACCCCGCAACCCGCGGTATTCACTTTCGCGGCCATACCCTCCGGCTCCACACCCGCAGCGGCAGTCCCGCGACCCGCGGCATCCACCGCAGCAGTAGCCTCGCGACTCGCGGCACACACATTCGCGGCAATACCCGCCGCGACTTCGTCCTGCGTTCCTCCAACCTCCATGACTTCCTCCTAGTCCGCAGCAGCCCCGGGACCCGCCACTTCCGGTCCCGCGGTGATCGCGGGGGATCCGACCAGGCCTCCAGGCTGGGCGCCCCCTGATGGCAAAGGGGAAATTGGCACCTCAGCCTGGGAGCTACGGCGAGCAGCCTGGCTTCCCTTATCACAAACCTCCATCAGGCGTTCCTCCAACTCATCCATCTCATCAGTGTCCATAGTAGACTGATCCAACAGCCGGTTCCAATAAAAGATATACTCACTCAGGGTCGTTTTCAATGTCTGAACACTCAGGCGATAGCCCTTCCGCTTCTTTTTGCCCACCCGATCTCTGGCTGTTCTTAAGCGTGCCAGGTCTTCATGCACTACCACCAAAAAGTCCATAAGCCTTCCCAAGACTGCATAGACTTCCATCCGACGGCCTGTAGCTTCAAAATCACTTTCACCTGGCTGCTGCTCCTGCCATGCAGAGAGAGCAATCTGGGACTCCAGATACCTGAGATCCTCATCTGATGGTCTCAAACTCTCCACTGTCCTTGAAATGGTATCCGATCCCTCCACAGGCATAGCTTCTCTCACCGCCCGGGAAGTAGAGCCTCCCCCTGGGCTGATAGCTTCCATGGCTCTCTGGAAGTCCAGAGAGCCTCACACACACGCCCTCAAGACCGAGGAGTGGCGACGCCCCCGTTGTTCTCCGCCATTTCCGCCGCCCCCCCCCCGGATGTAAAAGAGCTTGATTTGGGGTAGGGGGCCTGGCCGAACATGGCGGAGAGCATCGGTGGGTGTCTCTCTCCCCGGCGGAAGGCGGCGGCGGCGAAGACCGGGGGGGGGTAGGTGTACCCCCCCGGCGGAAGGCGGCGGCGAAGACCGGGGGGGGGTTAGGTGTACCCCCCCGGCGGAAGGCGAAGACCGAGGAGGGGTAATTTTTTTATTGGAAATTCTACGACCAAAAATGTATACAGAAAAAACAATTAAACCAAAACAACCCTCTGCCACAATACATTTTCTTTACATACTAATATTATCCCACCATGCTATACATATACCATCTATACATCACTAAGAATTAGCACCAATACCTGCCCCAATAACTTGCTTTTTATACTCTTTAATCATTACCACTTCCCAAGTACCAAAGCAACCCTCTACCACTAAACATTTTCTTTACGTACAAACATTACCCCACCGTACTATACATATACCATCTGCACATCACTAAAATTCGCACCAATACCTACCCCAATAACTTGCATTATTATACTCTTTAATCATTTCCACTTCCCAAGTAACCCCAACCCCTAAAACATACATACTTCCATTATGCATAAACAAATATAACAAAATCATAACCCTAACCCTCCCCAAAACTTTAAAAATCTACGCAACTACGCAATTGTACATACACATGTTACCACATTACTGCATTTTTTTTTTTTTTTTTTTTTAAATTACTCATTTACTACCATCAACACAATCCCCTGCAACCATACCCCCACCAGAATCCACCACAGGATCCAGGGTGGAAAACCTGTTCTGCAGGGCTATACCAGGGGGAGTCTGGGCACTACTTGTCGCCCCAACTCCACCTTCTGGAGAGGAAACACCCGGACCAGGACCTGACCCAGAACTGGGGATCACCCCAGGACTGCTTTTACACCTCCCCTTTCCCACCGCCACCCAAACATTGCCTTTACTCTCCTTACCTGGCTGAGAAGGCAAGTCTACAACTGGCTGGGGATCCCTAGGAACCTTACCCCTTCTGCCCTTACGAACAGGTCTCGTACTAGGGGTATCAGAATCAGAGAAACGACCCGCCTCTCGATCCCCCCCACCACCAGACACAGGAACAGAGGACCCAGACCAAGTAGGAATGGGCTGCGAATCCCGAGAGAGGGGATGCAACACCATCCTAGGCATCTTAGCCTTGCCACGAGATACCACAGATTGCGCCAAAGGGGCCTTACCCCTCCCCCCAGATTTTAAAGGGGAAACTCTCGAGCCGCCCGACTTATGACCCAATCTTCCTGACGACGGCCCCGGACTCCCGGAACCCATCACAAAAGACTGGCTCTCAAGAGTCACTGCGCCAGCCAGCTGGAGCGGGGCAGGAGGCCCGGCCGACGAAACAACCGGAAGCACAGACTCCCCAGACCCCCCAGGCCCCGCAGGGGGAGACACCCCCCCAACAGGTGCCCGAAAGGCCGAGGGGCACTGGCTAAAAACGTGCCCCATAACACCGCACAGATTGCACTGAAATTTATTGCACCCGCTGGCCAAGTGCCCAGCTTCATTACACTTTGAACAAAAGGGTTCCCTACAGTCCCTACTGAAATGCAAAGGACTGTTGCATCTAAAACAGAGCTTAGGTTGCCCCGGATAGAATGCAAGGATCCTATCCCTCCCAATATAACCTGACGCAGGCACATGTGTCACTGATAACCCGATGCGTCTAAGCCTTACTGAGACAGACCAGGCACCAGTCCAGATCCCCTTGGCATCCAAAACTTTCCCTGGCGGGGCCATCACCTGGCCGTATCGCCCCAACCATGTTGTGATATCCTCTGCGGGAATAGATTCATTTCTAACCAGGACTGACACCCTTTTTATTTCTTCCTGTCTAGACAGGGGGACTGCTCTAAAGGATTTCCACGAGGATTGATTCTTCACCACCTCCCGTCTGGAGATAAAACTCTCCATTAAGACGGGGGTACCAAAACTTACATCATACTCCAGGGAACCCGAGGGGTGGATAACAGCAAAGATGTCTGATGCCTTAAACCCAAGGGCCAACACCATATCCACCACCTCGTCTCTCCCCGGAGGACGACCAAACTCTTCCAACCAGCGCAGCTGCACAACGTTATGGCGCTTACGCTCCACTCCCCCCACCCTAGTGGCAGCTGGCACTGAGCCCCTAAAAGCCATCGTACCATGGGCACTATAAAAACGCCCAAGCTGTACCCTACCACCAGTGACATCTGCAAAAGACAACCCCACTTTTAGGGCCGACATAACCCCAGCCTCCTGAGACCCACTGATTTGGGGAGGAGGCGGGGGGAGATCAGAAACAACAACATTGCTAGAATCAACATTATCAACAGCTATACTTAAGTCTTTCCCAGGGGCCCCGGGCACAGCAGGTGCACAAGCACCGGAAACACCCCCAGCAGAAATAATTGCCGCCGGAGGGGTCCCCGCACCGCCCAGAAGACCCACTTGGGGCTGACCCGTATGCTCCAAAACCCCAGAGGGTACCCCAATGTCATGAAAATCAGTACTCTGGTCCGCTTTGGTTGGCTCACCCTCCAGCAGCCGTATGTGGTCCATCGCAAGACATGGGCTAGTTATACTACCCTGCTCGCAATCACCCCACTCCATGCGCTGGGGGGTCATCGCCACGGACACAGAAACTGAAGGGCCGGAGGGGGAAACCACAAGAGGCACCCCACCACCCGGCAGCAAGTCCACAGAAAAAGATGACCCAACAGTCTCCGCAACAGTGGCCACCCCCAAAACCCGGGATGAGACGATGGTAGGTATCTCACCCCTCACAGTGTCCTCAGCAGAAATCCCACGATCCATGGCACTCACACCCGCGGAACCGTCCTTCATTGCTCCATCCTTCATTGCTCCATCCTTCACAGCAACAGCCTCCACAAGTCCCATCTCCTCACCCGCAGCTGTCCCGGGATCCGCTACTTCCGGCTCCACACCTTCAGCGGTAACCCCGCAACCCGCGGTGTTCACTTTCGCGGCAATACCCTCCGGCTCCACACCCGCAGCGGCAGTCCCGCGACCCGCGGCATCCACCGCAGCAGTAGCCTCGCGACTCGCGGCACACACATTCGCGGCAATACCCGCCGCGACTTCGTCCTGCGTTCCTCCAACCTCCATGACTTCCTCCTCGTCCACAGCAACCCCGGGACCCGCCACTTCCGGTCCCGCGGTGATCACGGGGGATCCGACCAGGCCTCCAGGCTGGGCGCCCCCTGGTGGCAAAGGGGAAATTGGCACCTCAGCCTGGGAGCTACGGCGAGCAGCCTGGCTTCCCTTATCGCAAACTTCCATCAGGCGTTCCTCCAACTCATCCATCTCATCAGTGTCCATAGTAGACTGATCCAACAGCCGGTTCCAATAAATGATATACTCACTCAGGGTCGTTTTCAATGTCTGAACACTCAGGCGATAGCCCTTCCGCTTCTTTTTGCCCACCCGATCTCTGGCTGTTCTTAAGCGTGCCAGGTCTTCATGCACTACCACCAAAAAGTCCATAAGCCTTCCCAAGACTGCATAGACTTCCATCCGACGGCCTGTAGCTTCAAAATCACTTTCACCTGGCTGCTGCTCCTGCCATGCAGAGAGAGCAATCTGGGACTCCAGATACCTGAGATCCTCATCTGATGGTCTCAAACTCTCCACTGTCCTTGAAATGGTATCCGATCCCTCCACAGGCATAGCTTCTCTCACCGCCCGGGAAGTAGAGCCTCCCCCTGGGCTGATAGCTTCCATGGCTCTCTGGAAGTCCAGAGAGCCTCACACACACGCCCTCAAGACCGAGGAGTGGCGACGCCCCCGTTGTTCTCCGCCATTTCCGCCGGCCCCCCCCCCGGATGTAAAAGAGCTTGATTTGGGGTAGGGGGCCTGGCCGAACATGGCGGAGAGCATCGGTGGGTGTCTCTCTCCCCGGCGGAAGGCGGCGGCGGCGAAGACCGGGGGGGTTAGGTGTACCCCCCCGGCGGAAGGCGGCGGCGAAGACCGGGGGGGGGTTAGGTGTACCCCCCCGGCGGAAGGCGAAGACCGAGGAGGGGTAATTTTTTATTTATAAAACTACGACCAAAAGGTTAACAAATATATAAAATAAACAAAATAACTAAATAAACCAAATAACACAAAAACAAACAACAAAACACAAACCATCAAATCACCGACCTCCACCCACCAAGAAATAACTATAAAGAAAAAAAAAAAAAAAACAAAAAAAAAAAAAAAAATAGCACCAGAACAGGTATTTACAACAGGCTCACTGGTACAAGAGAAAGTCTTTATAGTCCATCAGAAAAGCTTGCCCAGATCATTGCCAAAAAAAAAAAAAAAAAAAAAACACTTAAAACGGCTCACTGGTACAGTAGGGAGATATTAAAGTCCATAGAAACCACTACTGTCCAGATCATCGCCAACCCACAACACACCCCACCATCACAACAACAAATACCTACAACCCACGTATGAGCAAGAACATGATAGTCAGACATGTCTGTAGCCTTATTTCAAAAAAAATACCATAAACAAAATCTAAGGGGGTGAAAAAGGATAGATGCCCCTACCCATGGAGAAGGGGCAGAGCCGTGACCTAAGGGGGCTGGAAGAGGAACCCCCTCCATAAATGGGCACACCTCTCAGGCCCGACCCTGCTCCTTTCCAGATCCCGCACCTTCACCAACTCCCGAAAGATACCGCCCACCACCTCATGCACAGGCAGGATTTTGTCCCTAGTGGACACCAAACACCGAGCGTGCCAAGTGTAATAAAGCACAACTAGGCTGACTAAATAAAGTGACGATAACTCAAATCCCCTGCGGACCCCAAAATCACCATACACTCGCTCAGCATAGGTCAGGGCCGGAAGGCGGGGGTAGCCAATGGCACCCCCTACCTTCGTAAGAACCTCCATGTTGAAGGGACATTGGACCAGAAAATGGTCCATGGTCTCCAATGTCCCACCACATTCCTGACGGGGGCAGTCCCTGTCCCCCAGGTTCCTGTATTTGAGATTCGCACGGACATAGAGTCGTCCATGGAACGACCTCCATGCGAGATCCCAAAACTTACTTGGAATTCTAGAAGAATTCAAGAGGGCTAGCCCCTCCGTGAGGACCCTCTCAGGGCAGTCCCTCAAAGACAGGGGCTTCAAAATGTCCGAGGCCATGACCCTCAGGTACAGCTCCCGCCGACCCAAAGAGCCCACCTCCAGGGCAGTTATCCGCCACTGCCTCAGTACCTTTAATGCCAGGGGGACATAGGAAGGGAGATACCCATGCGATCTCCTCAGATCGCCGGGCCTCCCCCCCTCCCCCCACTGCCTCAAGAACAGCAAGAGCCAGTCCTTGCATGAACACTCCCACCAGGAAGGCTCGTCCACAAATATGGACTGCAAATTGTATTTAACAAAGATGGTGACAAAGAACACCACCGGGTTGACCATGTCCAACCCACCTTGCCGTCGCTGGCGGTATGTGACCTCCCTCTTGATCAGGTTCAGTCTGCTTCCCCACAACAGCAGGAAGAACAGACCATAGACCCGAGCATAGAGAGATGCTGGCAAAAGACACACATAGCTTACAAAGAGAAACTCAGGCAATAAGTACGTCTTGACCAAGCTTACCCTTTCCCTCAGGGAAAGTTTCCAACCTTTCCAGGCCTTCACCTTCCGAGTGGCACTCACCAGCCTGCGCTCCCAGTTTAGCTTGGGATAATCACCCGGGCCGAAATGAATGCCAAGAACTCGAATCTCTGGTACGGGCGTGGGGAACACGTCCGGAAGGGGGAACTGCTCCCCCTCCTTCCCCAACCAGAAAACTTCACTCTTGTCCCAATTGACCAGCGAGCCTGACGCCTCAGAGTAGCACCCGATCTGGGACTCCACATAATGGGCCTCCTCACGACCAGATACCACCACCGAGACGTCGTCCGCATAGGCCACAACCCTCACCGCCGAAACCGGACCCCCGACAGGTCCCACCGGAACCCCCCCCCAGACGCCCGCAGTCTAGCCTCCTTACGAAGGGGTCGACCGCAAAGATGTACAGGAGGGGGCTCAGCGGGCACCCCTGCCGGACGCCAGAGTCCACGGCAAAGGCCCGGCCCACCCAACCGTTGACAAGAGGGAAGCTCTCAGCTCCCCTATACAATACCTGCAGCCAATCAACGAATTGATCAGGCAGACCGTATCTCCTCAGAAGCAGCCAAAGGTACTCGTGGTTCACCCGATCAAACGCCTTAGCCTGATCCAATGCAAGCAGATACCGCTCGCTGCCATCAGCCCTGCACCTTTCCACAGCCTCCCGGACGCTCAGGACGGCACTAAAAGTGCCCCGGCCAGGAATTGTGCAGTGCTGAGAGGGAGACAGCATCCTGCCCGCCAAAGCAGACAGACGTGTAAACAAGATCTTTGCCAGTATCTTCCTATCTGTGGTAAGAAGGGCGATCGGACGCCAATTCTCCACCACAGACGGATCTTTCCCCTTTGACAGTAGGATCAGAGCTGACCTTCTCATTGAGGGAGGCAGCAGGCCATAGGCCAAACATTCACTAAACACGTCCCTCAGATGAGGAGCCAAGAGGCTCTTAAAGGTTTTGTAGAACTCGGCCGTGAGCCCATCGGGCCCAGGTGACTTTTTAGAAGCTAAAGAGCTAATAGCCTGCTCAACTTCAGCTACCGAGATCTCTTCTGTCAGAGAGTCAGGAAGGTCAGACCCCACTTCCAGCGGGGTCTCATCAAGGAATTCCCTGACTTTCTCCATGTCTAGAGGCCGCTTCTTCAGGAGGTCCGAAAAGTGGTCTCTGACGACACCCAGGATCCCCGATCTGGACCGGACCAGAGATCCTGAGGCATCCTTCAGGCCATGTACGACCTTCGACCTCGCCACCTCACCACAGCTCCTGTAGGGATCAGGAGAGATAAACTTCCCATAATCCCTCTCAAAAACCAGGGAGGCGAGACGGTCGTACTGACACTCCTTCATCTGCGCCTTCAGACCGGATATCTGTTCCTGAGAGCCCCCAGAGGACACCAGGCGGTCAAGCTGCCTGCGTAGTCTCTGGTAAGCCTGGTACTTGGAAGCTGCCCTGTACCCAGAGATTTCCCGGAAAAAGTCGCCAGACCTCTTTTTAACTACTTCCCACCACTCAAGGCGGGAGCAGTTGCCCTCAAGGAGCGAGGTCTGGCCCAGGAAGAAAACCTCATAGGCTTCCCTAACCTCAGGATCCTCCAGTAGCGACCCATTCAGGCGCCACAAACCCCTCCCTTTCTGAGGAGTGTCAGCGACATTCAGGGCCACAGATACCATACAGTGATCGGAGAACTCTACCGACTGCAGCTCAGGAGCCGAGCAGACAGAGTCCTCCTTTAAAAAAAACCTATCTAATCTACTCTTACTACTACCTCGGGAAAATGTGAAACCAGTGAGGTTGGGGAGGTGACGAACGTGCACATCCACCAACCTGGCCTCCCTCACTACGTTATTCAAAAAAATACTATCATATCCCAGAGGGTTGGCGGCACCTGCCCGGTCTTTGGGCCTAGTGATCATATTGAAATCGCCACCAAAAATCACCTGCTGGGACGTAAAAAGATAAGGCTTAACCGCCGTAAGGAGGCTCCTCCTCTCCCTCCTAGTTTGAGGCCCATAAAAATTTATGAGCCGGAGGAATTGCCCCCTCACGACAGCGTCCACCACCAGACATCTACCGATCTCCACTTCAATCACTCGCCGGCAAGCCACCGGACCAGTCTTAAAAAGGACCGCAACCCCACTGCAGGGCTCGGCCGCAAGAGACCAGAGGGAGGGCCCACATCTCCACTCCCTCTTTGCTAGATGCATCTCTGCCACAGATGCCAGCCAGGTCTCCTGCAAAAACAAAATGTCAGCTTCAACACGGCTGAGAAAATCGAAGGCCATAAAACGAGCTCCCGCAGAACGAATACTTGCGACATTAATGGTCGCAAGCCGTATTGGAGAGGGTACCGCCATCAGAATGATTGAAAGTGGTCATGTTCTCCTTCATACTACAAACACAAAAACATATTTACATATCTACACTTCCTCCTCCTCTGAGCCCGAGGAGGAGGAGAAGATACCAAACGGGTTCCCCAGGGACACCCCACTTCGTGCCCCTGGGGGAACCCCACCCTTCACTGGGGACTTCCCGCCCCCAGATCTGGCAGCCTTCCCCTTCTTCTTTTTGCGTCTCACCTGCTCCCACTCCTGCCACCTCTCCGAGATGACTACACCACCCCCCTCCTCGGACCCGCTGCTCGAGATTTCCCTCTTGGATGAGGCTCGAGCAGCTTCCATCTCCATGGCCACAGGGCCAGAGGAGACTCTGGGTCCAGAAGGGGGGGGAATGGAAGAGGCAGGAGGGGGGCCAGAGACAGGGGAGAGGACAGGGGGGGGACCAGACTTAGCTGGACGGGAAGAAGAAGGGGGAGGGGGGGGACGGGACTTGGGAGGGGGGGGACGAGGGGGGGGGGTACGAGGAGGGGAAGATGAGGGAGGAGGGCATGGGGAAACAGATGGAGGGCCAGGTGGAGGGGAGGGGCAATGGTGAGGAGGGGGAAAGGGAAGGGGGATGGGGATCGGCCCTGCAACATTAGGAGGGGAAGGCCCTGGCCCCGGACCCTCAGGCCCGGGACCCCCAGGCCTCCCCGACTCCTCCCCACCGGCTCCGCCCTCCGGAGGATCGGGAGCCTCCTGGCCAACCGAGCCCGTGTCCCCCGGGGGGGGAGCCCCACGCCCACGCCTGCTCCGCCTTCTTTGAGGCAATGGGCCTGTTGGTCCCTCCGGAGTAGTACTAGGGGCTCCAGGATCCCCACCCCCCCGGCCATCACTCGCCGGGGGGGCTTCGGCCGCTCCCGGCCCGGGAGGTCCCCCCCCTGAGGAAGAACCCCGATATGCTTTGGGACACCTGCTAAATGGGTGCCCCATCTCACCACACAAGTTGCAGCATATCTTCCCACATGACTCGGACTGGTGGCCAAACTCGTGGCACCGGCCACATCTGACCACCGTGCAGTCCGAGCTCATGTGGGTCGGGCTGCCGCACTTGAAGCAACGACGGGGCTGTCCCGGGTAGAACGCCAGGATCCGGTCTCTGCCTAGAAAGGCGCTGCCAGGGAGGTGGGCAACACTGTTGCCCTCCCTCTTGAGCCGGATCCTGGTCAACCAAGCCCCGGTCCAGACCCCGCGCTCATCAAGGTTCTTCCTCAGGGGGGTCTGCAACTGCCCGTACCTCCCGAGCCAGGTGGCAATGTCCTCCGGAGGGAGCGACTCATTCCTCACCAGGATGGTGATGTTCTTAACCTCCTCCTGCCTGGAGATGGGAATGAGCCTGTACCTCTTCCAAGGGTCAACGCCCCTCACCAACCCAAAGCCGGTGATAAAGCGTTCCATACACACGGGAGTGACAAAACTTATATCAAACTCCCGTGTGTTGGTGGGATGGATGACAGCAAAAAGGTCATCCACCCCAAAACCCAAGGAGAGTACCAGGCCCACCACCTCACCTCGAGCGGGGCAGGGGTCCGGACCCTCGTACCGAAGCTGGACAACATTCCTACGCCTCCTCTCTGGACCACCTGTACCCCTCGTCCACGCCGACCCCTGCGTCCTCTCCTGGTCAGCAGGGGGGGCGCGGAAATTCTGGGCGCCAAACCGGCTGTACAGGTGGTCCAGAGGGGCACGAGAGCCCAACACCTGGGCGAAAGAGCGACCCCCCTTTAGGGCAGACAATAAGTTGGCCTCCGGAGACCCCCGAAAGATGTTCTCCGGAAGTGGGGCACCCCCCTCAGCACCCCCAGAAGTGGGGGGGGACGGGGGGGCCCCCATCCCTGCCGGTGGTGTTGCACCCACCCCCGCTGATATACCCTGACCACCCTGACCCACCACCTTTGGCCTGACTACAGGCTCCCCCCCCCCCGGGACCACAGCAGAGGGGGGTACCACCCCCACCAAACTCCCCCACCCAGACCCCTCCGCGACCACACCAGCCCCTTGGGACTCCACCTGTACTGGGGGGGAGCCCCCCTGGGACCCCTCCAACTGCCGGATATAATCATATGCTATACAGTCCACTGGGAGGGGTCCCACCTGACTTTCCCCCCACCCCGCCTGTGCTGCAGGGAGCCCCTCGGGGCCTGTGGCAGTGTCCATGGGGACCTGGGGGGGTGGCAGCTTACCGTCCAATTTACCGTCCTCACCGTCTCTGTCCATCTCCTGCCGGGGGTGCCTGGAGGTGCCTGCTGCAGCGTCCGGGGCTGGGCACCCCTGCACCCCCGGCCTCTCATCCCCCAGGTCCCCTGAGCCCCCACCGACCACCGCAAACTCGCGGGGGGGCACTTCCGGTCGCGGGACGGGCACTTCCGGTTTCCGGTCTGGTCACTTCCGGTTTCGGTCTGGTCACTTCCGGTTCCGGCTGGGGCACTTCCGGTTCCGGCTGGGGCACTTCCGGTTCTTGGGCGGTCACTTCCGGGTCCCGGTCTACTCCACCCCCAACAGCCGGCGCCATCTTGGCCACACTGCACACAAGCTGTTTACCTCCAGATGACCGCAGCACAATGCCTCCACCATGTGTCTGCCTCTCTCCCGATGACATAGCAGCCGCAGGAGCAGTCCCTGGCCTTTCCATGGCCAGATCCTCCCGCTCCACTGCAAGCTGAGGGGTCATGGAAGCCGACACATGGCGGGCTTCAGCTGTGGCAGTGCGACCATCCTGGGGGAGCCTGGGTATGCTGACCTGAAGATGGCGGGGGGGTACCGCCGGCGGCACCTGGGCCCGGCGACCTCCTGGATCACTGGACTCCCCGGACTTCGCCAACCCCCCAGTCCCTTCCACGGACCGAGGGATCGGCTCCCGGGAACCCTCCCCAGGTTTTATGGCCATACTGGGCCCTGCACCACCGGCACTCGCCCCCCCCCCACTGCACCCAGGCTCCCCTGACTCTCCTGGCTGTTTGGGGGGTTGGGACCCCTTCTTAGACCGCCCGCTCCTCCTCGCTGCCTGGCTCCCTTCCCGGTTGGCCTGCTGGAGGGTCCTCCGGAGCTCCTCTAGGAAGTTCACCTCTCCAGCCCCACGTTGGCAAAAGCCCCCCAGGTATTCCCATATTTCTTTTACTTCTAGTCCTAGGGTGGTGATGGCCCCCTTGAATTCAGATCTCTTATTACTGGAGCACCTGTCCCTCTTTTCCCTCAGGCCTGCGAGAGTAGTCATCTTTTCCACGCAGGCCTGAGATATCCTCACCAGCAGGGATTTGATTTTATCCCGCCTCCTCCTGGTTCTTGCCTTCATTCTCACCTGGCTGAGGGGCTGTCCAGTCTGAGAGACCCTCCTGGGTCTCCAGGAAGAGACGGTCCTCCCTGCTGATGGTGGTGGCGGTGGTCTGGCTGGAGGGCAGGTGCTGTTGACTCCTCCGGAGGCCGGAAGCCGGTCCACCTCCGGGGCTGAGGGAGGCCATCCCACCCCTCTTCCGGGGCAGGGGGCTGGGGGCTGGAGGCTGGTCCTGGTAGGCTGGAACACAGGAGCTCTGGAAGACAGGTCTTCTCTCCTCTCCAGCAGGAAGCAGAATGAGCTCTGTGGGAGGAGCCGGAACTACTGCCAGTGGGAGGAGCTGCACTGAGACCGAGGAGGGGTAATTTTTTATTTATAAAACTACGACCAAAAGGTTAACAAATATATAAAATAAACAAAATAACTAAATAAACCAAATAACACAAAAACAAACAACAAAACACAAACCATCAAATCACCGACCTCCACCCACCAAGAAATAACTATAAAGAAAAAAAAAAAAAAAATAGCACCAGAACAGGTATTTACAACAGGCTCACTGGTACAAGAGAAAGTCTTTATAGTCCATCAGAAAAGCTTGCCCAGATCATTGCCAAAAAAAAAAAAAAAACACTTAAAACGGCTCACTGGTACAGTAGGGAGATATTAAAGTCCATAGAAACCACTACTGTCCAGATCATCGCCAACCCACAACACACCCCACCATCACAACAACAAATACCTACAACCCACGTATGAGCAAGAACATGATAGTCAGACATGTCTGTAGCCTTATTTCAAAAAAAATACCATAAACAAAATCTAAGGGGGTGAAAAAGGATAGATGCCCCTACCCATGGAGAGGGGCAGAGCCGTGACCTAAGGGGGCTGGAAGAGGAACCCCCTCCATAAATGGGCACACCTCTCAGGCCCGACCCTGCTCCTTTCCAGATCCCGCACCTTCACCAACTCCCGAAAGATACCGCCCACCACCTCATGCACAGGCAGGATTTTGTCCCTAGTGGACACCAAACACCGAGCGTGCCAAGTGTAATAAAGCACAACTAGGCTGACTAAATAAAGTGACGATAACTCAAATCCCCTGCGGACCCCAAAATCACCATACACTCGCTCAGCATAGGTCAGGGCCGGAAGGCGGGGGTAGCCAATGGCACCCCCTACCTTCGTAAGAACCTCCATGTTGAAGGGACATTGGACCAGAAAATGGTCCATGGTCTCCAATGTCCCACCACATTCCTGACGGGGGCAGTCCCTGTCCCCCAGGTTCCTGTATTTGAGATTCGCACGGACATAGAGTCGTCCATGGAACGACCTCCATGCGAGATCCCAAAACTTACTTGGAATTCTAGAAGAATTCAAGAGGGCTAGCCCCTCCGTGAGGACCCTCTCAGGGCAGTCCCTCAAAGACAGGGGCTTCAAAATGTCCGAGGCCATGACCCTCAGGTACAGCTCCCGCCGACCCAAAGAGCCCACCTCCAGGGCAGTTATCCGCCACTGCCTCAGTACCTTTAATGCCAGGGGGACATAGGAAGGGAGATACCCATGCGATCTCCTCAGATCGCCGGGCCTCCCCCCCTCCCCCCACTGCCTCAAGAACAGCAAGAGCCAGTCCTTGCATGAACACTCCCACCAGGAAGGCTCGTCCACAAATATGGACTGCAAATTGTATTTAACAAAGATGGTGACAAAGAACACCACCGGGTTGACCATGTCCAACCCACCTTGCCGTCGCTGGCGGTATGTGACCTCCCTCTTGATCAGGTTCAGTCTGCTTCCCCACAACAGCAGGAAGAACAGACCATAGACCCGAGCATAGAGAGATGCTGGCAAAAGACACACATAGCTTACAAAGAGAAACTCAGGCAATAAGTACGTCTTGACCAAGCTTACCCTTTCCCTCAGGGAAAGTTTCCAACCTTTCCAGGCCTTCACCTTCCGAGTGGCACTCACCAGCCTGCGCTCCCAGTTTAGCTTGGGATAATCACCCGGGCCGAAATGAATGCCAAGAACTCGAATCTCTGGTACGGGCGTGGGGAACACGTCCGGAAGGGGGAACTGCTCCCCCTCCTTCCCCAACCAGAAAACTTCACTCTTGTCCCAATTGACCAGCGAGCCTGACGCCTCAGAGTAGCACCCGATCTGGGACTCCACATAATGGGCCTCCTCACGACCAGATACCACCACCGAGACGTCGTCCGCATAGGCCACAACCCTCACCGCCGAAACCGGACCCCCGACAGGTCCCACCGGAACCCCCCCCAGACGCCCGCAGTCTAGCCTCCTTACGAAGGGGTCGACCGCAAAGATGTACAGGAGGGGGCTCAGCGGGCACCCCTGCCGGACGCCAGAGTCCACGGCAAAGGCCCGGCCCACCCAACCGTTGACAAGAGGGAAGCTCTCAGCTCCCCTATACAATACCTGCAGCCAATCAACGAATTGATCAGGCAGACCGTATCTCCTCAGAAGCAGCCAAAGGTACTCGTGGTTCACCCGATCAAACGCCTTAGCCTGATCCAATGCAAGCAGATACCGCTCGCTGCCATCAGCCCTGCACCTTTCCACAGCCTCCCGGACGCTCAGGACGGCACTAAAAGTGCCCCGGCCAGGAATTGTGCAGTGCT
This sequence comes from Rana kukunoris, assembly GCA_029574335.1. NCBI lineage: Eukaryota > Metazoa > Chordata > Amphibia > Anura > Ranidae > Rana > Rana kukunoris. The sequence goes on from CM056049.1 coordinate 327,475,521, forward strand.
GAGAGGGAGACAGCATCCTGCCCGCCAAAGCAGACAGACGTGTAAACAAGATCTTTGCCAGTATCTTCCTATCTGTGGTAAGAAGGGCGATCGGACGCCAATTCTCCACCACAGACGGATCTTTCCCCTTTGACAGTAGGATCAGAGCTGACCTTCTCATTGAGGGAGGCAGCAGGCCATAGGCCAAACATTCACTAAACACGTCCCTCAGATGAGGAGCCAAGAGGCTCTTAAAGGTTTTGTAGAACTCGGCCGTGAGCCCATCGGGCCCAGGTGACTTTTTAGAAGCTAAAGAGCTAATAGCCTGCTCAACTTCAGCTACCGAGATCTCTTCTGTCAGAGAGTCAGGAAGGTCAGACCCCACTTCCAGCGGGGTCTCATCAAGGAATTCCCTGACTTTCTCCATGTCTAGAGGCCGCTTCTTCAGGAGGTCCGAAAAGTGGTCTCTGACGACACCCAGGATCCCCGATCTGGACCGGACCAGAGATCCTGAGGCATCCTTCAGGCCATGTACGACCTTCGACCTCGCCACCTCACCACAGCTCCTGTAGGGATCAGGAGAGATAAACTTCCCATAATCCCTCTCAAAAACCAGGGAGGCGAGACGGTCGTACTGACACTCCTTCATCTGCGCCTTCAGACCGGATATCTGTTCCTGAGAGCCCCCAGAGGACACCAGGCGGTCAAGCTGCCTGCGTAGTCTCTGGTAAGCCTGGTACTTGGAAGCTGCCCTGTACCCAGAGATTTCCCGGAAAAAGTCGCCAGACCTCTTTTTAACTACTTCCCACCACTCAAGGCGGGAGCAGTTGCCCTCAAGGAGCGAGGTCTGGCCCAGGAAGAAAACCTCATAGGCTTCCCTAACCTCAGGATCCTCCAGTAGCGACCCATTCAGGCGCCACAAACCCCTCCCTTTCTGAGGAGTGTCAGCGACATTCAGGGCCACAGATACCATACAGTGATCGGAGAACTCTACCGACTGCAGCTCAGGAGCCGAGCAGACAGAGTCCTCCTTTAAAAAAAACCTATCTAATCTACTCTTACTACTACCTCGGGAAAATGTGAAACCAGTGAGGTTGGGGAGGTGACGAACGTGCACATCCACCAACCTGGCCTCCCTCACTACGTTATTCAAAAAAATACTATCATATCCCAGAGGGTTGGCGGCACCTGCCCGGTCTTTGGGCCTAGTGATCATATTGAAATCGCCACCAAAAATCACCTGCTGGGACGTAAAAAGATAAGGCTTAACCGCCGTAAGGAGGCTCCTCCTCTCCCTCCTAGTTTGAGGCCCATAAAAATTTATGAGCCGGAGGAATTGCCCCCTCACGACAGCGTCCACCACCAGACATCTACCGATCTCCACTTCAATCACTCGCCGGCAAGCCACCGGACCAGTCTTAAAAAGGACCGCAACCCCACTGCAGGGCTCGGCCGCAAGAGACCAGAGGGAGGGCCCACATCTCCACTCCCTCTTTGCTAGATGCATCTCTGCCACAGATGCCAGCCAGGTCTCCTGCAAAAACAAAATGTCAGCTTCAACACGGCTGAGAAAATCGAAGGCCATAAAACGAGCTCCCGCAGAACGAATACTTGCGACATTAATGGTCGCAAGCCGTATTGGAGAGGGTACCGCCATCAGAATGATTGAAAGTGGTCATGTTCTCCTTCATACTACAAACACAAAAACATATTTACATATCTACACTTCCTCCTCCTCTGAGCCCGAGGAGGAGGAGAAGATACCAAACGGGTTCCCCAGGGACACCCCACTTCGTGCCCCTGGGGGAACCCCACCCTTCACTGGGGACTTCCCGCCCCCAGATCTGGCAGCCTTCCCCTCTCTTCTTTTTGCGTCTCACCTGCTCCCACTCCTGCCACCTCTCCGAGATGACTACACCACCCCCCTCCTCGGACCCGCTGCTCGAGATTTCCCTCTTGGATGAGGCTCGAGCAGCTTCCATCTCCATGGCCACAGGGCCAGAGGAGACTCTGGGTCCAGAAGGGGGGGGAATGGAAGAGGCAGGAGGGGGGCCAGAGACAGGGGAGAGGACAGGGGGGGGACCAGACTTAGCTGGACGGGAAGAAGAAGGGGAAGGGGGGGGACGGGACTTGGGAGGGGGGGGACGAGGGGGGGGGGTACGAGGAGGGGAAGATGAGGGAGGAGGGCATGGGGAAACAGATGGAGGGCCAGGTGGAGGGGAGGGGCAATGGTGAGGAGGGGGAGAGGGAAGGGGGATGGGGATCGGCCCTGCAACATTAGGAGAGGAAGGCCCTGGCCCCGGACCCTCAGGCCCGGGACCCCCAGGCCTCCCCGACTCCTCCCCACCGGCTCCGCCCTCCGGAGGATCGGGAGCCTCCTGGCCAACCGAGCCCGTGTCCCCCGGGGGGGGAGCCCCACGCCCACGCCTGCTCCGCCTTCTTTGAGGCAATGGGCCTGTTGGTCCCTCCGGAGTAGTACTAGGGGCTCCAGGATCCCCACCCCCCCGGCCATCACTCGCCGGGGGGGCTTCGGCCGCTCCCGGCCCGGGAGGTCCCCCCCCTGAGGAAGAACCCCGATATGCTTTGGGACACCTGCTAAATGGGTGCCCCATCTCACCACACAAGTTGCAGCATATCTTCCCACATGACTCGGACTGGTGGCCAAACTCGTGGCACCGGCCACATCTGACCACCGTGCAGTCCGAGCTCATGTGGGTCGGGCTGCCGCACTTGAAGCAACGACGGGGCTGTCCCGGGTAGAACGCCAGGATCCGGTCTCTGCCTAGAAAGGCGCTGCCAGGGAGGTGGGCAACACTGTTGCCCTCCCTCTTGAGCCGGATCCTGGTCAACCAAGCCCCGGTCCAGACCCCGCGCTCATCAAGGTTCTTCCTCAGGGGGGTCTGCAACTGCCCGTACCTCCCGAGCCAGGTGGCAATGTCCTCCGGAGGGAGCGACTCATTCCTCACCAGGATGGTGATGTTCTTAACCTCCTCCTGCCTGGAGATGGGAATGAGCCTGTACCTCTTCCAAGGGTCAACGCCCCTCACCAACCCAAAGCCGGTGATAAAGCGTTCCATACACACGGGAGTGACAAAACTTATATCAAACTCCCGTGTGTTGGTGGGATGGATGACAGCAAAAAGGTCATCCACCCCAAAACCCAAGGAGAGTACCAGGCCCACCACCTCACCTCGAGCGGGGCAGGGGTCCGGACCCTCGTACCGAAGCTGGACAACATTCCTACGCCTCCTCTCTGGACCACCTGTACCCCTCGTCCACGCCGACCCCTGCGTCCTCTCCTGGTCAGCAGGGGGGGCGCGGAAATTCTGGGCGCCAAACCGGCTGTACAGGTGGTCCAGAGGGGCACGAGAGCCCAACACCTGGGCGAAAGAGCGACCCCCCTTTAGGGCAGACAATAAGTTGGCCTCCGGAGACCCCCGAAAGATGTTCTCCGGAAGTGGGGCACCCCCCTCAGCACCCCCAGAAGTGGGGGGGGACGGGGGGGCCCCCATCCCTGCCGGTGGTGTTGCACCCACCCCCGCTGATATACCCTGACCACCCTGACCCACCACCTTTGGCCTGACTACAGGCTCCCCCCCCCCCGGGACCACAGCAGAGGGGGGTACCACCCCCACCAAACTCCCCCACCCAGACCCCTCCGCGACCACACCAGCCCCTTGGGACTCCACCTGTACTGGGGGGGAGCCCCCCTGGGACCCCTCCAACTGCCGGATATAATCATATGCTATACAGTCCACTGGGAGGGGTCCCACCTGACTTTCCCCCCACCCCGCCTGTGCTGCAGGGAGCCCCTCGGGGCCTGTGGCAGTGTCCATGGGGACCTGGGGGGGTGGCAGCTTACCGTCCAATTTACCGTCCTCAACCGTCTCTGTCCATCTCCTGCCGGGGGTGCCTGGAGGTGCCTGCTGCAGCGTCCGGGGCTGGGCACCCCTGCACCCCCGGCCTCTCATCCCCCAGGTCCCCTGAGCCCCCACCGACCACCGCAAACTCGCGGGGGGGCACTTCCGGTCGCGGGACGGGCACTTCCGGTTTCGGGCTGGTCACTTCCGGTTCCGGTCTGGTCACTTCCGGTTCCGGCTGGGGCACTTCCGGTTCCGGCTGGGGCACTTCCGGTTCTTGGGCGGTCACTTCCGGGTCCCGGTCTACTCCACCCCCAACAGCCGGCGCCATCTTGGCCACACTGCACACAAGCTGTTTACCTCCAGATGACCGCAGCACAATGCCTCCACCATGTGTCTGCCTCTCTCCCGATGACATAGCAGCCGCAGGAGCAGTCCCTGGCCTTTCCATGGCCAGATCCTCCCGCTCCACTGCAAGCTGAGGGGTCATGGAAGCCGACACATGGCGGGCTTCAGCTGTGGCAGTGCGACCATCCTGGGGGAGCCTGGGTATGCTGACCTGAAGATGGCGGGGGGGTACCGCCGGCGGCACCTGGGCCCGGCGACCTCCTGGATCACTGGACTCCCCGGACTTCGCCAACCCCCCAGTCCCTTCCACGGACCGAGGGATCGGCTCCCGGGAACCCTCCCCAGGTTTTATGGCCATACTGGGCCCTGCACCACCGGCACTCGCCCCCCCCCCACTGCACCCAGGCTCCCCTGACTCTCCTGGCTGTTTGGGGGGTTGGGACCCCTTCTTAGACCGCCCGCTCCTCCTCGCTGCCTGGCTCCCTTCCCGGTTGGCCTGCTGGAGGGTCCTCCGGAGCTCCTCTAGGAAGTTCATCTCTCCAGCCCCACGTTGGCAAAAGCCCCCCAGGTATTCCCATATTTCTTTTACTTCTAGTCCTAGGGTGGTGATGGCCCCCTTGAATTCAGATCTTTTATTACTGGAGCACCTGTCCCTCTTTTCCCTCAGGCCTGCGAGAGTAGTCATCTTTTCCACGCAGGCCTGAGATATCCTCACCAGCAGGGATTTGATTTTATCCCGCCTCCTCCTGGTTCTTGCCTCATTCTCACCTGGCTGAGGGGCTGTCCAGTCTGAGAGACCCTCCTGGGTCTCCAGGAAGAGACGGTCCTCCCTGCTGATGGTGGTGGCGGTGGTCTGGCTGGAGGGCAGGTGCTGTTGACTCCTCCGGAGGCCGGAAGCCGGTCCACCTCCGGGGCTGAGGGAGGCCATCCCACCCCTCTTCCGGGGCAGGGGGCTGGGGGCTGGAGGCTGGTCCTGGTAGGCTGGAACACAGGAGCTCTGGAAGACAGGTCTTCTCTCCTCTCCAGCAGGAAGCAGAATGAGCTCTGTGGGAGGAGCCGGAACTACTGCCAGTGGGAGGAGCTGCACTGAGACCGAGGAGGGGTTTCGCCCCCGTTGTTCTCCGCCATTTCCGCCGCCCCCCCCCGGATGTAAAAGAGCTTGATTTGGGGTAGGGGGCCTGGCCGAACATGGCCGAGAGCATCGGTGGGTGTCCCCCCCCGGCGGAAGGCGGCGGCGAAGACCGGTGCGGGGCTGGAGCCCCCCCGGCAGAAAACGTCTGGAAGACCGAGGGGCTCCGCCCCCGTTGTTCTCTGCTTTTTTCGGCCGGCCCCCCCCGGATGTGAAAGAGCTTATTTTGGGGTGGGGGCCTGGCTGGACATGGCGGAGAGCATCGGTGGGTGTCCCCCCCCGGCAGAAGACGGCGAAGCCCGGGGCCCAATGGGCTGGTGGTGGGGGGTCCCGGCAGAAGACCCCCGGAGCTGACTAATAAATTATTTTTTTCTGTGTGTTTTTTTTTGTGTTTACACTTTTCCACCCGGTGAATGGGTAGGGGTACGATGTACCCCATACTCATTCACATAGGGTGGGGGGCCAGAATCTGGGGGCCCCCTTAATATAGGGGGCTCTCAGATTCTGATAAGCCCCCCGCCCGCATACCCCGACAACCAACGGCCAGGGTTGTCGGGAAGAGGCTCTTGTCCCTATCGACATGGGGACAAGAGTGCTTTGGGGTGGGGGGGCAGTGCCCCCCTCCCCCACAGCACACACTCCCCCATGTCGAGGGCATGTGGTCTGGTACGGCTCAGGAGGGGGGGGGGCGCTCGCTCGTCCCCACCCCCATTCCTGTCCGGCCAGACTGCGTGCCTGGGAGAAGGGTTTGGTCTGGATCTGAGGGGGAACCCCACGCCGTTTTTTGGCGTGGGTTTAACCCCTTATGTTCCAGATCAAATCTAAGAGCCTGTTGTGCACCTGAAGGGGGACCCCCACGCCGTTTTTTTTTTATAATTTGGGGTGGAGTTCCCCTTTATCCCGGTCCTGTCAGGGGGGGGGAATGCCTGCTCGTCTGTCCCTACAATGTATGAACAGCGATCTGTCATTTCCCCTACACAGTCCCACCCCCTTTACAGTTAGAACACACCCAGGTAACATATTCAACCCCTTCCGCGCCCCTAGTGTTAACCCCTTCCCTGCCAGTGTCATTTTTATAGTAAGCAATGCATTTCTATACCATTGCTCGCTACAAAAATGCCAAATCTCACAAAAATGTGTCCGCCACAATGTCGCAGTAGCCAGAAAAAACAATGATAGCCACCATTACTAGTAAAACAAAAAATTATTCCAAAAAAACCCATAAGACCAACCCCTACTTAGAACTTTTGCCCAAACCAATCAAACGCTTATTGTGATTTTTTGCAACCAAAAATATGTCCAAGAATACTTATCGGCCTAAACTGAGGGCAAACATTTTTTGAATATATTTTGGGGGAGATTTATTATAGCAAACAGTAAAAAAGATGTTTTTTTAGTTTACCAAATTGTCGCTATATTTTTGGGTCAAAATAAGAAAAAACGCAGAGGTGATCAAATACCACCAACAAAAAAAAAAAAAAAATTTTTTTAGGGGGGGGGGGGAGGATAAGGACGCCAAATTTGTTTGGGGGCCACGTCGCACAACCACGCAATTGTCAGTCAAAATGACGCAGTGTTGAAATGCAAAAAATGGCCCCGTCAGTGACCAGTAATATGCTCTGGGGCTCAAGTGGTTACAAATTAAGAATACACTAAAGTTAGCCCAATTTATGGCCATAATGTGAAAGATGATGTTACACCGAGTAAATAGATACCCAACATGTTACACTTTAATATTGCACACACTCATGGAATGGGGCCAAACTTCAGTACTTGAAAATACCCATAGGCAACGCTTTTTTATGTGTTTCAGGTTACCAGTTTAGATTTACAGAGGAGGTCTAGTGCTAAAAGTATTGCTCTCGCTCTAACGTACGCTATGATACCTCACATGTGGGGTTTGAACGGGGGTTCAATATGTGGGCGGGGCTTACACATTTAAGGCCCGCCCACATATGGAAACATTCTTCAAACCACACATGTGAGGTATCATAGCGTGCGTAACAGCAAGAGGAATATTTTTAGCACTAGACCTCATCTGTAAATCTAAACTGGTAACCGGAAACAATAAAAATGCTGCTTGTTCGCTTCTGACTGCGAGCTACTAGGGACAGGGGCGTTTAAATTATTACTATTTAGGTTTGTTACGTAAAAATTCTATAAGACCTCCCGTTCAGCTTGTAAAGCATCACTTCAGGGGGACCAAAAAAAAATTAAACACCTCTAATGCTTTCATCCGCCATTGCAGATTTGATTCTGGTACTGCATTTCGAGTGAACTGGGCATGCTCGAACACTTAGAAAAAGAAGTTGGAAGTTTCATCCTGAAAATGACTTGCATCTTTCTGAGCATGCTCAGAAAGCTTTTTTTTTGGCTTAGTAATTTAAGGACATCCTTAACAGGTGTAAGCAGTTACAAGTGCACACAAACTAGAGGCTGACATTTCTTCATGTGTTTCCAATTGGTTCATTAGCACACATGTTATAAAAAGCGTGGATACTGCACGTGTCAGCTGCCCCTCAGAGGGGGCAGATTTGCTGGCTGGAAGTAATGGCGGAGTGAAACAGAGATGTTTTGGAGCAAGTTTTGTATTTTTTGATGTTTTCTCTGCTACATAATTTTGCTAAATGTTTCTCAAGATGTTAATGACTAATGTTTTAATCCTGTGGGTCTATCCTGTTATTTCAAAAGCATGATTTATTTTCCAATGACTGTGAAATAAACGTTGGTCTTTTTTGTTTTTAGGTGTTTTTATATATTTTTGGTGTGTTTATTTGTAATTTTTTGTTTTGCTTTCCTTGTTTTGTGGACCAATAAAATTACTTTCAAATTTTGAAGTTTGTTTTGTGATATTTTTTTTCATGCTATGGATTTCAACCGCTGCAGCTGAACTAGTTTGGGCCTAAACCATCAAGTGTGATTTGTCTCTAAGCTCTTTCCTGGTGTGTATGCATGAAATGTTTAGTCACCAGAAAAGGAAGGACAAAGCGGTAAGTATTGTTTCCTAGAACTGATGTCCAGACTGACTTTTTAAAGCACATGTGCAAGATGTAGGAAAAGCTGCAAACATGGGCCTGTTGGAGGGGGGGGGGGGGGTGGTGTATTGGTGGACAGGCTTGAAGTGCTGATTTACAGCGCTGTGCTTGAAACTAGCACAAGACAATCCTATTCTAATTGTGGGTTGTTTGAGGGAAGCCAATTGAGTGTTAGAACCCCTGCTAGTGTTTTTAGGTTGGGCTTTGTGTCCCTTTTCCTAAAATTGGCTTCACTTCCTGTCACACAGCTGAACAGGAAGTGAGGTTAAAACCCTACCAATGGTCTTTTCTTCGGGGCACAGGTCAATCTAACTAGTGTCACCATTAAGCAAATTGCACTGCAGTGTACACCCCAAATGATTAGTTATTTTGGGGTTTAGTAAAGGCAAAGCCGCTCTGCAGTAGAAGCGTAGGCAATGAAAATCAGAAGGGAAGCACTGATGGTTTTTACTTCCAATCCCGCCAAGTTTTGAGTTTTCTTCCTTGCTTGTCCACTTGTAGTGCAAAGTGGATTTGCCTTTAGTAAATGGACCCCAAAGTCCAAGATTCCTACTAATTTGGGGTGTACACAGCAAAATGCCAATTTCCAAAATGGGAAACTATTTATATTGATCTGTGTGTCCCCAACAAAACATTACTCAGGTGTTTCCCTCACTTCCTGTTTGGCTGTGTGGCAGGAAGTGAATGAATTAAGTAGAAAGTGACAACATTTGTGAGGTGTCTTTACCCTATCAGGGGTGCAGGCATCCCCAAAACAAACAAGAAAATAGTTGATTTAACATTGGGTGGTGTTTGTGGGGGTCCCTAACACACATTCATACATATTAGCAACGCTGGATCCTGGCCTATTGGCATGGTTATATTTTCTTAAGCCTCTCAATAAAATGATCTGAAATTTGGGGTTAAACTGGAACAATAATCATCACTTTTATTTTTTGGATTTCTTTCATTTTGGATAGAGTTGGGGGGGGGGGGGGGGGTTAGAAGCTCTGTCAGTTTATTTTGTATTATCCCTGTCCGTTTGGGGAGATTGGCCTTCACTTCCTGCCCCATAGCCAAACAGGAAGTGATCGAAAAACTAGGCAAATTAAGGGCCCCCCCAGGTCCCCCCCCACAGAACTTGTGTGTGTCCCCTGAAAATTCCTGGGTGGGTCATAAAAAAACAGGGTGTGGCCTTGACAGGAAGGGTGGGTCATTTTTCTATTAGGGGGTGCCAAAATTTGGTCAGGCCTAGGGCAGCACAAAACCTAAATATCCTACTGCATATTAGGGCTTATTTAGACAGGATCCAATTTACAGCATGTTTTTAGATTGTGGGAGGAAACCCGCACAGGGAGAACATGCAAACTCCAGGCAGATAGTGTCACGGGCGGGATTCGAACCAGCAACCCTTTTGCTGCTAGGTGAACATGCTACACACTACGCTACTGTGCTGAACGAACATGATCGCAGCTGAAAGCATGAGATGTTTTTTTTTTTTACCAATTCCATGCTTTCCAGCCTGGAGGACAGATGTGGGGTCTAATTGACCCCGCCTTTCTCTATAAAGAGGACCTGTCACACACTAGTCCTATTACAAGGGATGTTTACATTCCTTGTAATAGGAAGAAAAGTGAAAAATAATACAAAAAAAGGGACAAACAAGTGCAAAAATTAAAAAATAAAATAAAAAAGGAATTTAAATGCTCCTGTCCCTAGTAGCTCGCACTCAGAAGCGAACACGCATGCAAGTCCCACCCACATATGTAAACATCCTTCAAACCCCACATGTGAGGTATCATAGCGTGCGTTAGAGCGAGAGCAATAATTTTAGCACTAGACCTCCTCTGTAACTCAAAAGTGGTAACCTGAGAAAAAAAGTCAAGCGTTGCCTATGGAGATTTTTAATAACGAAGTTTAGCGCCATTCCATGAGTGTGCGCAATATGAAAGCGTGACAAGTTAGGTATCTATTTACTCGGTGTAACATCATCTTTTACCTTATCCCTAAAAATTGGGCTAGCTTTACTGCTTTCTTATTTTGTCATTCATGAAACAGGTTTTTTTTTTGAAAGCCAAAAAAAAAAAAAAACGTTAGAAAATTTTTGGCACAAATACTGTTGGAAATGTGTCCGAAAAAATGGCCGCCACTTTATTCCCTAGGGTGTTTGTTAATAAAATATATATAATGTTTGGGGGTCCTGAGTAATTTTCAAGGAAGAAAATATAATTGTTACATGAAGGAGAGAAGTGCCAGAATAGGCGCGGTATGGAAGTGGTTAAAGTGCACCAATAAAAGTGAAAAATTCCTTGAAATTTCGTACCATGGGGGGGGGGGGCAATTAGGGCCGCCATCAGGAATTATGGGGCCCCTTACACAGCTTCAGGCATGGGCCCCCTGGAGCAGAGAATAGGGGGGGGGGGGTGCCGCCTGATATTAAGAAGGGGGGGCTGCCGCAATTTGATAAGCGGGGGGTTCCTTTACTAAAAAATACATATAGAAAAATATATATTAAAAAGGGTGGTAGCCATCCGGGGGCCCTGGGGACCACTGGGCCCTTTAATAAAAATAAACCTCTGGGCTCTTTAATGAAAAATAAATTACAATATCTATATATATATATATATATATAAAATAATAAAAAAGGGGGTTGCCTTGGGAGCTCTGGGCCCTTTATAAAAAAAATAACTACCAAAAATCTAAAAAAAAATAACATGGGGTGGGAGCTGCGGTGGCTCAACGTGAATGGCACTGCGCTGACAAGCCGTTCACCTCTGCAGCCAAGGGTTCGGATCCCGGTCTCGGCTACATGTGAATTGAGTTTGGTGGTGTCAGCCCGGCTCCCGATGGGTGTGCTATGCAAGGTACGCCTGTGCTTAGTACGCCCCCCCCCCCCCCCAAAAAAAAAACACCACACTTGCACGCACTTTGGCCATGAGGTCTCCTAAAATAAAGGGAGGCGAAGGACCTACAGGGCTGGCTGGGTGGGCTACACTCCCTCATAGGGGGAGTCCCTCTGTCCCATCGGGCTCCCAAGTGTAGCAGGTGGGGTGAGTGGGAGGCCCCCCTCACACCCACCATTGCCACCGGGGGCATGGAGAAGGATGGCGATTGCAAGTCCAGCTCCTCTCTCTCGACTTCACACACAAAATACACTTTAAAAAAGAAATTAAAGTAAAAAATAACAAACCTGGGGAAAATGTTTGTAACATTTTTATAAGCAAAAAGGTTGTCATCTGGGGCCCTCTGGGAGCTTTCATAATTATATTATATATATATATATTAAAAAAATAACCCAAAAATATATAAAAATATATATATTTTTTTTTTTTTAAAGGGGGGGTTGTCATCTGGAGCCCTGGGGATCTCCGGGCCACTGGGGACCTCCAGACCCCTAAAACAAAACATTGGCCCTTTAATAACAAAAAATATGGGGGGTTGCCACCCGGGGCCCTGGGGGCCTCTGGGCCCCTGGGGACCTCCGGACTGCTAAAAAATATTAAATTCCAAAAATTGGGCCTTTAATAAAAAATCCTACAAAAACCAACTAAAAAATATATATACCCAAAAAAAAAAGGGGGGTTACCATCTGGGGCGCTGGGGGGCATCTGGGCACCTCCGGACCCCCGGGCCCCTTACAGGTGTACCTGGCCGCCATCAGGAATTTTGGGTCCCCTTACACAGCTTCAGGCATGGGCCCCCTGGAGCAGAGAACCGGGGGGGGGGGGTGCTGCCGCATGAAATTGAGAAGCGGGGGGGGGGGGGTGGTGCCGCAAATTGAGGAGCGGGAGGGCCCTTTACAAAAATTTAGACAGAAATAAGAAATAAAGAAAAATATATATAAAAAAGGGGGGTAGCCATCCGGGGCCCTGGGGACCTCTGTGCTCTTTATAAAATAAAAAGATAAAAGAGAGAAAATATATATATATATATTTTTTTAAAATATAACATTTATCGAAAAAAAATAAAAAACAAGGGGGTTGCCTTCCAGGGCCCTGGGGACCTCTGGGCCCTTTCATAAAAAAAAAAAGACAAATATATAAAAAAAATATATTTATTTTTTTAAATATATATATTTTTTGATAAAAAAAAGGGCTTGCCATCTGGGGCCCTTAGTGGCCTCCGGGCCCCTGGGGACCTTCGGAGCCCTTAAAAAAATAAAAATAAACAAAAAAATGTTTTTTTTGTTTTAGGGTGGTTCCCATCCGGGCCCCTGGGGGCCCCTGGGGACCCCCGGGCGGTGTAATGCCTGTACCCCCCTAATGGCGGCCTTGCAGGTGTACTGCCTGTACCCCCCTGATGGCGGCCCTGGGTGTAATGTCAGCATGTGAAAAATTACATTCTGAAGGAAAAAAGCCATTTAAAACTGACTCGCGCCTATAATGAATTGTCAGCTCCTGGAAATTGCAGGAGAATTCATTCATTAAAAACACCAAAAAAAAAGCGTGGGGGTCCCCCCAAATTCAATAACCAGACCCTTTAGGTCTGGTATGGATATTAAGGGGAACCCCACCGTCAATTTAAAAAAAAAATGACGTGGGGTTCCCCCCAAATATCCATAACCAGACCCTTCAGGTCTGGTGTGGAATTTAAGGGGAACTCCACCCCAAATTAAAAAAAAAATGGCGTGGAGTCCCCCCTAAAATCCACACCAGACCCCTTATCCGAGCACGTTGACCTGGCCGGCCGCAGAAAAGAGGGGGGGACAGAGCGCGGCCCCCCCCTCTCCTGAACCGCACCAGGCCACATGCCCTCAACATTGGGAGGGTGTTTTGGGGTGCCCCCATGTTGATGAGGACAAGGGTCTCTTCCCCACAACCCTTGCCCGGTGGTTGTGGGGGTCTGCGGGCAGGAGGCTTATCGAAATCTGGAAGACCCCTTTAACAAAGGGGCCCCCCAGATCCCGGCCCCCCCCCTGTGTGAAATGGTAATGGGGTACCTTGTACCTCTACCATTTCACGAGTAAAAAAAAGTGTCAGTGTAAAAAAAGACAAGAGCCGGTTTTTGACAAGTCCTTTATTATCTTCTTTTCTTCTTTCCTTCGGGCTTCTTCCTCCATCTTCTTCTTCCTCTGCTTCTGTCTTGGGTCTTCTATTCCCGCATCTTGCCCGGCGTGTTCTTCCATCTTCTTCCGCTGTCCTTCTCGTCCGCATCTTTTTCTCCTTCTTCTTCTTCGCCGGAGGCGCCGCTTCCAATTGAAATCCCCGCTGTCTGCCGGACCACGCCCCCCCCCTCTGACGCCACGGGCAAGCTCTTAGGAGTGTGCTGCCAGTGCGTCAGAGGGGGGCGTGGTCACAAGTCAGAGGGCGGGCAATTCAATTTGAAGCTTGTGCGCGGCTTTTTCTTTGCCAGAGTCGCCGCTTCCAATTGAATTGCCCGCTTTCTGGAACATGTGACCACGCCCCCCTCTGACGCACTGGCACCACACGGGGACTTTCCTAAGAGCTTGCCCGTGGCGTCAGAGGGGGGGCGTGGTCCGGCAGACAGCGGGGATTTCAATTGGAAGCGGCCGCTCCGGCGAAGAAGAAGAAGGAGAAGAAGATGCGGACGAGAAGGACAGCGGAAGAAGATGGAAGAACACGCCGGGCAAGATGCGGGAATAGAAGACCCAAGACAGAAGCAGAGGAAGAAGAAGGAGGAGGAAGAAGAAACCCGAAGGAAAGAAGAAAGAAGATAATAAAGGACTTGTCAAAAACCGGCTCTTGTCGTTTTTAACCCTTCACATTTTTTTTACTCGTGAAATGGTAGAGGTACAAGGTACCCCATTACCATTTCACACAGGGGGGGGCCGGGATCTGGGGGGCCCCTTTGTTAAAGGGGTCTTCCAGATTTCGATAAGCCTCCCGCCCGCAGACCCCCACAACCACCGGGCAAGGGTTGTGGGGAAGAGACCCTTGTCCTCATCAACATGGGGACAAGGTGTTTTGGGGGGCACCCCAAAACACCCTCCCAATGTTGAGGGCATGTGGCCTGGTGCGGTTCAGGAGAGGGGGGGGGCCGCGCTCTGTCCCCCCCTCTTTTCTGCGGCCGGCCAGGTCAACGTGCTCGGATAAGGGGTCTGGTGTGGATTTTAGGGGGGACTCCACGCCATTTTTTTTTTAATTTGGGGTGGAGTTCCCCTTAAATTCCACACCAGACCTGAAGGGTCTGGTTATGGATATTTGGGGGGAACCCCACGTCATTTTTTTTTTAAATTGACGGCGGGGTTCCCCTTAATATCCATACCAGACCTAAAGGGTCTGGTTATTGAATTTGGGGGGACCCCCACGCTTTTTTTTTTCCTTTTTTTAATGAATGAATTCTCCGGCAATTGCCGGGAGCCGACAATTCATTATTGCCGCGAGTCAGTTTTAAACGGCTTTTTTTTTTTTTTTTTTCAGAATGTCATTTTGTGCAAAGACATATTTCTAACCACATGAAAAGTGCGCTTTATTCACCTGCTGACATTCCCCCCCCTCCCCCCCCCCCATGGTACGAAATTTAAAATATTTATTCAAATGACGTGGGGGTCCCCCCAAATTCAATAACCAGACCCTTCAGGTCTGGTGTGGAATTTAAGGGGAACTCCACCCCAAATAAAAAAAAAAATGGCGTGGAGTCCCCCCTAAAAACCACACCAGACCCCTTATCCGAGCACGTTGACCTGGCCGGCCGCAGAAAAGAGGGGGGGACAGAGCGCGGCCCCCCCCCTCTCCTGAACCGAACCAGGCCACATGCCCTCAACATTGGGAGGGTGTTTTGGGGTGCCCCCCAAAACACCTTGTCCCCATGTTGATGAGGACAAGGGTCTCTTCCCCACAACCCTTGCCCGGTGGTTGTGGGGGTCTGCGGGCAGGAGGCTTATCGAAATCTGGAAGACCCCTTTAACAAAGGGGCCCCCCAGATCCCGACCCCCCCCCTGTGTGAAATGGTAATGGGGTACCTTGTACCTCTACCATTTCACGAGTAAAAAAAAGTGTCAGTGTAAAAAAAGACAAGAGCCGGTTTTTGACAAGTCCTTTATTATCTTCTTTTCTTCTTTCCTTCGGGTTTCTTCTTCCTCCATCTTCTTCTTCCTCTGCTTCTGTCTTGGGTCTTCTATTCCCGCATCTTGCCCGGCGTGTTCTTCCATCTTCTTCCGCTGTCCTTCTCGTCCGCATCTTCTTCTCCTTCTTCTTCTTCGCCGGAGCGGCCGCTTCCAATTGAAATCCCCGCTGTCTGCCGGACCACGCCCCCCCCCTCTGACGCCACGGGCAAGCTCTTAGGAAAGTCCCTGTGTGGTGCCTGTGCGTCAGAGGGGGGCGTGGTCACATGTTCCAGAAAGCGGGCAATTCAATTGGAAGCGGCGACTCTGGCAAAGAAAAAGCCGCGCACAAGCTTCAAATTGAATTGCCCGCCCTCTGACTTGTGACCACGCCCCCCTCTGACGCACTTGCAGCACACTCCTAAGAGCTTGCCCGTGGCGTCAGAGGGGGGCGTGGTCCGGCAGACAGCGGGGATTTCAATTGGAAGCGGCGCCTCCGGCGAAAACCAAGAAGGAGAAGAAGATGCGGACGAGAAGGACAGCGGGAGGAACAGAAGATGGAAGAACACGCCGGGCAAGATGCGGGAATAGAAGACCCAAGACAGAAGCAGAGGAAGAAGAAGGAGGAGGAAGAAGAAACCCGAAGGAAAGAAGAAAGAAGATAATAAAGGACTTGTCAAAAACCGGCTCTTGTCGTTTTTAACCCTTTACATTTTTTTTACTCGTGAAATGGTAGAGGTACAAGGTACCCCATTACCATTTCACACAGGGGGGGGGCCGGGATCTGGGGGGCCCCTTTGTTAAAGGGGTCTTCCAGATTTCGATAAGCCTCCTGCCCGCAGACCCCCACAACCACCGGGCAAGGGTTGTGGGGAAGAGACCCTTGTCCTCATCAACATGGGGACAAGGTGTTTTGGGGGGCACCCCAAAACACCCTCCCAATGTTGAGGGCATGTGGCCTGGTGCGGTTCAGGAGAGGGGGGGGGCCGCACTCTGTCCCCCCCTCTTTTCTGCGGCCGGCCAGGTCAACGTGCTCGGATAAGGGGTCTGGTGTGGATTTTAGGGGGGACTCCACGCCATTTTTTATAAAATTTGGAGTGGAGTTCCCCTTAAATTCCACACCAGACCTGAAGGGTCTGGTTATGGATATTTGGGGGGAACCCCACGTCATTTTTTTTTTTAAATTGACGGCGGGGTTCCCCTTAATATCCATACCAGACCTAAAGGGTCTGGTTATTGAATTTGGGGGGACCCCCACGCTTTTTTTTTGGTGTTTTTAATGAATGAATTCTCCTGCAATTGCCGGGAGCCGACAATTCATTATTGCCGCAAGTCAGTTTTAAATGGCTTTTTTCCTTTGAAAAATGACATTTTGTGCAGAGACAGTTCTAACCACGGGAAACATGCGCTTTTTCACATGCTGGCATTAGAGCCCCCCATAGTACGAAATTTAAAGGAAAATTACACTTTTATTATTGCACTTTTAGCATTATTAAAATCACTGCAATCAATAAAAAAAGCATTGGTACATGTCCCCTGGGGCAGGACTGAGGTCCCCAAACACTTTTTAGGACAAAACTTGCAGATTAGCCTTTAAAATTCACAATTAAGATTTCCCCCATAGACTTATACAGGGAGTTCGGCGGCGGCTTTACTTATCAATCACATCGCGCTGCTGCTGCCGCCGGTTCATGCGCCTAATTAGGGCTTCATCCAGCGCACCTATTAAGGCATGTACCGGCGCAGCGCAGAGTCATTAGTAAATCAGCCCCATTGTCTCTCTCTCTCTCTGTCTCTCTCTGTAAACCACCAACACACTACACAAGGCCAACTTCCAGGCAGCATAATATAGTGTGGGGTGTGTACTAAACCCCCTGAGCCATAATTGGCCAAAGTTTTGGCCAATTATTGCTCTCCGTTTTTTGCGCGATGTGATTGGCCAAGCATGCGGGTCATAGTGCATGCTTGTCCAATCATCAGCCAGCAATGCCGCAGTGGATTATGGGCCGTGACACACGTGAACGGCCCAAAATGTTAGTAATTCGACGAACGATCAAACATATGATGTTCGAGTCGAACATGAGTTTGACTCGAATACGAAGCTCATCCCTAATCTCTAGTTCCAATGTTTATTCTTTGTATGGTCCCTAACAAACCTTCTCTAGTTTGAACAGTTAAACAACCTTATAATTGAAGTGTTTCAACCATAAATTGTAAAGGGGAATAGGTCCATTAATTTTCTTGTCTGCTCTTGTTTAACTGCTTTTAGCATCATAGATTTGTCAGGCAGTATATCTGCCCCTGAAAAATTATTTCAAGCCAAAGAATGTGTGTATTTATATAACCCTGTTTTAGTCTTTTAAAGGCTAAGTTCACCTTCCCAGGCAGAATTTCACTTTTCATAATAAATAGAAGCCTTTTCTTATGTCTTTTCTGTCCATGCCATCCCAAAGTTACATAGTTAGTCAGGTTAAAAAAGACACAAGTCCATCAAGTTCACTGTATAAAAGGGGGGAAAAAATCATACAATCCCATATACACATGCCAATACCCACAGTTGGTCCAGAGGAAGGCAAACAAATAAAAACAGCATGGCATGATCCAATTTGCTCCAGCAGGGAAAAAAATGCCTTCCTGATCTCCCGGAGAGGCAATCAGATATTCCCTTGATCAACCTTACCTGTTAAAATTAGTATCCAGTTATGTAAATTTGGCCACCGCTGGAGGGAGTCTATTCCACATTCTCCCAGCTCTTACTGTGAAGAAGCCTTTCCGTATTTGGAGATTAAATCTCTTTTCCTCTAGACGTAGAGTGCCCCCTCGTACTTTGTGATGACCCTAAAGTGAATAATTCAATACCAAGTTCACTATATGGACCCCTTAGGTATTTGTACATGTTAATCATATCCCCCCTTAACCACTTGTCTACTGGGCACATTCACCCCTTTCCTGCCCAGGCCAATTTTTAGCTTTCAGTGCTCTAACACTTTCAATGACAATTGCACGGTCATGCAACACTATACCCAAATTAACCACTAGCCGACCAGCCGCCGTGGTTCTACGGCGGCAGGTCGGCTCTCCTGGGCAAGAGCCCATAGCTCTACGTTGGGACATTCGCGCCCCCCGCTCGCCCCCGAGTCCCGCGCGCACACCCCTCGCTCGCCCCCGAGTCCCGCGCGCGTGCCCGGCGGGCGCGATCGCCGCCGGGCACGTGCGCTCGTTCGTTACAGAGCGGGGAACGGGAGGTATGTGTGTAAACACATTCCTCTCGTTCCTGTCAGCGGGGGAAACGCTGATCCTCCATTCATACAATGTATGAACGGAAGATCAGTGATTCCCCCTAGTGAGTCCACCCCCCATACAGTTAGAACACAAATAGGAACACACTTAACCCCTTCCCTGCCCCCTAGTGTTAACCCCTTCACTGCCAATGGCATTTTTATAGTAATCCAATGCATTTTTATAGCATTGATCGCTATAAAAATGCCAATGGTCCCAAAAATGTGTCAAAAGTGTCCGATGTGTCCGCCATAATATCGCAGTACCGAAAAAAAACTCTGATCGCTGCCATTACTAGTAAAAAAAAATATTAATAAAAATGCCATAAAACTACCCCCTTTTTTGTAAACGCTATAAATTTTGCGCAAACCAATCAATAAACGCTAATTGCGATTTTTTTTTACGAAAAATATGTAGAAGAATACGTATCGGCCTAAGCTGAGGAAAAAAATATGTTTTTATATCTTTTTTTGGGATATTTATTATAGCAAAATGTAAAAAATATTGCATTTTTTTCAAAATAGTCGCTCTATTTTTGTTTATAGCGCAAAAAATAAAAACCGCAGAGATTATCAAATACCACCAAAAGAAAGCTCTATTTGTGGGAAAAAAAGGACGCCAATTTTGTTTGGGGGCCACGTCGTACGACCGCGCAATTGTCAGTTAAAGCGACGCAGTGCCGAATCACAAAAAGTGCTCTGGTCTTTGGACAGCAATATGGTCCGGGGCTAAAGTGGTTAAAATGTTTTAATTTCACACCAAATTTATTTTGGTGGTATTTAATTACTGTCGGGTTTTCATTTTTGTTTAATAAAAATAAATTAAAAAAAATTTCTTTTAGTTTCGAAAATTTGTAAATATTTAATTGTCTCCTTCCCTGATATGTGTTGAGGAGGTGGCACTAATGGGCACTGATGAGGTGGCACTTATGGGTACTGATGAGGTGGCACTGAAGGACACTGATTAGTAGCACTGATATGCGGCACTGAAGAGCACTGATAGGCAGCACTGATGGGCACTTATAGGTGGCACTAGTGGGCACTGATATGTGGCACTGGTGGACACTAATAGGCAGCACAGATAGGAGGCACTGATGGGCGGCACTGATGGGCAGCACTAATAAGCACTGATAGGGGGCACTGATGGACATTGATGTGCAGCACTGATGAGCAGTCACTGAGTTCGACTCAAACATTGACTGTTCGTCTGTTCGGCGAACAGGGATCAATTTGGGGTGTTCACGGGGCGCGTCACCCACCGACGTAATTGGGTATTCCCTCTCAGCAAGCGGGGAATACCCAATTACGTCAGGTGACCCCGCCCCCTCTTACATCATGGAGGTTTCGCGTGGAGTGGAGACTGGAGACTGCAGCATTGCAGGACATGGGATCATTGTCCGACCAACGCTGGACAGACTGGATTGCATTGCTGAATTTATATTTTGTTTTTTTATTTTTAACCACTTAAGACCCGGACCAATACGCTGGTAAATGACCCAAGGTGTTTTTGCGATTCGGCACTGCGTCGCTTTAACAGACAATTGCGCGGTCGTGCGACGTGGCTCCCAAACAAAATTTGCGTCCTTTTCTTCCCACAAATAGAGCTTTCTTTTGGTGGTATTTGATCACCTCTGCGATTTTTATTTTTTGCGCTATATACAAAAATAGAGCGACATTTTTGAAAAAAAAACACTATTTTTTACTTTTTGTTAAAAAAAAAATCAAATAAACTAAATTTTAGTCAAACATTTAGGCCAAAATTTATTTAGCCACATGTCTTTAGTAAAAAAAAAAAAATCGCAATAAAAAAATATAGCTACCTAGCGGGAACAGCGACACTAATACAGCGATCAGAAAAATTATCGCTTAGTGACGCTGGCAATAGGGAGTGAAAAGGTTTACTAGGGCGGTGATCAGGGGGTTAAAACTTTATTAGGGGGGGTGGGGGGGCTATCCTGAACCTAACACTAAGGCCCCTTTCACATTGAGGCGTTTTTCATGCGGTACAGCGCTAAAAATAGCGCTGCTATACCGCATGAAAAATCATGCCCTGTAGTGTTCAATGTGAAAGCCCGAAGGCTTTCACACTGAAGCGGTGCGCTAGCAGGAACGCTCCAAAAGTCCTGCTAGCCGCATCTTTACCGCGGTATAGGAGCGGTGTGTTCACCGCTCCTATAGCGCGCCTTCCCATTGGAAACAATGGGAAACCGCGGCAATAGCGCGGTAATACCGCCCGCAACGCGGGCGGTATTAACCCTTTTTCGGCCGCTAGCGGGGGTTAAAACCTCACCGCTAGTGCCCGAATATCGCGGTAAACACGACGGTATAGCGGCGCTACAAATAGCGCGGCTATACCGTCACCGCGGCTCCACGCCTCAATGTGAAAGGGGCCTAACTGACTTTTACACTGCCTGTCACACTGACACTAAATGCAGTGATTAGATCACTGCATTCAGTGACACTGTGACAGGGGGGTGGGGGGGCAGATCGCAAGGGGTTAAGTATGCCTATGTGTGTGTATGTCAGTGTAGTGTTAGTGCACACTTACTGTGAGGTGTTCCTCTCATCGCAGCGGTTGGAAATACCGCTGCGATGAGAGATTACATCACTTCCCCCTTCCTGTGTAAACACAGGAGGAGGAAGTGACAGGGCGGGAGAGCGCAGGGATTGGCTGGGAGCGATCGCGGGGGGCGGGCAAACACGGACATCCGCCCGCTCGTCCCGGATCGCTCCCGGAGACACGGGGACCGCCGCACGCCGCGGAGGGGGTCCGGATCGGACCCCCGACCCGCTACTGGGCGAGGACGTAAATTTACGCCCTTGTGCCTGTACGAGCCATTCTGTGGCCGTAAATGTGCGTGCGGAGGTCCTTAAGTGGTTAATAATGGACTTATCCCAACTGTGTCTGTGTGTTTTTCTAAAATGTTTTAGGCCTCGTACACACGATCGGACATATCTGATAAAAACGGTCCGCGGACCATTTCCATCGGATATGTCCGATCGGGAGTTTGATCCGATGGCGTGTACACACCATCGGATCAAATTCCCCGCCGCCGGACGGCGCGGTGACGTGGCGGTGACGCGGCGGTGACGTTGACACCGCCACGTCACCGCCACGTCACCGCACCAGGAAGTTAAACACTTCCGCGCATGCGCCGAATCCATTCGGCGGCGGCGCGGCGGCGGTGGGGGACGACATGTCTGCTGGTAAGTGTACTAACCAGCAGACATGTCGGGCGGACAGATTCCCACCGGATAGATTTCAAAGCATGCTTTGAAATCTGTCGGGTGGAGAAATCTGTCCGCTAGCCCATACACACGAGCGGAGATGTCTGCTGAAACGGTCCATCGGACCGTTTTCAGCGGACATATCCCATCGTGTGTACGAGGCCTTACACTTTCTTTGTGAAATGGTAGGGGTACAATGTACCCGTTACCAATTCACATAGGGGGGCGGAATCTGGGGGTCCCCTCTGTTAAAGGGGGCTTCCAGATTTCGATAACCCCCCGTCAGCAGACCCCCACAACCACCGGGCAAGGGTTGTGGAGATGAGGACCTTGTCCCCATCAACATGGGGACATCCTCCCCATGTTGAGGGCATGTGGCCTGGTATTGTTCAGGAGGTGGGGGCGCTCTCTAGCGGCCTGCCAGGTTGCGTGCTCGGATAAGGGTCTGTATGGATTTTTGGGGGGACCCCACGCCATTTGTTTTATCTTGTGGCGTGGTTCCTCTTAAAAGCCATACCAGACCTGAAGGGCCTGATATGGAATTTGGGGGGACCCCACGTTTTTTTTTTTGTTGGTTTGAGGTTCCCCTTAATATTCATACCAGATTCAAAGGGCCTGGTAATGGACTGTGGGGGGGACCCCTGCCATTTTTTTCAATTACTTTGATCTGTATTGCCTGGACCGACAATTCATTAATAGCCGTGAGTAGTTTTAAATGACTTTTTTCCCTTTAGAAATTACACTTAGGCCGCGTACACACGAGGGGATATGTCCGCTGAAAACGGTCCGATGGACCGTTTCAGCAGACATCTCCGCTCGTGTGTATGGGCTAGCGGACAGATTTCTCCACCCGACAGATTTCAAAGCATGCTTTGAAATCTATCCGGTGGGAATCTGTCCGCCCGACATGTCTGCTGGTTAGTACACTTACCAGCAGACATGTCGGCTCCCACCACCGCCGCGCCGCTGCCGAATGGATTCGGCGCATGCGCGGAAGTGTTTTACTTCCTGGTGCGGTGACGTGGCGGTGACGCGGCGGCGTCAACGTCACCGCAGCGTCACCACTACGTCACCGCGCCGTCCGGCGGCGGGGAATTTGATCCGATGGTGTGTACACGCCATCGGATCAAACTCCCGATCGGACATATCCGATGGAAATGGTCCGCGGACCGTTTTCATCGGATATATCCGATCGTCTGTACGCCGCCCTACACTTTGTGCAAGTACAGTTCTAAACACGGAAACATGCTTTACTTTACAGGCATACTATACACCCCCCCCCCGGTACGAAATTTAAAGGGATATTACACTTTTATTGTTTCACTTTAAACATGTTTTTAAAACATCCCCAAACACTTTTTATGACAATAGCTTACATATTAACCTTTAAGGGCCCTTTCACACGTCCGTTCAGTTCGTCCGTTTTTTTTGGACGTCCGTTAACGGACCTTAATGCTTCCCTATGGGTTAGCGTCCGTTAGCGGATGAGCATCCGCTAAACGTCCGTTAACATCCGTCTGCGGTAAGCTCCGTTTTTTTGGACGGAAGAAAACCCTATTTTTCTTCCATCAAAAAAAACGGAACGGACGAAAAACGGATGAAAAACTGATCAACTGAAGGGGAAAAAACTGAAGGGGAAAACTGAACGGACGTGTGAAAGAGCCCTTAAACGAGCACTTTTGATTTTTCTTGTTCGTGTCCCATTGACAATAACGGTGTTCGTGTGTTTGAACAAATTTTTTGCCTGTTCACATGTTCTGCTGCGAACCGAACCGGGGGATGTACGGCTCATCCCTAGTAACAGATAAGGCTTCATTATTTTAGTTTCAGTCTATGTTATATTTACATATATGAGTGCAAGATTAGCATTAGTATTCTCAAAGTATAAGCTAGTACTACTCCCAATATTTAAAAAGTGATTACAATACTACAAATATTTATTATATAGGAATACTTTCCTACATTCATGCAACTAGTGCAATACAATGTTGATGATAGCAGGGACTTAGAATGTTTTCTTCTGCCAATGAAATACTCCTGTAAAAGCTTTTGATAAATATATATCTGTGTTGCTGCCAAAGCTTTAGGTTCTAATGAAATACAGTACGTTGCTTTAAGGCAAGTGATAAACATAAATCAGTTCAAAACTTAAAAGATACTAATTTGGCAGGTTTTCTGTCCTTTGAGACTTAATATTAATAATACAGAACATTTTATTGCTGGTCGCGGAGGTCTAGGTGCAATAAATCTTTGAGAAATTGTTTTGCTTTTAATTGTTACAAATTAAAAATCTGAATCCCCCTAAGTGAATTGATTTGTTTATCTCTGGAACATTGAAAAATAATAGAAATGCATCATATTACCTACAATATTATTCAAGGGTCATCACTGGGTTACTAGATATTATGACCACCTAAAAGAAAATTAATCTAGCTGTTTCTTTTGTTTTAATTTTACATTATTGATTGGCTTAAGTAGAGCACCAAATCTGATTCATTATAACTAGAAAAAACATTATAGGTAAATTATATTAAAACACCTGATTGTTTTATAGATAGGTGTCTCTTCTGCATTTTCTGAATTTTGATGGTGGCCGAGAAGAATACAGATGGGGAACACAGCTGCAGTTGGTGGTGTCGCCCATGTGATATAAACAAAAAAGTGTAGCGCTAAAATTATGTAAAAATTAAGGGCCAGATTCAGGTAGATGAGAGTATCTTTCCTCTGGAGTAACGCTTCTCATTTACGTTACTCTGAAGACCCTTTCAGCGCAAGTCCTGTAATTCACATAGCAGTTGCGCGTAAACTTGCGCCAGAGTAACGATAATGCGCTGGCGTAACCCGACGCAAGTGG
Source organism: Rana kukunoris (assembly GCA_029574335.1). Classification (NCBI taxonomy): domain Eukaryota; kingdom Metazoa; phylum Chordata; class Amphibia; order Anura; family Ranidae; genus Rana; species Rana kukunoris. Next base: position 327,500,214 of record CM056049.1, read on the forward strand.
AAGTGGGTGTGATCATATGTAAATGATGGGCGGAGCCCAGCGCAGTGGCTTACGTTCAGCGCATCATCCACGGAGCATGCGCAGTGAGTGCGGCTCCACTCGCCCCCCTTGTGCGCATGCTCACAACTTCCGTCGGCACCACTTCCTGGGAAACGTCAGCGCAATGCGTTCCGCTGGGCGCTTAAAAGCGCTGGCGGAAACGCCATTCCGGCGCAAAAGTATTTCCGCTTCCCCCCACCCCAGGGAAGATACTTTTGTTTGGTGATGGCTGCTCCCGCTACCCCCAGAGAGAGGAGGAACCTGAATTTTAATGCACAGGAGGTCTCGCTCATCATTTCGGCAATGGAGACGGATAATGATTTTCTCCATGGCAAAAAAAGCCGGAAGACCAGCCGGGAGAGGAAGCAGGGCATCCTGGAGTCCATTGCTGCCAGGGTCAATGTCCTGGGGTACTCCACCCGGACTGCTGGGGACATCCAAAAAAAAATTAATGACCTGCGGCGCAAGGTGAGGGACAAGGTGGCCTCCATCAGGAGGTATGAGAGGGGCACAGGTGGTGGTCCCCCATGTCCTGTAACCCTAACCGCAGAGGAGGAGGTGGTTGCTCGCTGCCTGGAGAGGGAGCAGGTGGAGGGGGTCGCAGGCTATGACTCCGTGGAGGAAGGCACAAGGACAGGTAAGTGTTTTATAATCCCCTATTTGTTGTTTAGCATTTGGGGGGGGGAGGGTACATGTGCCAAGTGTGTGGGACCACCAACATGTGTCTGCTTTGTGTCATCCACAGATGACGGAGCTGGGCCATCATCTGTCAGCGTGCATTCCACCCCATCCCCCCCACGCCATCATGTGCCCGAGCGACTGGGTGGTGAAGAGGTTGTGGAGGAGAGTGGCCACACCACACCTGCCGAGGTGGTTGTAGAGGATCCTGCTGTGGCAGAGCAGGACTTTACCTTAGTGTTGTCTGTCTCCTCCCCTTCTCCTGGGCCGTCTGTCGTCCCCTCCCCCATCCTTGGAAGCCCCTCAAGGGCGACTCCTTCCACCCGAGGACAACCATCTTCTGGCCCCAGGAAGGCGACCCAGAAGACCAGGGGGGTGTCTGATGGTGTCCAGGACCAGTTGGCGAGGGATCACGCCAGGCAGACGGAACAGATGGGGGCCATAGCGGTGCACTTGGAGAAAGTGGCTGACAGCCTGGGCTCCGTTGCCAACCTCAGCAACGCAGTGCAGGATGTAAGCTGCAACTGCGCTGCAGTGGTCACCACTTTGGGGGAGGTGCAGGGGGATATTTGGCACCTTACTGCAGCCGTCCAGGCCAACAGTGCTGCCATCCGGGACCAGGGGAGGCTGAGTCGGCGGGCCCAGCACTACCAGGTCACCCGTCAGCTCCGGATGCAGGCCCAGACGAACTCCTACCTTGGACGGATAGCCAGGGCCTTGGAGGGCACGCAGGCCACACCTGCCAGGAGTGGCCCACCTGGGGATCAGCCACCTCCAGATGCCCCCCCACCCCCACCCACTCCATCCAGGCAGCTGCGGAGCCAGAGAGGGGCCCCCAGAAGAAGCCCCCGGCATCCCCGATGAGGCCTTTTTTTTTTCTTGTTTTATATTTTTGTTTTGGACATACTCAGGTCATGAGTTTCTTTTTTCTTTTTCTCAGGTTATGAGATTTTGTTTATTTTATTTATCAGGATATGATATTATTAATTTATTTTTGTACTGCACATGGTCAGGAGTGCAGGGGACAGTGTGAATGGTGTGTGAATGTGAGGGGGTGGCACTCCTGAAAGTAAGGGGTGTCACCCTCGGCCGTGGTGGTGAAGTGAACCCCACGGCTGAATGAATGACGTGTGAAAGGTGTGTGAATGGACAGTGACATCATTGGGGCCTTGACGCTGGCGTTACTGCTCCCAACTCCTACATGCTGGACTTGGGCTAATCCAATGCGATGTGCATGTGGTGTGTGTGATCTAGGGACATCAGTGGTGTACACGCGTGCACTGTCTGTGTTATTAATGTTTTGGTTTAGTGTCCAAAGATGCCTACGGCGAGGACCCTCCTGACTGCTCTTCCATCAGCAGACTGGGTGTCCTCTGGCAGGTGGGGACTGTGTGGGTCGGGGGTCAGGTCATCACGTATGTCAATATGCAGGCCTTTTTTCATAGCAAAGTTATGTAGTATGCAACATGCACCGATGATCTGACACACAAAGGTAGGGGAATACAATAGGGCCCCCCCAGACTTATCCAGGCATCGGAAACGGGACTTCAGGAGCCCAAATGTTTGCTCCACCACTGCACGGGTTTTGATGTGTGCTTCATTGTATTTTCTCTCTCCTCTGGTTTGGGGGTTCCGGAAAGGAGTCATTAGATGGGGTCCCAGTGCATATGCAGAGTCACCTGTAAGGGAAAAGACAGGATAATGTTAGTCATGCATGTGCGATTTCTGTTGTGCATCACGGGAGGGGATAGTCATGCCTGACTCCCTTGTCACTCACCAACCAGCCAGCTGTCCCCATACATGTTCTGGTTAAATTCTGCTGGGATGGGGCTCTGACGGTATATGTAGCTGTCATGGCTGGACCCGGGGTGTTTGGCACGGACGTGCCATATGAGGCGTTGGGCATCGGCTATCACCTGTACGTTGATGGAATGCCAATGCTTCCGATTGCGGTATATGTGCTCTGTGGCACTGGGGGGCTGTAGGGCCACATGTGTGCAATCAATGGCCCCCACAGTGCGTGGGAATCTGGCAATGTTGTAGAAATCTGTCATTGCCTTCTGCCGCAGCTCCTCAGTGGTGGGTCTGATGAACTGGTTGGACATGCGTCTGAGGATTGCAGGGACAACCTGGTGCACACATCTGCTCATGGAGGATTGTGACATCCCAGCTACCACTCCACTTGTACGCTGGAATGATCCACTTGCAAGGAAATGGAGTGTTGCCAGTACCTTCACCATTGGCTGCACTGCTTGTGAGCGGTGTGTTGGGCTGGTGATGTCATCCTGCAGGGTTGTGGTTAGTTCAAGTATTGCATCTGGGCTGAATCTGAAGAGGCGATACACCTCCTCATCCCCCATGCCAAAGAGGTTCATACGAGTGCGGTATATCCTCTCACGTGGCCGCCTTCTTGGTTCCAGGGGACCCATCAGTAGTTCTAGGACCACAATTGCCCCTGGCATGTTGGCACACAGAGGTGTTGTCCTTGCAAGTGTTGTTGTTCAGCAAGCTCCTATCGTCGGTAACGCTGCTGTAGCTGCTCTCCTGCTGACCTGTGACCGTCTGGAGTAAAGATAAAGCAGCCTTTTGTAGAAATAACTTTGCGCCGGACGGACCAGATACGCGCGGCGCATGTAGCCAGCGTATGGTGCTAATCCGTTCGTGAATTGGGAAATCTCCCTCATTTGCATATTTGCAGGGGAAATCAATGGGCGCGACTGATGCGCCCAGCGAAAATAAGCGCTGACGATACTCTGGCGTCGGAACGTTCCGCCAGTCGCAAATGACCCGTTATTGGGCGCATCTAGTTTGGTGGGTACGGGCACATAGAAACGACGGCGCATCATCACAGTTACGCGGCGCATATCCAAATACTCCAGCGCAAGTGTTCGTGAATCTGGCCCTAAATATGTCATACAGTGAAGTATCATATAAATTGTGAGGAGTGACAAATCAAAAATATACTTTTAAAATGTGACATTCAAGCCCAAAATTGATTCATAAAAATGAAAAAAATGTGAAAAGAAGTGTCCAATTTGAGTGTCCAAATAAAGTGACAACAATGGAAAATAGTGTTGATAGTAGATCCACCACCAAGATTGTTGAGGGGGCTTACCAGAGAGTGTGGACTCAGCTAAGCGTACACTTAATGAGTCACTAAGGCATATGTTATGATGACAGCCAGGCAGTAGATCTCCCAATGATAAGATGTAGACAAAATCTCAGAGCAGATCGACTCTTCATATGATGAATGGGAGCCAAGAGATAATATGTGGTGCCAGGATCAGCATACATGGAACGTAGGCTCTTTAATTAGGATCCAAAAGAGCTCAATATGTAACAGCCAGGGGAGGGAAAATAAATGTGGACATAGTGTGATACCGTTTAAAATCTTTACTAAAAGTTTCAAAGCATAAAAGGTTACACTCACATTTAAGAAGACAAATCAAGGCATCATACAGTTAAGCAGTAGAGTCAGCTGGAAACCCGACGCGTTTCGATCCAAAGATCATCATCTGGGGTGGTGTCGCCCATGGCCTTCACATTTATGGTGAGCAAAGGCAGGAATTAGTGACATGATTCTTCTGGGGTTTCTGCTTGAGTACACATTACATGGTAACAGTAGTGTATTTAGGTTTTGTGCTGTCCTAGACCTGACTAAACTCGTTCACCCCCTCAATTTTAAATATGACCCACCCCTTCCTGTCAAGGCCACACCCATTTCTGTTTAAGACCCGCCCTGATATTTTTGAGTGGGGACACTAGTTCTGAGGGCCTGGAGGTGACAATGGATTCCCTTAATTTGCATAGATTTCCTCTCACTTCCTATTTGGCTATGGGGCAGGAAGTATGGAGCATTGGACTCATTTGCCTCTCAGGCCAGTCTGGCTCATAAGACTGGCGTTACACTAAATGTGCTGCCCCCCTGCAAAGTGCTGCCCTAGGCCTGTGCCCTGTTGACCTAGGCCAGGATACAGCGCTGCATGGTACACTGTAGATACGGCAGCAGGAGAAAGAGAATGACTTTTCGCTGTCTCAGGGCTAGCAAGAGCCTTTGTCTGCTGTCTGCATCCCTGTGAGGCAGAGTGTCATGTACATGGTTGAGGCAGAGCTGAGGGGAGGGCTTTCCGTACATCTCATGTCCTGTTATTGATTTCACACTTGTTGAAACCAGCAAAGTTGCCCTTTGTGTGTGACACATCACTCCACACTTCTGCATAACAGAGGGGTGCTCCAAAGCACTCCTCTATATTCCTCTATTTGCCATAGCTGTAATTATATTCATTACATTTGGTGTCTGGATTCATTGCACTGGGGAGCATAGCTGCAAGAGAAAACCAAAGGGCATTGGTTGGCCACCCTCATGCAAGCTGGCTCGCTCAATTGAAGCATACATGGGCAGGAATTACAATGGAGCCTGAGAGCTACCTAAAATCCAAAATGTCCATATGCAATAATTCAAAAAAGGGTTCCTTACAAGATGAGGCTGCAAGCCAAGACATTTGCTTCACTTAGGCGATGGCGTCAAAGTGTCCCACCTTTTGGCTGAGGGTAAAGATAGAAATGTCTCTGTTTAAAAAAAAAAAAAAAATTCTGAAGTACAGACAGAACTAGATTGGGGACTCTTAATAAAGAAGAGAGAGGCCAACAGACTACAAAACAAAATAGAAAGGGCAGAAACATGACCTTTGATCATGTTCAAAGGCAAACACTGATCTAGACCCACCCATTTTTCCACCTGCAATAGTATGTTTTCAATGTTATTTATTGTTATTAATTTGGATCAATATTATAATATTAGCGCTTGTTTAACATTTTAAATAGTTTTCAGTATGCAACTAGGTTGCATTTTCCAAAGGACCTATATCAGCCAACTTTTGAGAAATAAGAGGCCAATTGGAGGTCTCTGTGACCAATAAAGGGGGGTGGGGTAGGTAGTGTTTTTTCTAGTATATATTTTGTTCTGTTTTTGTACAATATTGTTGTGAGCAAGGCCATTACGGCCAAAAAACGTTAACATCTGCTGTACACATTCATCTTTTATGGAGATACAATAAATATGGACTGATTTAAGAGCATGTATGGAGTTACGGATTGTCTTTCATCCATAAATCAAAAATAGTTTGTATTTGTTTACTGAAAAAGCTCCCCAAATATTGTAGTTACAACTATGCACAGACTTTACACACCTTTATTTGGGTCTTTGTCAACAGGACCCACACCAGCTAGCTTTTAATGAAAAAAATCTATGTAAATCAGCATGAGAGTTTATTTATTTCACTGGAAAAGCTCCAAAATAAACCTAATGAAAAACATCTAAGCAACAAAACAGCATCTGCAATTGTTATAAATCAACATTATTGTGCTCAATTAAAAAAAATAAAAAAAATAAAAAATAAAGTGCAATAATTAGGGTTGCCACAATACCAATTCTAGTTTCCGTGCAAATGCCCCCAATGCTTAATCAGATACCTGGGAACGTCGGAATGAAGAGTGGGCGGAAAGGGAGTCAACAGGCTTGCAGCAGTGTAAGGTAAGCTAGCCAGGGCAGGGGCACGGGCACAGCTGCTAGGGTGTTCTGTCAGAATCGATGACCCAGCTATCACATTTGGAAACGGAACACCGTGATGCCCATCTTGGTACACCCTGCAATCAGTCACAGTAAGCGTGCATTTAGATGGCGGCAGTGGACATCTTGTTACACTCATCCCATATAGTTCGGGCTGGGTGTAACAAAATGTCAACTGCCACCTTCTGACTGTAGGCTTACTGCGGCCGAGTGCAAGGTGTACCAAGATGGGTGTCATGGTGTTCTTACAGAATGTAATTTTCAGTACAAAATCTGAATGGTCGCCGATTCTAACGGAACATGTACAGGCAATTATTGTCAGGCTAGCAATTGAATGATATTGTCTCCTTCATTATATACCAATTAGTGCTGCCTTTCAGTGCCCATCAGTGTCACACATCAGTGCCACCTATCATTACCCATAAGTGCTGCCCATCAGTGCCACTTATTAGTGCCCATAAGTGCCGCCTAGCAGTGCCCACAAGTGCCACCTATCAGTTGCGCCCATCAGTGCCAACTATCATTGTCCATAAGTGCCACCTATCTGTGCCCATAAGTTCTGCATATTAGTGCCTTCATATCAGTGCCATCCCATCAGTGAAAATGTTATAAGATTTTGAGCTACAGTCCTTCATAATTATAAAGACTATATCATTAGTCTGTATTGTGCTTTAAAAACTCTCACATGACATTAAAAAAAGTATTGAGTACTTCTACTCGGTCTTAAAAAAAGTGGTATCGGTGCAACCCTAGCAATAATATTACTACTAGCTGCAGTATTGCAAGGTAAAAACCTTCTTGAATATCTGTATAAAAGAAGGGACACTGCACTCAAATATACTTATACCAACATGTACATCTAAAGTGCTCCAGTGCCCAAAATTGTTCCACTTAAATTAAGAATCAACCTGAGAAACTGGCACCACTGCTCTTGTGGGTCTACGCTTACCCTAAAAGTTAGACCTTTAAATCAAACAGTCAGGGACAGCTGTATCCAAGAATGTCAATTTAACACTATATCATCCACCACAGGTAATTCACAAATGAAGCTCTATTTATGTAATAACATCCATAAAACCTTATTAAAATGCACTTACTTAGCATAAAATGTATACTGTGCAGGATATCGTGTCAATGAACTGGCTATTTGCTACTTTGCTCAGTTCTACGCAAATTAATTGACAAGTCTTGGTGCTTCGCCCTATGCGTTATGTCAATGACTTCTTCAGGTCTCCTGACGTTTTTGCTTATGACACAAATTAAGATATATCTCCCTGGAAAAATTATATTTTCTCTCCTAATCTGCTATAGGACTGTCCTACACATGAGAGTCTGCATCTGTTAAATATATTTAACATAAATATAGATAGATATAGATACTGTATTTGCTGGCGTATAAGACTACCTTTTACACTTAAAAAAACTGGCCAAAAAGCAGGGGTCGTCTTATACGCCGGGTCATCTGCTTGGATGCCTGCCTGATGTGCGGTAATACTGTATGTAGCGGGATAACAGCGGGAGGAAGCGTCGTGTTAACATCTGGAGAAGAGAAGAGAAGAAGAAGAAGACGACGTGACAGAAGCGGCGGCCAGTCCTGAAGAAAAAGAAGGCACCGGAGAGCGCCGAATCAAGAGCGGGAGAAGACCCCGGAGAGCGGAGAAGACCCCCGGAGAGCGGAGAAGACCCACCCCCCGCCGAAGATGTCGGAAGAAGCCCGGCGGAGGGGGGCGCTTTTATAAAAGCGACCACACCCCCCCCCCCCCCAACTAATAAAATATTTCAATACCCTGTGTGGTTTATTTGTGTTTACACTTTTCTTGCAGGTGAATGGGTAGGGGTACAATGTACCCCATACTCATTCACTTAGGGTGGGGGGCTGGTATCTGGGGGCCCCTTATTAAAGGGGGCTGTCACGTACCTGGTGGACGAGCCCGACGTGCAAGGAGTGGCTGCCCTTACTCCTCTGATCCCGGGACCCCTGGTAGAGTGGACAGGGGGTGCGGGAGTGCAGAGTCGCACGAGCGCTGGTTGCAGCGCAGGTGCTGGGCCGGAAGGCTTCAGAAGGCTTCAGTGCTGCGTAGAGTAGCAAGTGTGGACTGTAGCTGCTGGCGGCAGGTGAAGACGACTGGAGACACAGGAATCACCAGAGCGGGGAGGTGTACCGTAGTCCAGTGGAGGTAAGTCCCAGCAGGAGAGTCCAAGGCCGGCTAGCGGGTCAGGTGCAGGTGTAGTAGGCAAGGTAGAGTAGGAGTCAGACCGGGTCGACAACAGACTGGCAGCAGCGGCTAAGGGGGTCAGGCAGGCGGATCGTCAGGCAGGCAATAGGTCAGGGCAGGCGGAAGGCAAGCAGAGTCAGGAACAGGCCGGGTTGTCAGGAACAGATTCAGGTAGGCTAGATACAGATAGTCTCAGGAACTGCTGTAGACCGGACAGCAAGAGGCAAACGCTGACAGCGAGTTTAAATGTCCTTTTTTGGCGCCAGAATGACGTTCGCGCGATGCGCGCGTACCGTTGCCGCGAATGCGCGCGCCCGCTCCCGTCGCAATGCCGTGATCGCGCGCGCGCCACTGCCGCGAATGCGCGTGTCCCAATCGCGCTGACGCGCCGCTAGCGCCATCTGGTGGCCGAAGCTGTTCATGACATTGCCCCCCTCCAATGGGCAGCCTCCGGATGCCCAACCGGGCTATTTCCAGCGGGTGGGAGTCTTTAAATGACTGGATTAGTCTTTCAGCGTGTATATTGTCCTCCGGTTCCCATGAATTCTCCTCGGGTCCATACCCTTTCCATTTGACGAGGAATTGAACTTGGTTGCGTCTTTTCCTGCAATCCAGGATGGATTCAACCTCAAATTCCTCCTCGCCGTCTACTAGGACCGGCTCCGGCGGACCTGTGTTCCTCTCAGGAAAGGAATCAGAAACGACTGGTTTAAGCAGGGCCACATGGAAGACCGGGTGAATGCGGAAGGTTTCTGGCAACTCAAGTTCGTAGGCAACCTCATTTATCTTCCTCTTGACAGGAAAAGGGCCCACAAACCTAGGGCCTAGTTTCTTCGAGGGGCATGCAAGTTTTAAATTCAGGGTAGACAGATAAACCTTAGTTCCAGGTTCCAGGTTGAGTTCCCCTCTTCTTTTCTTGTCAAAGATTTCTTTATTACGCTCTTGTGTCTTAGTCATTGTCTCCTGCAGGATCTTATTATTTGTGTCAAAGAAGGTCAGAGTTTCCTGGACGGCGGGTACCGAACACTCCGGGACGGAATTGGACAAGAACAAGGGATGGAAGCCGTAGTTCGCATAGAAGGGCGATTGTTTGGTGGCAGAGTGGATGGAATTATTGTATGCGAATTCCGCCAGGGGTAGCAAGGACACCCAATCTTCCTGCAAGAAGGAGGAGAAGCATCGAAGATACTGTTCGAGTGTCTGATTCGTTCTCTCTGTCTGCCCGTTTGATTGCGGATGGTACGCTGATGAGAACGATAGACCAATCTTGAGACTGCTGCAAAGTGCCTTCCAAAACCTGGAGGTGAATTGCACCCCTCGATCAGACACGATGTCCACAGGAACACCGTGAAGCCTAACCACTTCCTTGATAAAGGCTTTGGCCGTCTCCGGGGCAGAGGGTGTACCCTTCAAAGGTATAAAGTGTGCCATCTTTGAGAGTCTGTCTACTACCACAAAGACAGTGGTGAAACCCTCTGACGGGGGAAGCTCCACAATGAAATCCATGGAGATCATTCTCCATGGTCTTTCTGGTACTGGTAGCGGTTTCAGGAGTCCCCAGGCTCTGAGCTTGCTCCCCTTGTTTCGAGTGCACGTGGTGCAAGATTCCACATAGTCCCTGCAATCCTTCAGGAGCTGGGGCCACCAAAAGGAGCGTTGCAGGAGTTCTGAAGTTTTGTGTACCCCGAAATGGCCCGCCAGCTTGTGGTCATGGCAAGAACTCAGGACACTGACCCGTAGATCTTCAGGTACGAAGATCTTGTCCTGATGCCAAAGTAAACCGTCCCTAGATTGTAGTTCCAGACTTGAAGAAGGGGAAATCCCAGCAGAGGCTTGCCTGATTTGGGGCAATAGGTCCCTTTGTAGTAACAGGAAATTTCCTGATGGCAGGATGGTATCCGGGGGGTTGGGAAACTCTGAGCTGCCATACATGCGAGATAGAGCGTCAGGCTTAGTATTCTTGGACCCTGGTCTGTAAGTGATGTGAAAGGAAAACCTTGTAAAAAAAAGTGCCCACCTGGCCTGACGTGGTTTAAGTCTCTTGGCCGCCTTCAAGTATTCCAGGTTCTTGTGGTCTGTGTAAATCAAGATTGGGTGCGCTGCGCCTTCCAGGAGGTACCGCCATTCCTCCAGAGCGGCCTTTATTGCCAACAGTTCTCGGTCCCCTACATCATAATTTCTCTCAGCTGCTGACAGTTTACGGGAAAAGAAGGCGACAGGGTGTAAGAGAGCCTTGGGACCCTGTCTTTGAGATAGCACTGCCCCGACCGCCGTTTCGGAAGCATCTACTTCTAAGATGTAGGGCAGGTTTGCATCGGGATGCCTGAGGACGGATGCAGAGGTGAACAAGTCTTTCAGAGCTTCAAAGGCCGCCTGGGCTTCTGGTGTCCAGCGGAACCGGGTAGTCTGTTTAGTTAGATCGGTTATTGGAGAAATTATGCTGGAGAAGGCCCTGATGAACTTCCTGTAGAAATTCGCAAAGCCGACGAAACGCTGAACGCCCTTCTTGTCTACAGGCGCTGGCCAATCACGGATTGCGGAGACCTTCTTGGGATCCATTTCCACCCCCTTTACTGAGATTATGAGCCCCAGGAATTGTATGCTCGAGCGTTCGAACTCGCATTTCTCAGGCTTGGCATAAAGTCCGTGAGCTCGGAGTCGCTCGAGCACGTTTTTGACATGTTCTCGATGTTTCTCCAGGGAAGGGGAGAAAATTAAGATATCGTCCAAGTAAACGATCACAAAGAGGTCGAGGAAGTCTCTGAAGATGTCATTCACAAAGTGTTGGAACGTCGCTGGGGCGTTACAAAGTCCGAAGGGCATAACTAAATATTCGAAGTGTCCGAAACGGGTACGGAAGGCGGTCTTCCACTCGTCCCCTTCACGTATGCGGACCAAGTTGTAGGCCCCGCGGAGATCTAATTTAGTAAAGATGACCGCGGCCCCCAGACGTTGGAACAGTTCAGGTACCAAGGGCAGCGGGTACCGATTTTTGATGGTGATTTTGTTGAGTTCCCGGTAATCCACACAGGGACGAAGAGAGTGGTCTTTCTTTTCTACAAAGAAGATCCCTGCTCCCGCTGGTGATGTGGACGGGCGGATGAACTTCTTTCTTAGATTGTCCTCAATGTAGGTCTTCAAAGTCTCAAGTTCAAGACCCGTTAAGGGGAAGATCCTACCGAAAGGGACTTCGGCCCCCGGGAGGAGTTCAATGGGGCAGTCGTAGGACCTATGAGGCGGAAGGGTCTCTGCTCCCTTCTTACTGAAGACATCCAGGTAGTCGTGGTAAATTTCAGGGACAGATTGGCGGGTTTCAGCATCAGAGTCCATGCAGAGTAAGGACGGAGGCGGAGATACTACTTGCAGGCAGTGCTGTTGGCAATAAGGAGATTGGAAGCTGATCTCTCCCGTGGTCCAGTTGACCCGTGGATTGTGGACCTGTAGCCACGGCAAGCCCAGTATGACAGGGAACAGGGGGGAGTCAATCACATCCAGGCACAGTAGTTCATGGTGGTTGCCAGCGATGGTGGTGGCTAAAGGCTGGGTTTCTCGGGTAACCGGTCCGGATCTTAACGTGGAGCCATCAGCTAAGTATACAGAGAGTCCGGTAGCCCTAGGGCGAAGAGGGATCTGATGTCTGGAGGCGAAGGCTTGATCCAAAAAGCAGCTGCAGGCTCCTGAATCAATAATGGCGCTGACTTGGATAGTCCTTTCTGGAAGCTGGAAGAAAACGGGAACAGCTAGGTAAGTGGAATTGCCTGGGAGAATAGGTAAGTGAACAGATGACGTGGACAGACACTTACGGAGCTTTGCGGGACAGGTCCTCACGTAGTGGCCAGCTTCCCCGCAATACAGACACAAGTTGTTGGCCCTGCGGCGTTGGCGTTCCTCAGGGGTGAGGGAAGGACGGAGGAGGCCTAATTGCATCGGCTCAGAGGTATCAGGGGCGGATGAGGCAGTCGGAGTTGGTAGAGCTGGATTGGAAACGGTCGGTACCCGGGGCATCATCCAGACAGGGCGAGATGGGGCCGTGGCTCTTTCAGTTCTGCGCTCCCTCAGGCGTCGGTCAATCTGAATGGTCAGGTTAATTAACGCTTCCAATGTTCCTGGGACTCCTACCCGGGCCAGTTCGTCCTTGAGTGATTCGGAAAGACCTAGGCGGAACTGGTAACAGAGGGCCGCATCATTCCACCTTGTATCCGAACTCCATCTACGGAATTCGGACACGTAGTCCTCAGCTGGTCGGCGACCCTGCTGTAGAGCGTGCAGGGCAGCTTCCGCGGAGGCGGTCTGATGAGGATCTTCATATAGTAAGGACATAGCCTGAAAGAAGGTGGTCAGGTCATCAAGTGCAACGTCCTTTTGTTCCATCAGGCGATGGGCCCAGGCTTGCGGTTCGCCCGAAAGTAGTGCGATGACAAAACCGACTTTAGTAGCTTCTAGGGAGAAAGTCCGTGGCTGTAGGGCGAAGTAAAGTTCGCAAGCACTGCGGAAAGCCCGATATTTGCTACGTTCTCCGGAGAACCTTTCTGGCGTAGGAACTTTTGGTTCAGGTGGCAGCATGATGACAGAGGGAGACGTGGATGTGCCGGAAGCAGCAGAGGTGGAGGCGGGAGCAGATAACGCCTGGACGCGATTTTCCAAACGCGTGTAGCCCTCTTGCAGGGTACGAACTGCTTGGGTCAGTCCATCCAGGTGGCGACAAAGTTCCTGCATAGGATCCACTCCCTGCGCGGGCTCGGTCATGGCTGTCCGGTACTGTCACGTACCTGGTGGACGAGCCCGACGTGCAAGGAGTGGCTGCCCTTACTCCTCTGATCCCGGGACCCCTGGTAGAGTGGACAGGGGGTGCGGGAGTGCAGAGTCGCACGAGCGCCGGTTGCAGCACAGGTGCTGGGCCGGAAGGCTTCAGAAGGCTTCAGTGCTGCGTAGAGTAGCAAGTGTGGACTGTAGCTGCTGGCGGCAGGTGAAGACGACTGGAGACACAGGAATCACCAGAGCGGGGAGGTGTACCGTAGTCCAGTGGAGGTAAGTCCCAGCAGGAGAGTCCAAGGCCGGCTAGCGGGTCAGGTGCAGGTGTAGTAGGCAAGGTAGAGTAGGAGTCAGACCGGGTCGACAACAGACTGGCAGCAGCGGCTAAGGGGGTCAGGCAGGCGGATCGTCAGGCAGGCAATAGGTCAGGGCAGGCGGAAGGCAAGCGGAGTCAGGAACAGGCCGGGTTGTCAGGAACAGATTCAGGTAGGCTAGATACAGATAGTCTCAGGAACTGCTGTAGACCAGACAGCAAGAGGCAAACGCTGACAGCGAGTTTAAATGTCCTTTTTTGGCGCCAGAATGACGTTCGCGCGATGCGCGCGTACCGTTGCCGCGAATGCGCGCGCCCGCTCCCGTCGCAATGCCGTGATCGCGCGCGCGCCACTGCCGCGAATGCGCGTGTCCCAATCGCGCTGACGCGCCGCTAGCGCCATCTGGTGGCCGAAGCTGTTCATGACAGGGGCTCCCAGATTCCGATAAGCCTCCCACCCGCATACCCCGACAACCAACGGCCAGGGTTGTCGGGAAGGGGCCCTGTCCTCATCAACATGGGGGCAGGGTGCTCTGGGGTGGGGGAGCCACAGTACGCCCCCCTGCCCCAGAGCACCTGACCCCCCCATGTTGAGGGCATGCTGCCCGGTATGGCTCAGGAGGGGGGGGCGCTCGCTCGCCCCCACTCCCCTCCTGACCGGCCGGCTGGCGTGCTTTGGATACGGGTCTGGTATGGATTGTGGGGGGACCCTCATGTCGTTTTTTCGTCGTAGGGGGGGTCTGCTTACAACCCATAACAGACCTAAGGGCCCGGTATGCTCCTGAGGGGGGAACCCATGCCGGATTTTTATTTAAAATCCGGCGGGGACTTCCCCTTCAGGATTCATAACAAACGCCGCCCACGTGTAGATACATAACATAGAAACATTGGGCCAGATTCAGGTAGAATCAGCTTACTCTGCGGCGGCGTAACATATTACATTACGTATTACACTGCCGCAAGTTTTACGGGCAAGTGCTTGTTTCACAAAGCACTTGCCTGTAAAGTTGCGGCGGCGTAGCGTAAATCCGCCCGGCGCAAGCCGGCCTAATTCAAATGTGTTGGGGACCATTTAAATTAGGCGTGTTCCCGCGCCGAACGTACTGTGCATGCTACGTCCCTAAAATTTCTCGATGTGCATTGCGCTAAATAACGTTGCAAGGATGTCATTGGTTTCGATGTTAACGTAAATGGCATCCAGCGCCATTCACGGACGACTTACGCAAACGACGTGAAATTTCAAATTTCAAAGCGGGAACGACGGCCATACTTAACATTGGCTAGGCCACCTAGGGGGCATGTTTATCTTTACAACGTGTATCTCTACGGAAACAACGTAAATTTACAGCGACGGGCAAAGCGTACGTTCGTGAATCGGCGTAACTAGTCATTTGCATATTCTACACCGACCGCAATGGAATCGCCACCTAGCGGCCGGCCTAGAATTGCAGCCTAAGATCCGACGGTGTAAGTCACTTACACCTGTCAGATCTTAGGGAGATCTATGCGTAACCTGATTCTATGAATCAGGAGCATAGATACGACCTTCGTATCTCTTTTATGAATCTGACCCATTGCATGTAATTGGTTGATATAGGCAAGAATGGCCCTCATAATTGACCCAAACCTGAAGTTTAGTCCCATGCAACTGGACTGTACTGAATGAGTGGTATGAAAGCTATGAAACATCTTCAACATTATAGAACGTACTGTTGAATGTGACTAACTACTAGATATACTTTGTATTATATTGAAAAGGGAATGGAAAAAAAAGTTTCCTACATTAAACAGGATCTGAATCATATTTCCAAAGGGACATACAACTTTAGGGCAGTGGAGTATAAATAGCATTAAGTAAATTGTATTTGCTCAAGCTCATCACATTACTTAATGTAGGTAACACATCAATCTTTCATTTTCACCACAGCTCAATAAATAGATAAGCAACATGATTTTATTTAACAGAAAAAAGTTGTAGCAGAGTTATATAAAAAATAAAGTTTAACTCTAGGATCAAGAAAAATACGATTTTTTAATACAGCTTACCTGTAAAATCCTTTTCTTGGGAATACTTCACGGGACACAGAGCTTTAATTACTTAATGGGTTCAGTAGTCACCATAGGTGATTGGACACTGGTAAACCCAATTAAAATTGAGTTTTACCCCCATATAACCCCTCCCAAATGGAGAGTACCTCAGTTTTGTAGCAAAACAATAAGTGTCCCACGTTTAACTCCGAAGAGGGGCAGGAGCTCTGTGTCCCGTGATGTATTCCCAAGAAAAGGATTTTACAGGTAAGCTGTATTAAAAAATCCTATTTTCTTTCTCATACATCATGGGACACAGAGCCTTAATTACTTAATTGGATGTCCCATAGCAATACTAAAATTGAGAGGAGGGAGACACAGATCAGAAATAAGACTGCCATCGGGCCAGAGGATCTATACTGCTGCCTGCAGTACACTATGCCCCAAAGCGGCATCCTCGTACACTTTACATCTACCTGGAAGAACTTAGTAAATGTATGGACCGAAGACCAAGTAGCAGCCTTACAGATCTGAGCCATGGAGGCCTGGTGATGCACTGCCCATAAAGCACCAACTCCTCTAGTCGAGTGCACTTTTACCTGAAAAGAAGGAATCTTCTTTTCTAAACTATAGGCCTGAATAATGACTTGTCGAATCCAACATGCAATACAGTAGTAGATTTTGACGCTGCCTGGCCCTTTCTTGGGCCCTGTGGCCTAGCTTGCAGATAAACTTTTACCACTCTTACAACATCTAGGGAGTGCAGACTCTCTTCCTCCGCAGACTGCGGATCTGGAAAAAAAAAGATGGTAGGACTATATCTTGATTTAGATGAAATCCTGAAATCACCTTAGGTAAGAAAGTCGGGTGATGACGCAGCACCACCCTGTCATCATAAATAATCATATATGGTTCTGTACACAAAAGAGCCTCCAATTCCGATACCCTCCTTGCTGAGGATATGGCAACGAGAAAAAAATTGTTTCTTTGACAAAAGACTTAAAGAAGCAAGGTGTAATGGTTCAAAGGGTAATTTCTGTAAAACAGAGAATACCAAATTCAAATCCCATGGGCACACACAATCGGCGGATTCAGGCGTAGTTCTCCCTGAGCAACGGCCCAGACTAAGGAATAAGAGGCAATTGTTTTTGAAAAAATATCGACAAGGCCAATATTTGGCCCTTGATAGTGCTCAAGGCCAACTTCATATTTAAGCCCAACTGAAGAAAGGCAAGAATCCTATTAATAGTATACTTCCTAGGATGCCACCTTCTGGGTTCACACCAGGAAACATATGCCTTTCAGATTCTGAAGTACATGAGCCTGGAGGCCGGCATTAACCAGAGTGGATAGGACTGGACCTGAGAACCCACGTTTTCTCAGAATGTGGGTCTCAATAGCCAAACTGTCAAATTTAGACTTTGTAAGGCAGGATTAATATTAGTCCCTGCGATAGTAGGTCCGAGCGTAGCGGGAGAACACAAGGTCTTCCTTCTGCCATGATTACGATGCCTGTGTACTATGGTCTCCTGGGCCAGGCCAGGGTGACCAAAATCACGGGCTTTCCTTCCCTCTTGACTCTTTAAAGGAATCGTGGAAGAAGCGGAACCTGAGGGAATGCATAAATCAGAGAATATTGATCCCACAAAATTTGTCTGACCAGACTCTGAGGGCCAGATGAATTGCCTCAATCTCCAGAATGTTCATGGGTAGGAGCTTTTCGGCTCAGGATCACTTCTCCTGGGCAGATGCCTCTTCTAGAACTGCCCCCCAGCCAAGAAGGCTGGCGTCTGTAGTTACCAATTTCCAGGTAACCGGAGTAAAGGATTTTCCTTTGACAGATTTTGGGGGAGCAACCATCAATTGAGGCTCTGGCGAACCTTTGGAGATAAGATCATAGGAAGGTCCAGGGCCTGAATATCTTTGTTCCAAGCAGACAGAATTCTGCCCTGTAATGACCTTGAGTGAAACTGGGCGTAAGGGACAGCCTCGAATGAGGCTACCATCTTTCCCAATAACTTCATGCATAGATAGATGGAATGCCTTCTTTTTGCCTTTATCATTCGGACCAAGTCTCCTATGGCTTTTGCCTTTGGCTCAGGAAGTAATACCTTGCTTTGCAATGTGTCTATAATCATGCCCAAATACTCCAGCCTTCTTTGAGGCTGCATGGAGGATTTTTCCAGATTGAGGACCCAGCCTATGTACTCTAAATACTCCAATGTGCTGTGCACATTGTGGCCCAAGCGTGCAGCAGACTGATCTATGATCAACAGATCATCCAGATATGCAGTTACTGCTATGCCCCGTGCCCTCAGCCTTGCCAGGGCAAGTATTATTGTGAACACATGAGGTCCCGTAGCCAGCCTGAAAGGAAGGGCCACAAACTTAAAGTGGCGCTGATCCACTGTAAACCTTAGAAATCGTTGGTGAGTGGGGAATATTGGCATGTGTAAATATGCATCTCTGATGTCTATTGATACAAGGAATTCTCCTCCCTGAAGGGTAGAAACAACTGAACGGACCGACTCCAATGCGAAAGGAGCGGATGTTCAGAAACTGATTCAGGCTTTTCAGATCTAGAATAGGTCTGACATCCCTGTTTGGTTTTGGAACCGTAAAAAGGTTTGAGTAAAACCCTGATCCCTGATCCTCTGGGGCTAACTCTATGATTACCCCATAGGATAACAGGTGTTCCAAGGCCAAAAACAAAGGCCTTCTTTTTTCTGGATCTTTGGCATTTCTTGATCTCAGAAGCTGGGGAGGCAGACGTTCTCTGGATTCCAGCTAGTAGCCTGAGGACACCGTGGAGATGATCCACTTGTCCTGAACTTCGTCCCGCCAGGCATTTTCAAATTGCAGCAGCCTTCCCCCACTCAGCAGAGCAGGGGCATCACTTCATAGGGAAGTGTTGGGGTTCTGCTTAGAAGATTTTGAAACCCAAGTTCTTTTCTGCCCTTGGGCTTGACTCTGGGCCTTTCCTCTAGTGGGGAGTCGGTTGCCACTGCCTGGAGAATGAGGTTCCAGGGGCTGGGGAAAGAGAACGCTTAAATGAAGGACGTTTACTCTTTTTTTTAACCGGCAACAGAGTACTCCTGCCTCCGGTAATCTTTTGGATGTATTTATCCAAGTCATCCTCAAACAGGCATTCTCCTCCAAAGGGTAATGCTTCCAAGTATCTTGTGCAAGAAACCTTGGCTTCCCAATGTTTCAACCAAAGGGACCTGTGCATGTGTACCAGCAGGAGATTTAAGCGGGATGCTTGATGAACAAAGTCCATAATCGCATCAATCGCAAAACACAGGGCCTTAGGAAGGTCCTCATAAACCTCAATCTCCCCTGTAGGAAGGAGGTTAACTATCTGCTTCATTTTTTCCTTGAGGAGCTGACATATACCAATCGCTGCAACTGCAGATTGTACTACAGCACCGGCCATAGAGGAGGAGGCTTTCAATACAGATTCCAGCTTCTTATCAGTCTTTTGTTTGCACAAGAAATAGCTGCATCTATAGCAGGTACACCCCATTTCTTAGTGAAACCTTCCTCCATAGGATAAAAGAGGGAAAACTACTTAGAAGGTGAAAACTGTTTATTTGGGTAAACCCAGTCATCATACATCAGTTTATCCAGCAAGGGATGAACTGGAAAGGAGCATGCAGCCTGTGGGGATTTCCGGGATCCCAAAGAACAAGCAGAGAACATAGAAGCTTCAACAGGAGGCAATTTGTAAGTGGAATGCACCATCTCTGCATAATATTGCACCTGCATCTTTAGCGACTGAGAGGTAGAAGGAATCCACTCATCCTCTGAATCCTCAGACTGCACATGATCCTCATCTCCAGAGAGGGATTTTTCACTCTCAGAATGCTCATCTGATGAGAGAGCCAAAGCAGATGAAAGGTATCTACCCTGTTTTCTGCTATCTTTTAAGGAGGATGCGATTATAGTAGCAATCCTTCCTTCTAAGCCATCAAAGCAACTTTTAAAGCTTCCTCAGTGATGTATACAGGAGCTGCCATAGGAGAAGCTGCAAAACCAGACAGGGGCACATGGTCATCCTGTGAGGCTGCTACCAGACTGACAGAGGGAGATGATAAATTGCAGACAAGCTCAGAATCCTTAGCAATAAGCAGGGATTTCCTGGTGCCTCTTTTACTAGTCCTTGTACCTCTTCTGGGGGTCATAGTCCTTACTGAAAAGCAAAGTTACTATCCACAAAATGCAATCACTGCAGTGCTATAGTCTTACAATACACAAATATTAGCTCACTGCACAACCTGATGCCGAGTAGGAGTCCTAGGTTTGCCTGGTTCAATTCACAGGGATGCTTACAGCCCACAGCTCTGTGTCCATGCCGCTTTACAGAAGCTCTGGCATGCTGGGCTTTTTAAACCAGCCTCTAGGCACCTGCACACAGGTGTTCCATGTCTGCGCACGGACATAAGCAACCACGGCCCTCCTTCTCTCTGTCTGCCTATAGAGAGTACAAGGCAAAGAGGAAAGGAGAGAAGATCACTGGGGTTTCTTGGGGGACCCCTGTATGCGTTTTTTGTGGCAGAGCCTGCAGCAGAGGAGATGAGTGGTGTTTAACTGACCAACTTTACTAAGCGTGTCCTGTATGGCTAGGTAAGAATACGAGAAAAAAAAAGAGTGGTAATACTGCGCTGTCTATGTGAATGGTCTAGAAAAATGCTAGCAACTTAAAATGTGAGATACACACAAAAATAATACTATAAAACAAGAAAAAGCTGCGCAAATATAAACACTACAGTGTAGAACTCAATTGATAGTCCAGTGTAGAGTAAATGAGAGTCCCGTCAAGCAGGTAATGAAAGAAATATATAATATATAAAATCCATTAATCAAGTGCGGAACATGTTAAAATATGTAAAATCCATTAGTCAAGTGCGGAACAAGAAAAAGCTGCGCAGTGTAGAACTCAATTGATAGTCCAGTGTAGAGTAAATGAGAGTCCCGTCAAGCAGGTAATGAAAGAAATATATAATATATAAAATCCATTAATCAAGTGCGGAACATGTTAAAATATGTAAAATCCATTAATCAAGTGCGGAACATGTTATGCTTCTGATGGAAACTGATAGCAGAAAACAAATGTTCTTTCCTCCAGATAGATGGTGACATCAAATGCAAAAACCTCAGAAACAGTGCATGGATAGATAAACACCTCCACCTTGCAATCACCCCGCCCCTTACCAGAGGGGAAGATCCCAACTAGAGATCTTCTGACAGCAGATGGCTTAATCCCCAGCCAAGGGTTAACGTGACAGGATATCCAAAGGTTGAGTTTTCTCCAGCAGTGGACAGATGATCCGAGTTGTAATGAAATCAGTATGGAGAAGAAAAAAAAGCTACATAGTGTGAACCCATATAACTTTGTTTAATAAACAATTAAAATCACACTTACAAGAAAGTAGATAAAATTCGCATGTGAAAAATAGCCGGCCGGCTAGCACACCCGTTCACTCCGGGACACAGTTTGCGGTTTGAAGGACGTCAGCACGCCGCTACCCTATGGGACACAGTTTGCGGTTTGAAGGACGTCAGCACGCCGCTACCCTATTTATTAAACAAAGTTATATGGGTTCACACTATGTAGCTTTTTTTTCTTCTCCATACTGATTGCAAGGTGGAGGTGTTTATCTATCCATGCACTGTTTCTGAGGTTTTTGCATTTGATGTCACCATCTATCTGGAGGAAAGAACATTTGTTTTCTGCTATCAGTTTCCATCAGAAGCATAACATGTTCCGCACTTGATTAATGGATTTTACATATTTTAACATGTTCCGCACTTGATTAATGGATTTTATATATTATATATTTCTTTCATTACCTGCTTGACGGGACTCTCATTTACTCTACACTGGACTATCAATTGAGTTCTACACTGCGCAGCTTTTTCTTGTTCCGCACTTGACTAATGGATTTTACATATTTTAACATGTTCCGCACTTGATTAATGGATTTTATATATTATATATTTCTTTCATTACCTGCTTGACGGGACTATCATTTACTCTACACTGGACTATCAATTGAGTTCTACACTGTAGTGTTTATATTTGCGCAGCTTTTTCTTGTTTCTAGGTAAGAATACACCAGGTATGTACTTACTCCCTCTAGTGGTGAAAACCAGGAAAGACACCCTACTCACAGAAGATAACATTTATTTAGAATTCATCCTCTCTTACCTTATCCATGCCACAGGAAAGCTACTAAAAAGTAGATCCAGCTTTTACCCATCACGGCGGGTATGTTGTGCCAACCTTCAGGTTTACCAAGGGTTCCTACTTAGAGGAACCTCATACCTGGACCTGTAGAAGACTCTGCCAGTAACTTTCAGGCCACAGTTGCATTAGTCTACCATAGCCTGGATCCCAGAGCCCAGACCTCCACAGAGAGACATTACAGGCAAACCTCATTTCTTCTTTACAAAAGGCCTGGGTACCACCCATCTTAGGCTTTTAAAATCGGCCCGAGGTATGGATCTGGTTATAGCTCCTAGGCCTCTGCAGAAGACCATCAAAAGAGCTTTTTCTTTTTAGCACATGTTCAACGTGACCAACCACCTCAGACACTGGTGAGAAAACTGAGGTACTCTCCATTTGGGAGGGGTTATATAGGAAAGGAACTCAATTGTAATTGGGTTTACCAGTGTCTAATCACCTGTGGTGACTACATTAAGTAATTAAGGCTCTGTGTCCTGTGATGTATAAGCAAGAAATATATATTGATTCTAATTGGCTAAGTGTTCTGACTGTGTGACCCCACAACAATGTTTCACATAGGGTTCTATCCCCCAGAATTTGTGGGGTCTTTATTATGATGAGTGGCGAAATGTTTTGATACGCTGTGTTTATCAAAGCCTTTGATTATATTTTGCACATGTTTCTTTATGCGTATTGAGGGCTCTTTTTGTCTGGCCTACATATTGTAGCCCGCAACTAAAATTCAAGGGAGTAGAGTGCTCCTTCTGTATTGCAGCAGATAAATTCTTTGATTTCATACGAATATCCTGTGCTAGTGGAGGTGAAGTCCTTTTTCTTTTCATTTGGATGTTTTGATTCTACGCATGCGTAACACCGTTTGCAGGGGAAAAAAAACTTTGCCAGTAAAAAAGGTCAAGCCTCTCCCTGGGGGATCGGGGATACTTTTCACAATCATATCGCAAATCGTGGGGGCTCCTCTGTAAACTCATTTTGGAAGACTGGGAAGGATATCTTGCAAATGTTTATCAGCCAATAGGATGCTCCAATGACGTTTGATGATTTTTTTATTTGCTTATGTTGAGTGCTGTAATCGAAAATGTTTGGTATCATGTCTTTTGGGGCTTCGTGTTTGGATTTATCTCTCATTAGTGCGTTGCGATCCATAACTGCCACTTCTGCTATTTTCTTATTGATGAATTTGTTGTCATGGCCTTTCTCTATAAATCTATGTCCCATGTTTTCTGCTTGGGTCATGAATGAATCTTTATGGGTACAATTTTGTCTTAAGCACATTAGTTGCCTTTTTGGTATGTTATACAGGCAGTTTTTGTGGTGACAGCTCTCGAGGGGTAGGTAGCTATTTCTGTCAACATTCTTAAAATGGGTTCTGGAGAAAAGTACTTTATCTTCTTGAAGGATCTCTAGATCTAAAAAATGTATATTTCTGTCATTTATTTCCCAGGAGAGCTTGATATTTATATCATTTAAATTCAAATCTTGAAAAAAAATTAGATAGCTGTTCTTGATCGCCTTTCCACAGAATAAAGATGTCATCAATGTATCTTCTGTAAAGATTGTAAAATATTAGTAAAATATTTTTTCTTCTTCCCATTGCGCCATAAAGAGGCCTGCCACACTTGGAAAACATTTTGCTTCCGTAGCAACACTCGTTTTGGAAGTAATAGTTATGGCTTTACCAAAAATAGCAATTTTTTAGGCAGAAATCAAGGCATTTCACAAGATATTTTCTTTGGACACACAGCAGTGTTGAATGTTTCCTAAGTCCCCACTTCACGGCTTCGCAGGCTTGATGATGTAGTATAACCATGTATAGAGATGATACATCTGCTGTTGCTAACCACCACGGTCCCTCTTCTCTTGGGATGTCTTCCAAAACCTGTAACATTTGCTTTGTATCTCTCAAATAGGCTTGCGTCTTTTGTTCTGCTGGTTGTAGGATATTAGTCGACATATTGGCCCATTCTGGCAGTGAGGGAGTCTATACCATTGACTATTGGCCTAGGTGGTGGATCGTTCTTGTCCTTATGTATCTTTGGGAGCAAGTATATGGGTGTACAGCATGATTTCGGTATTAGATATTGAGCCTCTTTTTTATTCAGGATATTTCTTTTCATGACCAGGTGGACAGTCTGTTCTAGGGCTTTCCTAAACTTAAACATGGGGTTACCCACAAGGTGGCTGTAAGTATCTTCATCTTGTAATAGCTAATTCATACTAATACTGCATTGTTCTTTAGAGAGGACCACAATTCCTTTGCCTTTATCTGCTGGTCGAATTACTAGATCTTTCCTCTTTGTGAGTTTCGGATTCCACTTTTATATGTCCAGGTTCCTTTCTTTTCCTTATCTTCAATTCTTTCAAAACTACTCTCTTTAAACACCTTGATGTGTTTGTTGTCTTTTACTGGGGGGGGGGGGGGTAAAAATCGAATTTCTCTTTAAAGTGCTGTGCATGATTTGTTGGAGCTTATAGTCTTGGGTTTGCAGGGATTACTGATGATGTACTTTTTAATATCTAGTATTCTGACATATTTCTGGATCCCTATATATGTTTAAAACATATCCAGGTTTTTTATAGGTGCATATTTGAGGCCTTTGTCAAGGACTTCAATTTCTTCATGGGTGCTTTAAGTAGCTGTCCACTTAGATTAAAGATCCCATCGCCTTGTATTCTCTTTTTCTTGTGTTCTCTCTTGCATTCTCTGCATCCTCTCTTCTTTCTGAGGTTCTCCTGGAGTTTCTTGTTTCCACCATATTCCTTGGTGGATGGTGCTCTCTGCTTCTCTCTAAAAAAGACCAGCTATAGTCTTTATCTGAATGGTGATGTCTATTAGATCTATCCTGATTGGGTCTGTAACTTAGGGTTGCGTTATAATTGTGTGTAGGGATGGGGCTCCTTTCATATGGTCGATAAGGTCCTTGTGGTGGCGGGCCTCTACGGTCTCTATCCCTTTGTTTGTGATGTCGCTCTGGGCTCCTTGCTCTTTGACCATATGTTTAATGTGAGCGTCCCCTATTATCATGGGGGGCGCCCCTGTTATCTCTCTGGTTGTATGGATATGCTCTATTGTCTTTTTGATCATATGGGGGTCTCTGCCAATTGTTTTGGCCTGTGTATTTTTTCTTATAATTATTCTCCCAAAAAAGGTTTCTTCCATCCATTCTGTGGCGTTTGCTCATATTGTGAAGGTCTTATATTGTTACGATATGTTGGTTATGGTTCCCCTGTCTTTCTTCATATTCTTGATGTCTCTGAATTTCTCTCCTATTTCTCTCATATGGTTCTTGATGAGGTCTATGCTATATGTTATGGTTTGATTCAGTATTGATATGTTGTGGATGGATAGGGTTTGTATGGCCCAGTTGGCTCTGCCATTTGAATGTTCGATCTGTTTTAAAGTCATTCATATCACGACTGTATTTTTTGCCCTTCCTCTGTTGTACTTCCTTATCCTTTTTTGTGAGGTACCTATTTAGTTGTGTTGTAAGGGTTGCAAATTCTGCTGTATCTTTATAAGCATCTAGTTCCTCTTTTACCTCTGATATAATCTGATCTATCATTTTAAATTTTTTCTGTTTCCTCTCTAGTAGGAACATCTAGAAAAAATGTAAACCATTAATCAATGGATTCCTAGTCTATCATACCATCAATAGGTATTATGTCCCATCTTAAACGTCTCAGGACGATGCTATCTTTCAGATAATGTAAGGAGATAGTTACATCCCACTATAAACTAACCCTCTTCTCCATGTTGTGGCCTAATTTTATCATAAGGCTCTCCAAATTGCTACTTTTATTGGTAGGGGTGGCTATATTAAACACCTCCTCCAAATTGACCTGCCTCTTATCCAAAAAAGAAGAGACATCCGTTGTGGCTGCAGGAATGGGTGGGAATAGACTAAATTGTACCCCTAAAGATTCATTCATGACCCAAGCAGGAAAGATGGCTACGACAACAAGTTCATCAATAAGACAATAGCAGAAGTGGTAGATATGGATGGCAAAGCACTAATGAGAGATAAATCGAAAGATGAAGCCCCAAAAGACTTGATAACAATCATTTTCGATTAACACAAGCAAGTTAAAAAAAAACATCAAACATCATTGGAGCATCCTTTTAGCTGACAAACATTTGCAAGATATCCTTCCCGGTCTTCCAAAAATAGTTTACAGAAGAGCCCCCACTTTTCGCGATAAGATTGTGAAAAGTACCCCCGATCCCCCAGGGAGAGGCTTGACCTTTTTTACCAGCAACGTTTTTTTCCTCTGCATGCGTTAAAACAAAACGCCCAAATGAAAATAAAAAGGACTTCCCCTCCACTAACACAGGAAATTCATATGAAATCAAAGAATGTATCTGCTGCAATATAGAGGGAGCACTCTACACCCTTAAGTGTAGTTGCGGGCTACAATATATAGGCCGGACAAAAAGACCCCTCAAAATACGCATAAAACATGTCCAAAATATAATCAAAGGCTTTGATAAACACAACGTATCAAAACATTTCACCACTCATCATAATAAAGACCCCACACAATTGAAATTCAGGGGAATAGAACCCTATGTGAAACATTGGCATGGGGGTCACAAAGTCATAACACTTAGCCAATTAAAATCAAAGTAGATTTTTACATTGGACACTTTCGCACCTCGGGGGCTCAATATAGAATTTGATCTCAACTGTTTTATTAGTGATTTTTAATATCTTCAGATCTTATATGGATATTTTATTCTCATTCTTCTACTATTATATAGTTCCTCTCCCCTCTATGTTTATCCTCATTCAGATTATGTGCAATATATTTGCCAATGTAATTTCCGGTGTGTGTATTTTATTGTTTCATTACCATTTTTATTCATTGATCTATGTTTACTATTGTCTTTCTGAACCTTTGTCGGTCTATGTGTGGCTTACCCCCTTCTGTTATCACACTATGTTTTTACCATCCATTCATTTTATAAATATCTCGGTTTTATTACATTAACTGTTTTTTATTTTTTTTATTAATTTTAATCATTTTTAATAATTTTACCCTCTCGGTCATCTTGACCGATGGGTATGTGTATTTTGGCTGCAAGCTATATATGGCTCACATAGTCTCTCATCATCAATATTAGGAGGACTGTATCTATCAGATATCTACTGATGAAGTCACGTCACTGTGACAAACACCAGTCAGGAACACAAGGCATCGGAAGTGACGTGGGCGAGCTCGCTGCTCGTGTTTACATTCCTGTTTGATACTTTTTATTGTGAGTACCCTGTTTTATTCTTGGCTGTTATCAAATAAATATTCAAAACGACTACACTATCGTGCATCCCTCTTTACATTTCCTCAAGCCCCATTTGCGATGCCTATCTGATGCAGACACACCAGTGACAAAAAAGGGGACTCTGATTTCAGATAGGAGACATACACCAATGAAGATGAAGACGCCAGACTGGGAGATTGCTAGGAGACATATTGTTACCATAGAAAGATATACCCACATGCTGTTACCTTACAGCGGTAAGGTAAAGGGACATCCACACATTACCACCAGCACCGGCACTTTATATTTTTTGTTTGCTGACACTGTTAACGTACAGTCACCAATCCATTCTGCACTTTATATTTTATGTTCTGTATTCATTTTACCAGTTTTTTTTTTCACATATAAAAGTTTTGTTGCATATATTTATATGAATACATTTCTATAAGATGAGCATGTGATACGTCTCTACACGTTTTCAAGGATTTGTTATGCATTTATTATATGAATTGCATTTTTAGTGCACTTTATTCACTTTATTTGCACACCATACGGATATACAGTATTTTATCACTGTTTTATTTAACCACTTAACCCCCTGAACATATTGCTGCCCAATGACCAGAGCACTTTTTGCGCAAAAATATAGCGTTTACATAATAGGGGGTAGTTTTATGGCATTTTTTTTTTTTACTAGTAATGGCGGCGATCAGCGTTTTTTTTTCAGTACTGCGACCTTATAGCGGACACTTCGGACACTTTTGACACACTTTTGACACACTTTTGGGACCATTGGCATTTTTTTAGAGATCAATGCTATACAAATGCATTGGATTACTATAAAAATGCCATTGGCAGTGAAGGGGTTAACACTAGGGGGCGGGGAAGGGGTTAAGTGTGTTCCTGGGTGTGTTCTAACTGTATGGGGGGGGTGGACTCACTAGGGGAAATCACTGATCTTCTATTCATACATTGTATGAACAGAAGATCAGCGTTTCCCCCGCTGATAGGACCGGGAGCTATGTGTTTACACACATAGCTCCGGGTCCCCACTCTGTAACGAGCAATCGCGTGTGCCCAGCGGCGATCGTGCCCGCCGGGCACACGCACAGGACTCGGGGGCGAGCGGGGGGCAGGGGGCGCGCGCACCGCTAAGGTGCCGACGTAGAGCTACGGGCTCTCGCCCAGGAGAGCCGACCTGCCGCCGTATAACTGCGGGGGCTGGTCGGCAAGCAGTTAAAGAAGAGTATATTGAGCATGTGATACGCCTTTTTTATATTTTCAAGAATTTGCTATATATTGATCATAGAAAAATTGCCTCTGTTAAGTGTATTTTTTACTGAGCACTTTTGCATTTTGTTTGCACATTACTCATTTTACAGGGCAGTACTACATTTATCTTATATTTCATTTGGGTTCTGATATTTCCTTCAGTGTTTGCAGCAATATCTAAATGTACAGATTTGGTTAGCACGGGAATATTATTTTATTGTATTTTTACTTTTGTTCCTTATTACGTAACGAATAAGGCAATTATAAAGATCTGCTATTCTTATCATCTCTTTTTTTTTTTACGTTCTACCTTAATGAGATACATTAATTATCTCACTAGTTTTTAGTATAGATTATGGTAGATACAATTCTATTCCAAATTTAAACTTAAAGAGGAAGTTAACCCCCTAAAAAAAAACACCCTGCAAGACAATGGCATAATGAGCTAGTATGCATAGCATACTAGCTCACTATCAATTACTTACCTGAGATTGAAGCCCCTGCAGCGGTCCCCATTCCCATCCTCCATCGCCGCCATCTCTCCCGGAGTGACTTTCGGGTATCGTGGCTTCGGCACTGTGACTGGCCGGAGCTGCGATAATGTCACTCCCGTGCATGCATGTGGGAGCTGCCAGTCACCGCATGAATGCCTTATGAAAAGGCTGCGCCTGCACCATTGTCTACAGTGCATGCATCCGTCTTTTTTGCAAATATATCCTAAACCAAGTAGGTTTAGGAGATATTTCTTGCACCTACAGGTAAGCCTTAATCTAGGCTTACCTGTAGGTAAACGTGGTCTGTAAGGGTTTACAATCACTTCAATACCTTTATGAAATACATTGGTTCCTTTTTCAGCAGCCATATTTATTTTTTGCTATTTAACCCTTATTTATTGCTTGGGCAAATTCTGTATGTTCTTGTTTTATATAGACATATTGTTATATTATTAGTTGGCTTTCCTATTTCTCCAGG
Organism: Rana kukunoris; assembly: GCA_029574335.1. Taxonomy (NCBI): domain Eukaryota; kingdom Metazoa; phylum Chordata; class Amphibia; order Anura; family Ranidae; genus Rana; species Rana kukunoris. The sequence continues at coordinate 327,529,557 of CM056049.1, forward strand.
GATGTTCCCTGTGCTCCCTCTTTGCTACTCTCAGTTTGCTCATTGATATAGTGGGCATCTGACAGTGGCCAATGCTCCCTTGGAAGGTGATTTTTTCCTCTACCCAACGGACCTGTTATGAGGTCATACACGTTTTATCTACTATTCAAAGCGAATAAAATATATATTTTATTCTCGGATCTTCTTCCCTTGTCTTTTTCATCCTTTCTTATCCCCCCACCTCTTCAGAGGCAAAACCATTCACACAATGCTTTAGATTACATTATAACATACATTATGAACTTGTAACCCCATGGCCCCGTTAAATTTATTGTCCCTAAAAGTGCAAGGCCTCAACATTCCACAAAAATTAACCAAAGCCTTGTGTTCCTTTTCCACAAGAAAAGCACATATCTTGTGCCTTCAAACCCACTTTACACCACAATCCACCCATACATTTTTCAGCAAGGTTTATTCTCAGGTATATACAGCTTCAGCTTCAACCAAACAACGTGGTGTACTTTTTGGATTCCACCGCAATACCCCATTTACATTACTAAAAGAAGTTATAGATTCTAAAGGACGTTACTTAATTCTTACAGGACATTTACTTGAGACTATTATGGTAGTATCATATGATGCCTCTAATAACAGACCTATTTCTTTCCTTCCTCACCTTCTTCAGGTAATAGAATTACACAAAATGGGTATGATACTTATACGTGGGCATTCTAATCTGGAAACTCTCTTTCCTTTTCTGGATAAATCACCTATATATCTATCAAACGTTCCCAATAGACATTATTTTTCACAACTTATTGCAAAATACAATTAGACTCCTGGCATGAATTTAACCCTACTGAGACAATATACTTATTATTTAAGCATGCATCATCACTTCCTGATGAAGCGCGCTTATGCGTGAAATGCATTGAAAGCAAGTTTGAAACGCATGTACATAAGAGCCCACCACTTCCGCTTAGACAGCTGAGACACACGCCGCGTAACCGCAAACAACATGGCAGTAATGGACCGGCATCTGCTTCCCCATAAGCTGTGTTTTTTTATATTTGCCTGCTGTACCTTACACTGGATTACACTGCATTATTTTAAGCAATTAACAAGCAATATTACACTATCCTCAACTTCTGTGGCTCTTTGTGGCGGAACACTTTATTATATTTTTTTTCTGGTCCAAAACGGGTATCACACATTTACACAACATCGTTCTACAAACAACAATCCGTTCCTTACCAGATTTATGCTGCGTACACACAATCGGAAATTCCGACAAGAAAACTGTGGATTTTTTCTGACGGAATGTTGGCTCAAACTTGCGTTGCATAAACGCGGTCACACAAATCTTTTCGGGAATTCCGACCGTCAAGAAAGCAGTGACGTACAAGGCCGCGTACACACAATTGTCCAAACCAATAAAAATGGACTTAAGTCCATTTTCATCGGTCCAAACCGACCATGTGTGTACGGCCCATAGGTCCGTCGTCCTTCGGACCAAAGTTTTAAAACTTGCTTTAAAATCGGACTGATGGACGCCTGACCATCGGTCCAAACCGATGGTTAGTATGCAAAAGCATTGGTCCAAAATCCCACTCATGCTCAGAATCAAGTCGATGCATGCTTGGAAGCATTCATTTTAATTTTTTTCACCACGTCATTGTGTTTTACCTCACCGCGTTTTGACACGATCGGTTTTTGGACTGATGGTGTGTACCGATGTGAACCGATGAAAACGGTCCATCAGACCATTCTTATGGTGTTGGACCGATCGTGTGTACGCGGCCTAAGACGTACGACGAGCCAAAATCAATGAAGTTCAATAGGCAGTTAGGCTCTTCTGCTTGATTCTGAGCATGCATGTTTTTTTTTGTGCGTCGGAATTGCATACAGACTCACATATTTGACAATCATAGATGATTCAAAATATTCTTATAAGACATGCAAAGACTTTATAATTCCTGTAAGATTGCCATATAACTTTGAATCGCTATATTATAATTGTTGTTTTCTGATGATCCTTCAATAAAAATCTTTGAATGAGGAAGAGCATTTGCAGAGCTTTCAGCAAGCTTTGTTGAAGCTTTAAAAGTATATGTTCACTTTAAAATAAATAAATACATACATGTAACATTTTTTGCACTCACTAGCATTTCCCTCTTTTCCAGATTATATTATTGAGTTCAAGGGTGCATGGGAAAGCAACATTGTGCTGTGTTTGATTCTTTTCACAGATCTGCCTTTGAGGGTCTTCGTATTCTTATTCTTATTCCTACAAGGTGGTAATACTGTAGACAATTAGCAGTATAATGTCACCATTAGGCCACGTACACACGATCAGACTGGTCCGATGAAACTGGCCAAATTGATCGTGTGTACGGCCCATCAGACCGTTGTCCATCGGACTAAAGTTTTAAAACTTGCTTTAAAATCGGTCCGATGGACGCCTGACCCACGCATGCTCAGAATCAAGTCGACGCATGCTTGGAAGCATTGAACTTCGTTTTTTCAGCACGTCGTTGTGTTCTACGTCACCACGTTCTGACCCGATAGAATTTTGGACTGATGGTGTGTACGCACATCAGACTATCAGGCCACTTCAGCGGTGACCCGATATAAAAGGTCCGTCGGACCATTCTCATCGGACCGGTCTGATCCTGTGTACGTGGCCTTACAGTATTCATGAGGAGTCTAGTAATATTCTGAAAGTTTGTGTATCCAGCTAAGTAATACATGCCTAAAAAGTCAATAAGGTAGCAATTCTACGACAATATTGCAATTGCAAAAATGTACCCATTAAAATAATCCCTGTAGCATATGTACTTACAGCACATCAATGATCCTTTAATATTTGCATTAGAACATTACCCCAGGATAAACTGTTATTATTTCAATTAAAGTGATTTTACTAGTAAGGCAGTTAGATTGCTTAGAGGGTATTTACTGATATTTGCTAATGGACTGTATTAAATGAATAATGTTGACATAAAGAAGCAGATAACCTATAATTTTACTTATAATCAATATAAGCTTTTAGCAGGTCAAATGCAAATCAAAAGAGTTCAATTGAAGGTCAAATTTACCTGTCAGTGAACTCTAAATGATCTCAGCAGCATCTTGAACTGATATCAAACTGATGCCATTAACATAAGCCCAAAGCTCATCAACACAGGACCTTATGGTATTTCTCATGCTCTAGATGTACTATCAGCTAGAAACCCTGCTTTTTTGATAAGTTGTGTTAACTGAATTGAAGTGGACATTGAAAATATAAAGATGTAAAGAGATTGCTGGATTAGGAATTAGGGATGAGCTTGATGTTCGGGTCGAACATAAGTTCGATTTGAACATTGGGTGTTCGCCCAACATTATAGGATATTCGTGGAAAATTTGAGTGCCGCTGAACGTCCCATAATGTACTGCGAGATCACATGCATTGCTGTATGATGATTAGCCAAAGCATGACCTGCATGCTTTGGCCAATCCCAGCGCCCTCTGCTAAGAGAGCCATAATTGGGCAAAGACAGGGTGCCTTTGGCCAATCATGGCTCAGGGGGATGTATATATACATACTCTGCATCCAGTGTAGCCTATATCTACAGTGCATTACAGTGTACGATTTCTAATACACTTCATGTGGTGTAATAATAATAATAATAATAATATATATATATATATATATATATATATATATATATATATATATATATATATATATATATATATATTCTGCATCCAGTGTAGTCTATATCTACAGTGCATTCCGTGGTGTACTATTTCTACTACACTTCTGGTGGTGTACACAGTACACAATACAGTTCAGCCGTAGTGCAGTTGCTACTACTTTTCTGGTGGTGTACACAGTATGCAATACAGTGCAGCCATAGTGCAGTTGCTACTACACTTCTGGTAGTGTACACAGTAAACAATACAGTGCAGCCGTAGTGCAGTTGCTACTACTTTTCTGGTGGTGTACACAGTGCACAATACAGTGCAGCCGTAGTGCAGTGCAGGGCAGCCACCCTATTGCATTACATCACAGAGCTCCGCAGGTGCAGGGCGCTGCTGACTCCCCACTGATTTTTGAAAAGTTCCTTGGTGTGGGCTTTTTTTGACACGTGTGCAGCAGATCGCACCATTGCTGTTTGCAACCTATGTCTGAAGCGGATCAAGAGTGGCCAAAACAGCAGCCGCTTGGGCACCACATGCTTGAACAGATATATGTAGACCTCCCATGCAGTCCGTTGGCAACGGTACTTGAAAGACCCACATCAAAGAAAAAGGCAGACTTCTCCTCGCTCCTCATCTGAGGAGCAAGGAGATTACCGGACTTGGCTGCACTCATCAGCCCTCGCGTCATTGGAGTTGATTGACAGCAGCGCGAGCCAATGGCTGCGATGCTATCAATCTATCCAATGAAGAGCCAAGAACAGCCGAGAAGACCGAGCCGACATCAAGCATGTTTTTTGATGCAGGACTTTCAAGGGCTCAGGTAAGTAAATGGGTGGGGGCCTGCAATCGCTGAATGTTTTTTCACCTTAATGCATAGGATGCATTAAGGTGAAAAACTTGAACCTTTACAACCCCTTTAATGTAATTCTCTAAAGCGATACCACCCGCAGAACCACAACACATACTGTACCCTCTTTCTCTTTTACATTTATTAATGTTTTCTACTACCCCACTTTTTATCCACTAGCTGACTAGCATCTCCTTCCCTTTTGGTGCCAGAACCCTCCACTCCATCAAGAACTGATGCATGCCATCAGGGTAACCCAATTACTGCCTCCACATCCCTGTATGTTATAATGACTCAAAATTCACTCTTATCTTATGCATGAATGTGCAAAGTTTTGACTCCCTTCAGAAATGTACATTTCTTTAACTTTCTTTCCATCTAACAATCTAATATTATATGCCTGCAGAAAACCAGGTTCTCTACATCTTTTTATCCTAAATATTTCCACAGACACTACCCCCAGGGGTTCCATGCCAACTGCCAAAAAAATACTACCAATGTTGCTTATTTTTCAATTTATTTTGGGTCATATCTAAACACAGGGAAGGCACATTGACACTATTGGATGACCCCAAGAGGATTCTAGATAGAAAATGGGAAAAGTCTAACCCACCTCAAGATTCAACCAGAGAAGGAAATACGCATACTCAAGGCGTTTAAATGAACTTATTGCACAATACAACTTAATTGATGGTGGGAGAGACTGAACCTCTAGAACGCTTCACATTACCTCACCCCACATAACTGTTTCACATTCATAGACAATTTCTTTGCCAACCAACAATTTATCCCCCCTATCAAAAAAAGCTAAGAAACCTAAATTATTACCACTCTCTGTTCAGATCAGTTCCCACTCCTTGTACATCTTTTTACCCAAACTAACCAATTCAGTTTGTATCTTTATGATTCCTTGTTCATTTTTACAAACATAGCCTTTTCTATTTAAGCTTCTTTTATATAATACAGTACTTTAAAGAGTTCATTGCATCAGTATCATCTCCACTCCTTTGCTGGAAACCGACAAAGAAAAAACACCCTTCTACATCTGAAAAACAAATACACTGGACCAAGATTTTACTTCAAAGCTAGTAAACTCATCTCAATGCTAGCAAATTTACTTACCTTTCCTTACAAAAGTACTAAACCCAGGGGCGGACTGACAACTCATGGGGCCCCCGGGCAATAGAAGATTATGGGGCCCCCGGGCTTACAGTTAGTCATCACGCCAGGAGGCAGTGCAGAGGCTGGGCAGCTAAAATTTTGGGATTTTCACATCAAAAGCATGTCAGTTTCAGACATATCAGGGACAGATGTAAGAAAAAACACTGATTTTTACATACTGTCCCTGGTTTTACTGAGCCTGGCAACCCTGATGGGGCCCCCTAGTGGCATGGGGCCCTCAGGCAGTGCCCAAGTGACTCAATGGTCAGTCCACCCCTGACTAAACCACATGTTACACTTGGCAGACAGCCAAACGTTCCACTACTGTGGATAAATTTACATCCTTCCTTACCAAATACTATAAAAAACCCACCTCCTTTCAACCTAAACAAGCAGATACGGTATTCCAAGACATTACACTCCCCACCCTAAGGCAGGCACCCTGAGGCCAATCCAGACGACAGACCGTTTTCACCTTTAAACATTGATATTAAAATACTATCCCAAATTTAATCTACCAGACTTAATGATTTTCTAACTGTCCTAATTTATAGAGGTAGGCTTTGCTCCACACAGGCAAGCATCAAATAATACCTGCAGAGTAATCCACCTCATTCACATTATGCAATATAAAAAACGTCAAGGAAAGCATACGTGTTGGATGAATGTACCAAGTTATAACCATGCACATGCAGTTGTGGAAGTTTAACCAATGCCATATTAAGCCTCTGTTAGGTATAATGTAGACATATAAGCCTAGGTAATATCATTTTTTTTGTAACTATGAATGTATTGGCTTCATTCCATTAACCTCATATACATCAGCATATATGTCACCTCAGTTGGATAAAGAATACAGATGTTCTGAGTGGATGCACTGAAAATACAGCCATACATGTTTACAAAAGAGAGCTCTCTATATATCAAGCTGGTACAGTGGGTGAGGTTTTAATGGGGAGAGGAATACCTTGGTGATTTTATATTTTGTACAATATATGGTCTTTGGGGTACATGGCTTCCATTGAAGTATAATAACAGTGGTTCCTTTTTGGAACCACACACGACCATTTTTTACGACGTTAAAAACGACAACGTTAAAAACGACGTGAAAATTTAGAGCATGTTCTAAATTTTTTATGGACATTTTTTACTTCATGAAAAATGCTCTGGAGCCCGCACAAGATTGTTTTTAATGACATTAAAAAAAAAATCATTTTTTACATCCATAAAAACGGTCGTGTGTACGCGGCATAAGGGTTGCTAAGCACTTATACGCAGGTCAATATTCCATAGTTTTTAGACATTGATGGAATGTGTACAAGGGTAACATAGATACATACGATTATAAATAAGCATCAGATTTTATTTGAGAGTATATTGATGATATAAGGCCTTTAGCATGAGGGTCCTTCATGCATATGTTTTCAAATTTAGAGAGATTGTCTAAAGCATCATTATTCTTAAAGGGATGAGTGTAAACATTCTTGACTTGAAGGTAATGCCGCGAACACACGGTCGTTTTTTGTCTTGTAAAAAAACGTTGTTTTTTCTCATGAAAAAAAACAAAGTTTTTCAAACTTCATTTTAAAAAACGACGTTGTCTACAAACCATCGTTTTCTGAAAATGCTCTTGCAAAGCGCGGTTACGTACAACACATACGACGGCACTCCGAAGCTCCAGGACCGGGACCGCGGGACTCGCGGACCCGATCGCCGCTGCAGTGCGGCGATCCGTCCCTGGAGCTGAAGAACGGGGAGAGCCGTGTGTAAACACGGCTTCCCCGTGCTTCACTGTGGCCGCAGCATCGATCGCGTCATCCCTGTTATAGGGGGACGTGATCGATGACGTCACACCTACAGCCACACCCCCCTACAGTTGTAAACACACACACAGGGAACACTCAAAGTCACAGCGCCCCCTGTGGTTAACTCCCAAACTGCATTTCCACAGTAAACAATGCAATTTAAATGCATCTTTTGCTGTGAAAATGACAATTGTGTCAAAATTGTCCGAAGTGTCCACCATAATGTAGCAGTCACGAAAAAAATCGCTGATCGCCGCTATAAGTAGTAAAAAAAAAAAAAATAATAAAAATGCAATAAAACTATCCCTTATTTTGTAAACGCTCTAAATTTTGCCAAAACCAACAGATAAACGCTTATTGCGAATTTTTTTACCAAAAATAGGTAGAAGAATACGTATCGGCCTAAACTGAGGAAAAAAATATTTTTTTATATATTTTTGGGGGATATTTATTATAGCAAAAAGGTGATCAAATACCACCAAAAGAAAGCTCTATTTGTGGGGAAAAAAGGACGCCAATTTTGTTTGGGAGCCACGTCGCGCGACCGCACAATTGTCAGTTAAAACGACCAGTGCCGAATCGCAAAAAGGGGCAAGGTCCTTTACCTGCATTTTGGTCCGGGTCTTAAGTGGTTAAATGACGTTTTTTAAAACGTCGTTTTATTTCATCACAAAAAATGACTGTGTGTACGCGGCATATCAAATAGTTCAGATTTAGGGAGCCTAAAAGATTCACATAATGCTGCGTACACACGATTGGAAATTCCAAGAAAAATTCGATGTGAGCTTGTTGTCGGAAAATCCAACCGTGTGTATACTCCATCGGACATTTGCTGTCGGACATTCAGACAAGAAATGTTTGAGAGTTCGCACAAAAATCCTACGCATGCTTGGAATCATTGAACTTCATTTTTCTCGACTCATTGTATTGTTGTTCGTCACCGCGTTCTTAAAGTTTGCAATTTTATACAACATTTGTGGGACCATGTGTATGCAAGACGAGTTGAGTGAACATCCGTCGGGAAAAAAATCCACGGTTTTGTTGTTGGAATGTCCGATCGTGTGTACGCGGCATTAGAGTCTTATTCTTAACCATAGGAAAGAAGATAAACTTCACATTTAGATCCCTGTTATGTAACTGCCTTAACATACATTTGCTATATTTTATATATTATTTCTATACTATTGTGTATGTGTGTGTCTGTGTGTGTCTTTACTACAGGGTTTAATGTAAATTTTAGACATGTGCACAGAAAAAAAAAAATCGTTTTTTTTTGTCCTGTTTCGTATCGTTCCGTTTTTTTGTTTTCGTTCGTTTTTCGTAAGACGCCAGTTTTCCTGTTTGTTCCCGTTCGTTTCGTATTTTCGTTACTGTTTTATTTTCGTACATGCGGGATGATTCTTTATTCTGTTTAATTCATGTTCGTTACTTGTTAGACAATAATTTTCGTGAATTTTCGTCAATGATTTGCAGTATCTTGAAACCCTTTTCTTTTGCTATTTTCAATTGTATGTTCATATGACATCTATAACAAAAGATTTGCATTCTGTATTTTAAATTCCTTTTTTCTGTTCGTATTTTGGATTCAAAATACAGCATGCAAATCTTTTGTTATAGATGTCATATGAACAATGAACATAGGATTGAAAACAAACAGAAAAAGGATTGAAACAAAATACAGAATGTAAATCTTTTGTTATAGATGTCATTTTTGTTCTTTTGCCGTTTTCGTTTTGTCGTTTTTTTTCGTCGGATCATTCGTTCGTATTTGCGGTTGTTCGTTATGCGGCTCATTCGTAATCTCGTAGTTTTCGTATTTTGGTGCTTTCATTTTTTCGTATGTACACATTATCCTGCGGGTACGAAAATGAACATTTTCGTACGAAAATAACATTCGTACGAACGGGAATGCACATATCTAGTAAATATCAATCCTTCCAATCCTTTTAAGATATTAAACCATATGACAGAAAGCAATGTGTGCTCTTTATTTTGTTTTTATGTAATCCAATTCTATGACACTGAAGATTATTATTTTTTTCCCCAGAAAATACTTAATGCAGGATTAAGCCTAAAAATACAGCTGACCTAATTACTCAGGTACAAGGATAGCTAACCAGAATTCAAGAAAGTCATGCGTTCATATGACTAAAATAATTTATTGAACATGTCTGTAACTTATTGTGATTTAAAAAAAAAGGCATGGGTACTTAGCACTGCCAAATCTACTTCAGCAATTATTATTTTTTTATATTCATTTAACGGTGTCTAAAGAAATTCACAGCCATGTAATAAATTGTAATGAAAATTTTGACTATTGTTTGTAATTTAATTATCAAATGCCACTGGAAACATTTACAAACCACAATGACGTGACCTCCATTATTACTTGGAATGATGTATATTAGCTGAGGAATATGCAGGGAATAGCCTGTCTTTTTTAATATGCAATAATCTGTCTCACAAAAAAAAACCAAAGCATTAACTATTTTTATATAAATATTTCCTTAGAAGCAAAGCATAGGCAAAAAGACATTTCTATGGCTGATAAAAAATTCATTGTATTTATTGATACCATGGGGAACCATAACATTTACAAGCTAGTAATAAAAATATAAATGACAGCTTTTTGCCTAAGGTAATTTTGTCCTTCTTCCAAAACTGCAATAAATGGACTTTGAATAATAATAAATTTGCAGAACATTTACAAATGTTCTAATTACCACAAGTACTAGTAGTAAGGTTAGTAATTATTTTCTCTATTTTTAGACATATTCTTCAGACTGGTCAGATGACATTCGTGGTATTCTCTTTGGATATTTGTGCAGCTCTCTGTCTCGTTACACTGTAAGTGAAGAACATCACCTTTAGGGAAAAAGTCTAGAATGCCCTATATAGTATCCACAGGGTGTCTTCAGTCTTCTGGATTAAATGACGCCCATTATAATTTAACCCAGAAGACTAAGGACATGTTCTAACCAACAAAAATGACTGTGAGATATTGTCAGAAAGGAAGAAAGTTGCTTTTTTTTAGTTTTAAAACCTCCCATGAGACAATAAAATAAAAAAATTTGAATGTGGGCTTTAAGAACCCTTTCACACTGAGCTGCCCCGAGCTGGCAGCGTTTTGCCGGCGGTATGGCGGCGCTGCCCATTAATTCCAATGGGCAGGAGCGCATTAGGAGCGGTGAGTTCATCGATCCTAATGTGCTCCAAAGAAGCTTCTGGCAGGACTTTTTCTGACGTGCTGCCAGCGCAACGGTCCAGTGTGAGAGCCCCTGGTAAATGGAGCAGCTGTTTTAGGGCTCTTTGCAGGCGCTATTTTTAACGATGTAGAGCCTGCAAAACACCCCAGTGTGAAAGGGGTCTAACTAAATAGATATTCTGTGAAAAGACACAAATTAATATTGCACTCTTGCCATTGTGAGATATGCAATCTTCGAACATATAATATATAGAGTATATACAGTAAGTCAAGATGGAACATCTATATCACTGATAAGCAGAATAAGGAGGGACTGAATAAGGTTTAGACTGTTTAAAGGCTGCCTGCCAGTGGAGAATTGCATACAGGTATTTGTTATGGGCACTTGACTCTCAAACTGAGAGGGTAGTTATTAGTTAGAAAGTAATACAGCTGGAATCTGTCACTTAAATAAACCAATGATCAGCACCATTTTTAAGAAGGTAAAACAAAAAAACTATAATGATAACTATACTCTAATGGTAATATTATTATACACAATTGAAACCCATAAGGAATGAAAAAGCTGGCTAGCACTGGCAAGTGCAAAGCAGTAAATATATTGCAGGATGGCCTGCAATGCATTACCATCCTACAACAAGGATAAAACCCTCTTATTTTAAATTTCCTGTAAACTGAATAAGCATATGCAGGAATAAATTCTTCTGAACAGTTGAGGGTTCATATGTGCAGTGAACAGTGAAAGAAGTGACAGGGCCAAATGCTGGTGATCAGTGGAAGGTACATATATTCCATCCAGTAACTAGGCGGATCGCTGCTGAGTAGTGGGTGGTTCATTCAAATCCTCCAATGTTTCAAAAAGAAAGAGGTTCATTACTCATAGCATTTCTATTATAATTAAATCACAAAGAACAAACTGACTTTTTAATGCAATATACCTGAAATGGTTGCAGTTTGCATAAACAAGTTTTATTTAAGTCTTTGCTCTCACACTTCAGATCCGGCAGCAAATATTGCCTGCAAGAGATGGCTCACATGAGGGAAGTATACAGTATTTAATCAGTGATCAACTGGTTGGGGGCTGATGCAATGAGGTGAACATGAGCTAATGGAGTGGAGTCTTATGCAGCAGAAAAAATTAAGGGGGGTGGATTCAAACAAATAGTAGTCAACAATTACAAAAATGCCTTTTTGACAAAATTATTTAAACAGACATGATAGGTGGCAACTAGGAGCTATGACTAAGCATTGTTTGTTAGTGTGAAACACGCCAGTACTTCTGTCTCTTCTGATCTGCTGTGGCATATATTTTCTAATCAATTTTTTAAATAAAGGCAAAAACTTTTTTTGGAGTGTGGCTGTCCAGAATTTCTTCCCATTTGCAAGGTGGCAACTAGGTATGAGCCTGTGAATCGAGTCGAACGTAAGTTCAACTCGACCATCGGGTGTCCCATTTGTTCTAAAACAAACCAAACATATAAGGCTGCTTACCCATATATACTGTATATTTACTGTATATATATTCTCTGCATTTAGTGTAGCCTATATCTACAATGCATTCAGTGGTGTGCTGTTTTTTTTAAAGGGATTTATTGAGAACAAAAGGATTTACCATCCACATTGACAGGTGAACTCAACCAACACAACAGTTAAAACATCAAAGTGATAACATACAGCAATCAAATAATGCAGAATTCCATAGTCATGACAGAAAGAGATATAGCTGTGTGAAATTATATGTGATGTGGTGTGGTTCAAGCAGTAGGACTGTACCTTGAAAGGTAATCCAATAACATAACAGCAAGGAAAACCAAAATAAAATAAAAACAAAAATGATATGTGATGTGATGTGGTTCAAGCAGTAGGACTGTACCTTGAAAGGTAAACCAATAACCTAACAGCAAGGAAAACCAAAATAAAATAAAAACAAAAACTTAGGTCCGTCTTGGAGTCTAAACAAGAACCAAGGGTTCCACTTAGCATCATACAGAGAGATGGAGTCGTGAAGGGTGTGAAATATTTTTTCAGACATAATTATTTGATCTATTCTAGAGATAACTTGCGAGAATGGGACAGAGTTTGACTTCCAGTGAAGAGTGATAGCCTATTGTACTGCATTGCAAATAGTGTGGATCAGTTTCATAAGGGGTTTGTGGTATTAGGCAGACTTTCAAATACGAGACAGTGAGTATGTGTCAGAGCCATGGGTCCACCCGCCAATTTGTCTATCACCCCAGAGCCTCTTTCCAGGTAGGTTGCAGATTTTCACATTCCCAGAACAGGTGTAAGAAGGAGCTCTAGTAAGCACAACCTCTGAAGAAGGAGGGGGAGGCCTGCAGATATATCTTACTTAGGCTTAAAGGGGTATAATACCATCGAGTAAGCAATTTGATTGCGGTTTCCCTCACCGTCAAGGATTTAGTGCATTTCCACATGTTTTGCCAGCCTTTCACCCTCGTACACACGATCAAATTTGGCTCAAGCTGTCTTGCATAAACACGGTCACACCAAATTCCGACCATCAAAAACGTGGTCAGTACAACACTACGACCAGCCTAAAAAAATTAAGTTCAATGCTTCCGAGCATGCGTCAAATTTATTCCGAGCATGCATGTTTTTTTTCCGTCGGAAATCCATACAGACGAACGGAATTTCCAATATACATTTTTTCCATCTGAAAAAAGAGAACATGTTTTTTACTCTGTCTGAATTTACTCTGATGAAAAAATTCTGTCAGACTTTTTCAATTGGAAATTCGGACCGTGTGTACGCTTCATAAGTCTTCCCCAGAAGATGGAGTGGTGTGATTGATTCCTGTTTGAACCTGACCCACGGGACTTTGGAGTTCTTAATATTCCATTGGGCTTGTTGAGTAAATCTGTTAGTCAAATAGTAAAGCCATATTTGAGGAACACCCAGCCCTCCCCGCTTGGAGAAGCAGTACAAAATGTCTCTGGCAAATCTCAGGGGTTTATCCTTCCATATAAATGTGGGCCTGAATGTTGAGCAGGTATGATTCAGAGAGACTAACTGGCAGGGCACGGAACAAGTATAGCAACTTGTGGAGGATGGTCATCTTGAGAGCTGTTATTTTACCCAAGAAGGAGATGTGGAGGGGGGAACAGGTTTTGTAGACCATAGGGGGCATCAAACAGCTTGTAAAAATCTACTGTCAGGTTAATACCCAAATAGGGAAGGGAAGGCTTGGCCCAGGTGAATAAGAAGGTGTTTCTAAGCAGATCCAGCTTGGCTGACAAAAACCCCACTGGGAGGGCCACTGATTTTGAAACTTTCACTGAAAGGCCAGAGATGTTAGCAAATACCGATAAGGTTTGCAGAAGATTCGGTAATTTGATCAGGGGATTGGTGATAAACATTAACACGTCATCCGCATACATGCAGAACTTGTAAGTTGAGGAGCCTTTGTTATACTCAGAAATATCTGGATTCTGCAGTATGGCAATAGCTATGGGTTCCATTGCTAATGAAAATATGAGTGGGGATAGTGTGCACCCCTGCCTGGTGCACCTGACCAGCCTGAAGAAATCTGAACTACAACCTGGGATTTTGACCCGTGTTTCGGGGTTCTGATAGAGAGCCTAAAAGGCCTGTAGGAATTGCCATTGAAAGGCTCTGGCAGTAGTGGCCGCTGTGCATCTATCTAGCGTGGAGTTCGCCACCATATTGAAATGTCCTCCAATTATCATTGATATGTAGCAAGATGATCAAAATAAAATTAAAGAAGGAGGCAGAAGAGTCATTTGGGGCATAGATTCTAGCAATGGTGATCTCTCTGTTATGTATAATCCCTTTATGATTAGGGAAGAGCCGAACAACCCCCCCCCCCCCGTTCGCTTCGCACCAGAACCTTTGAACGGACCAATCGTTTGCGCAAACTTTAGAACCCCATTGAAGTCTATGGGACTTGAACATTCTAAATCAAAAGTGCTAATTTTAAAGGCTAATATGCAAGTTATTGTTGTAAAACTGGTTTGAGGACCCCGGGTCTTGCCCCAGGGAACATGTATCAATGGAAAAAAAAGTTTTAAAAACTGACGTTTTTTCAGGAGCAGTGATTTTAATAATGCTTAAAGTGAAGAAAAAAAAATTCCTTTAAATATCGTACCTGCTGGGTGTCTATAGTATGCCTGTAAAGTGGCACATGTTTAGAACTGTCCCTGCACAAAATGACTATACTATAAGAAAAAAGTCATTTAACTGCTTGCTTTAATGTAATGTCTGGTCCCTGCAATATGGATGAAAATCATTAAGAAAAATAGCATGGGTTTCCACCCCTCCCCCCAGGTCATTACCAGCCCCTTTGGCCCTATATACTTTGAACAGCAGTATATAGGCGGTGCAAACAAGACAGGGACTGTAGGTTTGTTGTTAAGTAGAATCTGTTTGTAATTTTGAACTGGTACTTTTTAAAGTGTAGCTCCAGACAAAAAATCTATTTTTTAAGCTTTTTGGAAAACATAGAGAAGGGTTATCACCCCTGTAACATTTGTTTTGCTGTCTGTGCGCATCTGTTCAAAAGATTGTACCTCACTTTCTGTCCCAATGACAAATGTTTTTTTGAAAATGTTTTTTTTTTTTAGTAAAACAAGGATTGGTGATAAAGCATCAGTGGACAGGAGACACCTCTTACAAAAGAGAATTTCCCTTCCTAGGGGTAGATTTCCTCTCACTTCCTGTTGTCTCCTTCCCTTTGCAAGTAGGAGTCGTTTGTAAGTTGGATGTTTGGAAGTAGGGGCCTGCCGTATATACTCTGCAGAAATTTGGGCCCTAGGTGTTGGTGTTGCCGCAACACTGTAAGCCCTCACAGTTAGTCTTGGTGGGCGCTGGAATGACCTGCTGTGAACTATTATATCAAGAATTGTAATTACATGCCATTGTTGAACAGTGGTAGAAAAAATGGGCCTTTGGTGCTGGCGCTGGTGCCACAACACTGTAAGTCCTCACAGTTACTCTCGGTGGGCGCAGGAATGGGCCCTGCTGTGAAATATTAGATCAATAATTGTATTTACATGCCCCTATTGAACAGGGGCAAAAACATTGGGCCTTAGGCACTGGTTCCACAACACAGCAACCCCTTTACAGATACTCTAGTTGGAGTGAACTAATGAGCCTTGTTGCAAAGTATTGCATCAAAAATTGTAATTACACGCCCTGTTAAATAGGGGCAGAAAAATTGGACCTACAGCACTGGTGTTGGTGCCACAACACTGCAACCCCTCACAGTTACTCTAGTTGGACCTAATACTCTGTGGTATTAATATGAGAACACCAGCAAATGAATTCACATAGATTTAGGGTCACACTGTGCAGAGGACACAATACACCAAGTGAAAATATTTGCCAAAGCCACTGCCTGTGGTATTAATATGAGAACAACAGCAATTGTATTCACATGGCTTTAGGTGCACACTGTGCAGAGGACACAGTACACCAAGTGAAAATACTTGCTGATCAGCCACTGCCTGTGGTATTAATATGAGAACAACAGCAATTGTATTCACGTAGCTTTAGGTGCACACTGTGCAGAGGACACAGAACACCAAGTGAAAATACTACAGCTAACACAGTCACCTGCCTGCCTGTCAGTATATTAGGAAGAGCGCATCTAGCTAAACTGCATCTGTCCAGGGTGGTTGGTGAGATGTCGGGATAGATTTGGACATTATACTCATCCAAGGTGATACATTGCTTGTTCCTTGCAGCCCTCAGGATTTCCTCTTTAGTCAGGAAATCATTCATGCAAAGGACAATGGGGCTGATTTACTAATGAATCTGCGCTGCGCCGGTACATGCCTTAATTAGTGCGCTGGATGAATCCCTAATTAGGCGCATGAACCGGCCGCAGCAGCAGCGCGATGTGATTGATAAGTAAAGCCGCCGCCGAACTCCCTGTATAAGTCTATGGGGGAAATCTTAATTGTGAATTTTAAAGGCTAATCTGCAAGTTTTGTCCTAAAAAGTGTTTGGGGACCTCAGTCCTGCCCCAGGGGACATGTACCAATGCTTTTTTTATTTTTTAAAACGGCCGTTTTTTCGGGAGCAGTGATTTTAATAATGCTAAAAGTGCAACAATAAAAGTGTAATTTTTCTTTAAATTTCGTACCATGGGGGGCTCTAATGTCAGCATGTGAAAAAGCGCATGTTTCCCGTGGTTAGAACTGTCTCTGCACAAAATGACATTTTTCAAAGCAAAAAAGCCATTTAAAACTGACTCGCGGCAATAATGAATTGTCGGCTCCCGGCAATTGCAGGAGAATTCATTCATTAAAAAATCGAAAAAAAAGCGTGGGGGTCCCCCCAAATTCAATAACCAGACCCTTTAGGTCTGGTATGGATATTAAGGGGAACCCCGCCTTCAATTTAAAAAAAAAATGACGTGGGGTTCCCCCCAAATATCCATAACCAGACCCTTCAGGTCTGGTGTGGAATTTAAGGGGAACTCCACCCCAAATTAAAAAAAAATGGCGTGGAGTCCCCCCTAAAATCCACACCAGACCCCTTATCCGAGCACGTTGACCTGGCCGACCGCAGAAAAGAGGGGGGGACAGAGCGCGGCCCCCCCCTCTCCTGAACCGCACAAGGCCACATGCCCTCAACATTGGGAGGGTGTTTTGGGGTGCCCCCCAAAACACCTTGTCCCCATGTTGATGAGGACAAGGGTCTCTTCCCCACAACCCTTGCCCGGTGGTTGTGGGGGTCTGCGGGCAGGAGGCTTATCGAAATCTGGAAGACCCCTTTAACAAAGGGGCCCCCCAGATCCCGGCCCCCCCTGTGTGAAATGGTAATGGGGTACCTTGTACCTCTACCAT
Source organism: Rana kukunoris (assembly GCA_029574335.1). Classification (NCBI taxonomy): domain Eukaryota; kingdom Metazoa; phylum Chordata; class Amphibia; order Anura; family Ranidae; genus Rana; species Rana kukunoris. The sequence continues at coordinate 327,547,071 of CM056049.1, forward strand.
TTCACGAGAAAAAAAAAGTGTGAAGTGTAAAAAACGACAAGAGCCGGTTTTTGACAAGTCCTTTATTATCTTCTTTCTTCTTTTCTTCTTTCCTTCGGGTTTCTTCTTCCTCCTCCTTCTTCCTCTGCTTCTGTCTTGGGTCTTCTATTCCCGCATCTTGCCCGGCGTGTTCTTCCATCTTCTGCTCCTCCCGCTGTCCTTCTCGTCCGCATCTTCTTCTCCTTCTTCTTCTTCGCCGGAGGCGCCGCTTCCAATTGAAATCCCCGCTGTCTGCCGGACCACGCCCCCCTCTGACGCCACGGGCAAGCTCTTAGGAGTGTGCTGCAAGTGCGTCAGAGGGGGGCGTGGTCACATGTCAGAAGGCGGGCAATTCAATTGGAAGCTTGTGCGCGGCTTTTTCTTTGCCAGAGTCGCCGCTTCCAATTGAATTGCCCGCTTTCTGGAACATGTGACCACGCCCCCCTCTGACGCACTGGCACCACACGGGGACTTTCCTAAGAGCTTGTCCGTGGCGTCAGAGGGGGGCGTGGTCCGGCAGACAGCGGGGATTTCAATTGGAAGCGGCGCCTCCGGCGAAGAAAAACAAGAAGAAGAAGATGCGGACGAGAAGGACAGCGGAAGGAGAAGAAGATGGAAGAACACGCCGGGCAAGATGCGGGAATAGAAGACCCAAGACAGAAGCAGAGGAAGAAGAAGAAGAAGAAGAAGGAGGAAGAACCCGAAGGAAAGAAGAAAGAAGATAATAAAGGACTTGTCAAAAACCGGCTCTTTTTACACTTGACACTTTTTTTTCTCGTGAAATGGTAGAGGTACAGTGTACCCCATTACCATTTCACACAGGGGGGGCGGGATCTGGGGGGCCCCTTTGTTAAAGGGGTCTTCCAGATTTCGATAAGCCTCCTGCCCGCAGACCCCCACAACCACCGGGCAAGGGTTGTGGGGAAGAGACCCTTGTCCTCATCAACATGGGGACAAGGTGTTTTGGGGGGCACCCCAAAACACCCTCCCAATGTTGAGGGCATGTGGCCTGGTGCGGTTCAGGAGAGGGGGGGCCGCGCTCTGTCCCCCCCTCTTTTCTGTGGCCGGCCAGGTCAACGTGCTCGGATAAGGGGTCTGGTTATGGATATTTGGGGGGACTCCACGCCATTTTTTTTTTAAATTTGGAGTGGAGTTCCCCTTAAATTCCACACCAGACCTGAAGGGTCTGGTTATGGATATTTGGGGGGAACCCCACGTCATTTTTTTTTTAAATTGATGGCGGGGTTCCCCTTAATATCCATACCAGACCGAAAGGGTCTGGTTATAGAATTTGGGGGGACCCCCACGCTTTTTTTTTTTCATTTTTTTTAAGAATGAATTCTCATGCAATTGCCGGGAGCCGACAATTCATTATAGCCGCGAGTCAGTTTTAAATGGCTTTTTTGCTTTGAAAAATGTCATTTTGTGCAGAGACAGTTCTAACCACGGGAAACATGCGCTTTTTCACATGCTGACATTAGAGCCCCCCATAGTACGAAATTTAAAGAAAAATTACACTTTTATTGTTGCACTTTTAGCATTATTAAAATCACTGCTCCCGAAAAAACGGCCGTTTTAAAAAATAAAAAAAACATTGGTACATGTCCCCTGGGGCAGGACTGAGGTCCCCAAACACTTTTTAGGACAAAACTTGCAGATTAGCCTTTAAAATTCACAATTAAGATTTCCCCCATAGACTTATACAGGGAGTTCGGCGGCGGCTTTACTTACCAATTGCATCGCGCTGCTGCTGCGGCCGGTTCATGCGCCTAATTAGGGCTTCATCCAGCGCATCTATTAAGGCATGTACCGGCGCAGCGCAGCTTCATTAGTAAATCACCCCCGGTGTATCTAGGCAGCCTGAACATATGTATGAACAATGGTATATAGCTATATGGAGCGTGACACATAGCAGTGATGTGACATTGTGCTTGTGGCCAGCGTATAGCATATATCTATAAGCAGTGATAATATTCAGTGACAGGAACATTGTACTATTAGGCCACGTACACACGATCGAACATGTCCACTGAAACTGGTCCGCAGACCAGTTTCAGCGGACATGTTCGATCGTGTGTACGGCCTATCGGACCGTTTTCCAGCGGACAAAAGTTTCAAAACATGCTTAGAAACCTGTCCACTGGAAACCTGTCTGTCGGACATGTTCGATGGTTAGTACACAAAATCATCGGACCAAAATCCCGCGCATGCTCAGAATCAAGTCGACGCATGCTTGGAAGCATTGAACTTCGTTCTTTTCATCACGTCGTTGTGTTCTACGTCACCGCGTTCTGGTCCGAGGGGATTTTGATCCGATGGTGTGTACGCACATCAGACCAACAGACCACTTCAGCCTGGTCCGATGAAAACAGTCCTTCAGATATGTTTCCTCGGACATGTCTGATCGTGTATACGTGGCCTAAAGCACTGCTTGGTACATATGCAAAGACGATGTTGACAGACAGTATGACAGTGATACTGTGGTACTGAGTAAGGGATATTATGTGTGTGCCGGAAGTGTTGATATGGTAAGGTTAAATATAAACTGGTGATTTTTCTACTTAATATTTTAACCAGTAGTGGTAGTAGCAATAGATTTCTGTGTTTTGTATAATTGGTAATCCCGGTAACTACCAACAAGAGCTTTAATTGCATGAAAGCATGAGATTGCAATTGCCAATATACTATAGGGGATTTATTTAATCTTTCACACACATTTTTCACCTAGTGCAAATTTTCCACATTCCCTTCCCCCCCTTTACCCATACTGTAGGGTAGCCCTGCTTGTTCTGCTGCAACTTGTGTCTCCTAGGTATCTCACTTTTCAGCAGTAATGTCCTTAACATGAATGGACAATTAATGAACCCTTTTTTGCCAGGTCTCAGAAACTTCTTAAGCATATAACATTTTCTTAACTTATAATATAGAAATTATTAAAATAAATACAAAATGCAGAATGGATGTGTTCAAAATGTTACTAGGATACTGCATATAATGGCAGCATTACCAGTACTTGTCTCTATATGAATGTAATGTTCAACTTTTAAAGTCCTCAGGAGATATTTGGGATAAATAACACCTGATATCACAAACCAAGCAAAAATCAAATATGCAGATATAATAATATGGAAACAAAGATTAAATATGTTGTTTACTCCTAATTTAAATCAAACACCTGGTCTCCATTAGGAGCTGTGCTAGTGTTAATATGTTGCAGGTGTTATGATACGTTTTTCCTATCTGACAAGACACCTGTCTTTTGTGGCTCCATTAGACATGCTTGAAGTGAATGAAGACCCCCTCAGGTATGCTTTGTCCCACCTAAAAAGCCACAGTAAGCAGTGTCCTGTAATTAGAAAATCAGAGTCCTCATGGTTGAGAATACATTTTTAACAAATTATACCTAATTAGTTTAAAATTGCCTTTCATTTGTGATGAAACCATAGGTTTAGCTGTGTCCTGCTACACCTTTCTCTTTATCTTTATGCAAATATGATTACACATTATCAAACTGGCACACCCAGACATACAACAGCTGCAGCTAGTTTTCTGCACACCAGCGAGGTCCTGGAAGTATGCCACTCAATAGTTTGTTTGGATATGTATATTTTCTTACCTAACTAGTAATTGTTTTTATGAATTGGGATACTAAGTCTGTAATCATTGTAATACCAGCAATTGATGCTATTGGTTCTATATAATGTAGAAAGCCAAAGTGTAGAGTGTGATTATAGGAAGGACAATCTGTATTGAAATCTGGATGGCATAAGGTAGATGTTGTCTTGTACAACTGTTTGCATATAGAAGAACAGGAAAAAATCTATGTCTAAAATGTTCTTGGTAAGGCTCTGGAAAATGGCACCAATACCAAATGGCATGGCATGAAGAAGTTGAATAAAACTACAACCATTTGCCTTTCAGTCTTTAGAACTTAGGTTGGGTGAATCAATTATCACAATTCCTTTCCTTTGAAAGTAAACTGGTAAACCAACTTTCTTATTGGATAAATTAAAGCCTAATGATTAGGAATTTAAAATCTCACCTCATAATTCCCCACACCAGGAGCCTTTGAAGATTACAAAAATAGTGCATTATTGAGGAATTCCAAAATTCATTTTGTGAGATCACTTCTGAGGCCAGACACACAGCAACATGTACTGTATGAAGGAATCTCCACTCCAGTTACAGTATTTTACCCAATCGTATGCAGTCATTGTTCAGCTGACACTTTTCTGTCCAATCTTTATTCGTAGTTTGTTGAGCCAGGTGATGCTAATAGGGCCACTCATGGATCAAATTTGAACCGATTTAGCAGGAATGAATGTCATCAACAAGTTAATGTATTTCAGTAAAGGAATTTAAAAAGTGAAACTCATATATTATATAGATTCATTAAACACAGAGTGATATATTTCAAGCATTTCTTTATTTTAATTTTGGTGATTATGGCCTACAGCTAGCAAAAACATTAACACCAGTATCTCAGAAAATAAGAATATTCCATAAGACCAATAAAAAAAATATTTTTAACCATTTTGGTACCGGCCGCCATCAATTGACGTCGGAATGATAGTGCTCTCGTTCTGAGAGGACGTCATATGACGTCCTCACCTTGCAAAGCCGCTAGGGGGCGCGCGCGCAGCCACCGGTTTGCGCGCGCACCCGCCACATTACTGGGAACCCGATACGCCTGCCCAGTGGCCGCAATGTCCGCCAGGCACCCGCAATTGCCCAGTAACTGATCAGGACCATGGATCTCTGTGTGCAAACACAGAGATCCATGTCCTGTCAGGAAGAGGAGACTGATGCTGTACATAGGGACACAGATCAGTCACCTCCCCCAGTCAGTCCCCTCCCCCTACAGTTAGAATCACTCACTAGGTTACACATTTAACCCCTTGATCGCCCCCTAGTGTTAACCCCTTCCTTGCCAGTCACATTTACACAGTAATCAGTGCATATTCATAGCACTGTTCGCTGTATAAATGTGAATGGTCCCAAAATAGTGTCAAAAGTGTCCGGTGTGTCCGCCAAAATATCGCAGTTACGATAAAAATCGCTGATCGCCACCATTACTAGTAAAAAAAATAAAAAATATTTTGTAGCCGCTATAACTTTTGCGCAAAACAATCAATATGCGCTTATTGAGATTTTTTACCAAAAATATGTAGAAGAATACATATCAGCCAAAACTGAGGAAAAAATTCATTTTTTTACATAGATTTTTGGGGATATTTATTATAGCAAAAAGTAAAAAATATTGCTTTTTTTTAAATTGTCTCTCTTCTTTTGTTTATAGCGAAACAAATAAAAAACGCAGAGGTGATAAATACGACCAATAGAAAGCTCTATTTGTGGGGAAAAAATTATTGAAATTGTATTTGCGTAAAGTGTAGCATGACAGCGCAATTGTCATTCATATTGTGACAGCGCTGAAAGCTGAAAAATGGCTTGGGCAGGAAGGGGGTAAACGTGCCCGGTATTGAGGTGGTTAATACAGAAATGTTGGCTTACTGAAAAGTATGTCCATGTACAGTATAGCAGTGGTCATCAACCCTGTCCTCAGGGCCCACTAACAGGCCAGGTTTGCAAGATAACTGAAATACATCACAGGTGATATAATTTGCTGCTCAGTGTTTGCAGTATTCTAGTCTGCATCTCCCCAAGGTAATACATAACATCTGGCCTGTTAGTGGGCCCTGCAGGACAGGGCTGATGACCACTGCAGTATAGTATGCACTCAATACTTGGCCAGGGCTCCTTTTGCATGAATTGCTGCATACATGCAGTGTGGCATGGAGGCATTCAGCTTGTGGCACTGCTGAGGTATTATGGAAGCCCAGGTTGCTTTGATTGCGGCCTTTCAGCTCATCTGCGTTGTTGGGTCTGGTGTCTCTCATCTTCCTCTTGACAATACCCCCACAGATTCTTTATAGGGCTTAAGTCAGGTGATTTTGCTGGCCAATCAACACAGTGGTACCATTAACCCTTTCACGCCGCCAGGACGCAGATATGCGTCCTCAGGTTTCAGGGGTTATACCGGGATGATGCCCGCAGCTGCAGGCATCATCCCGGTACCGTTGTTTAGAGCCGGCGATTGGCTTTCCAAACATAACAACCGATGCGGCTAAAAGCCGCTCGGTTGTTATGCCGGAGGAGCGGGAGGGGACATCCCCCCCCTCCCGCCGCCTCTCGCCGCTCTGACCGGGCCTCCCGTCCCACCGGGAGACCCGATCCTCGATCCGACGTGTCCTGTGTCCGGGCGCAGACTGAATGAAAGCCGTACGCGGCTTTGATTCAGTCTGCAATGTGTAAACGCGGAAGCGACGTCATGACGTCACTTCCGGGTTTCTCGAATGTCAACGGCGCCGGATTTAAAAAAGTAAACAGTATTCAGAATCGCCGTTTTCGGCGATCTGAATACTTTGAAGTGTAAAGGAGGGACCGGGAGTCTTTTAGACTCCCGATCCCTCCATAAAGAGTACCTGTCACCACCCATTACTGTCACAAGGGATGTTTACATTCCTTGTGACAGCAATAAAAGTGATCAAAATGTAAAAAAAAAAAAAAAACACAATTTAATATTATAAAAATAAATAAAATAAATAAGAAAAAAAAAAAAAAAAATTTTTTAAAGCGCCCCCCTCCCCGCGAGCTTGCGCAACAAAGAAAACGCATACGGAAGTCGCGCCCGCGTATGAAAACGGTGTTCAAATCACACATGTGAGGTATCGCCGCGATCGCGAGAGCAAGAGCAATAATTCTAGCACTAGACCTCCTCTGTTCCGATAACCTGGTAACTGTAAAAAAAATTTAAAGCGTCGCCTATGGAGATTTTTAGGTACCGTAGTTTGACGCCATTCCACGAGTGCGTGCAATTATAAAGCGTGACATGCTTGGTATCTATTTACTCGGCGCAACTTCATCTTTCACATTATGCAAAAAAATTGGGCTAACTTTACTTTTTCATTTTTTTAAAATTCATTAAAGTAAATTTTTCCCAAAAAGTTGCGTTTAAAACACCGCCGCACAAATACCGTGTGACATAAAATATTACAACAATCGTCATTTTATTCTCTAGATTCTCTGCTAAAAAAATATATATAATGTTTGGGGGTTCTAGGTAATTTTCTAGCAAAAAATACAGATTTTAACTTGTAAACACCAAATGTCATATATAGGCTTAGTCATGAAAGGGTTAAACCAGGTATTGGTACTTTTGGCAGTGTGGGCAGGTGCCAATCCCTGTTGGAAAATGAAATCAGCATCTTCATAAAGCTGGTCAGCAGAGGGAAGCATGAATTGCTCAAGAATTTCTAGAAGCAGAGAGAAAATTAATTTCAGAAGATATACAGGGGAGACCTGCAGAAAAACTAATAGTGTGTATGGGGCTTTAGTGTAATGGAGAAAGGGAACACTGTCGACCAGAGCTGCAGTGCCGTATCCCAGGTGAAACCCCCTGTCTCCATACACAGGTTGTTTGCATACAGGCCCATTTTAATATGAAAAATGTGAGTTGATATATATATATATATATATATATATATATATATATATATATATATATATATAGTGTGCATGATTGTTTAATACATTTTTAAAAGGATAAAGCACTATTGACAGTTTTTACTTTGCATGTGGGTGATGTGAGAGGAGGGCTCTGGTGACTATCAGGAAGGAGTATTACATGGTGGAATCAGTTGCCTAAGATATATACCAAAGGAAGTAGGAACAAATACGAGGAATACCCCAGAGGATTAACCACTGTCACATGTGTTTTTAATAAGCCTTAAGGTAAAGGCACATCTGGTGAAGGGTCGCACAAGGAGTGATTTGTTGCTTGCACAAAGATCAAAGTGAAGAGCTTCATCTAGAGCTTCTCACCTTTATTCACTATACATTGGACACCCCCGGTTCGGATCGCAGCAGAACATGCGAACAGGCTAAAAATTTGTTTTAACACGCGAACACCATTAAAGTCTATGGGACATGAACATTAACCACTTCAGCCCCAAAAGGATTTACCCCCTTCCTGACCAGAGCACTTTTTGTGATTCGGCACTGCGTCGCTTTAACTGACAATTGCGCGGTCGTGCGATGTGGCTCCCAAACAAAATTGGCGTCCTTTTTTTCCCACAAATAGAGCTTTCTTTTGGTGGTATTTGATCATCTCTGCGGTTTTTATTTTTTGCGCTATAAACAAAAATAGAGCGACTATTTGGAAAAAAATTCAATATTTTTGACATTTTGCTATAATAAATATCCCCAAAAAATATCTAAAAAAACTTTTTTTTTCCCCAGTTTAGGCCGATACGTATTCTTCTACATATTTTTCATAAAAAAAATCGCAATTAGCGTTTATTGATTGGTTTGCGCAAAATTTATAGCGTTTACAAAAAAAGGGGGTAGTTTTATGGCATTTTTATTAATATTTTTTTTTTACTAGTAATGGCGGCGATCAGCGTTTTTTTTCGGTACTGCGATATTATGGCGGACACATCGGACAATTTTGACACATTTTTGGGACCATTGGCATTTTTATAGCGATCAATGCTATAAAAATGCATTGTATTACTATAAAAATGCCATTGGCAGTGAAGGGGTTAACACTAGGGGGCAGGGAAGGGGTTAAGTATGTTCCTGGTGTGTTCTAACTGTATGGGGGGTGGACTCACTAGGGGAAATCACTGATCTTCCGTTCATACATTGTATGAACGGGAGATCAGCGTTTCCCCGCTGACAGGAACGAGAGGTTTGTGTTTACACACATACCTCCCGTTCCCCGCTCTCTAACGAACGAGCGCGCGTGCACGGCGGCGATCGCGCCTGCCGGGCACGCGTGCGGGACTCGGGGGGGGCACGCTCGCGGGCCGACGGCGGCGCGCATGCGCCCTCCAGCGGCCGAAAAAGATAGGACGTAGAGCTACGTGCTCTCGCCTAGCAGTGCCGACCTGCCGCAGTAATATGACGGCGGCTGGTCGGCAAGCAGTTAAAAATCAAAAGTTCTCATTTTAACCACTTGCTTACTGGGCACATATACCCCCTCCTGCTCAGGTGATATTTCAGCTTCCGGCACTGCGTCGCTTTAACTGACAATTGCGCGGTCGTGCGACGTGGCTCCCAAACAAAATTGAGCTTTCTTTTGGTGGTATTTGATCGCCTGTGCGGTTTTTATTTTTTGCGCTATAAACAAAAAAGAGCGACAATTTTGAAAAAAAATACAATATTTTTTACTTGTTGCTATAATAAATATCCCAATTAAAAAATAAATAAAATAAAACATTTTTTTTCTCAGTTTAGGGCGATACGTATTCTTCTACATATTTTTGGTAAAAAAAAAAAATCGCAATAATCGACTGGTTTGCGCAAAAGTTATAGCGCTTACAAAATAGGGGACAGAATTATTTATTTATTCTTTTTTTTTACTAGAAATGGCGGCGATCTGCGATTTTTATTGGTACTGCAACATTATGGCGGACACATCGGACACTTTTGACACATTTTTGGCGCCATTCACATATATCTTGCGATTAGTGCTATAAATATGCACACATTACTGTATACATGTGACTGGCATTGAAGGGGTTAACACTAGGGGGTGAGGAAAGGGTTAATTGTGTATCCTAGGTGTGTTCTAACTGTGGGGGGAGGGGAGGTTAATGGGGGGGTGACCGATCTGTGTCCCTATGTACAAGGAACACAGATCGGTCTCCTCTTCTCCAGAGACAGGACGCTGTCTCTGTGTAAAACGGCAATGAGAGATGATCTATGATATCATCTCTCATTCGCCGCACAGATCGCATCGCAAACGGCCATTTTGATTGGCCGTTCGCCGCGATCTGTGATTGGCTGTGTCCAAGGGACACGGCCAACACAGGGTTTCCCCGCAGCGCGCTCTGGAGCGCGCGCTGGGAATGCCCAGAGGTGCGGCCGTCTTTTGACGGCAGGTTGTATATTCAGACCCTATATTCAGACGGCTACAGCGCGGGTTTGAAGTGGTTAAAGGTTAATATGCAAGTTATTGTCATAAAAACTGTTTAGGGGACCTGGGTGACGTGTATCATTGTAAAAAAAAGTTTTAAAAACTGTAGTTTTTTCGGGAGCAGTGATTTTAATAATGCTTAAAGTGAAACAATAAAGGTGAAATATTCCTTTAAATTTCATACCCGGGGGTGTCTATAGTATGCCTGTAGCACATGTTTCCTGTGTTTAGAACACTTCTGGGGGGGTCCCCTTTGTTAAAAGGGGGCTTACAGATTCTGATAAGCCCCCCGCCTGCAGACCCCCACAACCACCAGACGAGGGTTGTGGGGATGAGACCTTTGTCCCCATCAACATGGGGACATCCTCCCCATGTTGAGGGCATGTGGTCTGGTATAGTTCAGGAGGGGGTGCTCTCTTGTCCCCCCTCCTTTCCTGTGGCCTGCCAGGTTGCGTGCTCGGATAAGGGTCTGGTATACATTTTTGGGTGGAACCCCACTCCATTTTTTTATTTTATTTTGGAGCGGGTTCCCTTAAAATCCATACGAGACCTGAAGGGTATGGATTTTGAGGGGGACCCCTATGTCATTTAACAATAAATTGGCGCAGGGATCCAAAGGGCCTGGTAAGGGCCTGGTAATAGACTGGGGGGAACCCATGCCTTTTTTTCAATGACTTTTATCTGTATTGCCCGGACCCAACAATTTATTATAGCTGCGAGTAATTTTAAATGAGTTTTTTTTTCCTTTAGAAATTTCATTTTGTGCAGGGACTGTTCTAAACATGGGAAATATGTGCTACTTTACAGGCATACTATATGTTGTTTCACTTTAGGCATTATTAAAATCACTGCTCCCGAAAAAAAAAAATGTAAAACTTTTTTTTGCATTGATACATGTCCCCTGGGGCAGGACCCAGGTCCCCAAAAACTTTTTTCATGACAATAACTTGCATTTTAACCTTTAAAATGTGCACTTTTCATTTCTCCGATAGACTTTTAGGCCTCGTACACACGATTAAATGTGTCTGTTCAAATTGGTCGGACCGACCGATTTGAACAGATCTGTCTGCTGGGATTTTGGTTTGCTCGCGTGTACACACGAGCAAACCAAAATCCCCGCCAGCAGACAGCGCGCTGACATGTCGGTGACGTGGCGGTGACGTTGATGCCGCCACGTCACCGCACCAGGAAGTAAAACACTTCCGCGCATGCGTCGAAACCATTCGGCGCGTGTGCGAGAAGACATGTCTGCTGGTTAGCGTACTAACCAGCAGACATGTCGGGCGGACGGGTTCCCAGCCGACAGATTTCAAAGCATGCTTTGAAATCTGTCGGGTGGCCAAATCCGTCTGTTTGCCCGTACACACGATCGAATCTGTCTGCTGAAACGGTCTAGCAGACCGTTTCCAGCAGACAGATTTGATAGTGTGTACGAGGCCTAAAAGGGTGTTCCATGGCTTGCGAATTTGACACGAAAACCCCAAATTATTCACAATTCGTTGAACGGGCGAACACCCCATGTTCGAGTCGAACTTATATTCAACTCGAACATCGGGCTCATCCCTATTCACTATAGATTGGACTATTCGTCATTTATTTATTGTTTAAAGGAATATTGTTTTATTATTGCATCAATTATTCACATTTATTTATATAACTTTATCAATTTATGTATTTACTTTATCTATTTATTTTTGTTTATGATTGGGAATCCATGTGAAGCTTTGAGCATGTGCACTTTACTAAGGATTGGTAGATTGTATTGAGCATTTTACACTACTGAGCAATGACAGAAGGGTCACATATCGCATTTATCGATAATTTATGTCCACTTAGCCACTGCACTTATTTGTTATTTATTATCGTTGTAACTATTGAAACTATGTGAAGGTTAGGGTCCACCCAATAAAAGTATCTGGTGGGCACTTCATAAACACTTAGACATGGATACATTTCTATTTCTCAACCGACAAGACAACCGTGGTTTTTTTTCTGACAGAATGTTGGCTCAAACTTGTGTTGCATACACACAGTCACACAAATCTTGACGTAAATTCCGACCGTCAAGAACACGGTGACGTACAATAGACATGTGCATTCGTTTTCGCCCGAATGCATTTCCGTCCGAATTTCAGGTATTTTCGTTATCGTTTTAACAAACAATAACGAAAGCACAGAAAACGAAAAACAAAAGATCCGACATAAACAAATGCTTTATTTTTGTTTTCGTTGTGGTTGAATGTGCCTAACCTTAACTCTATTAGTCCAATATTATTCTACATAGAGAGAAAAGATTCGACATAGGGTCCTTTCACACGTGCGGACCGTTTTTTAGGTCCGTTTTTTTTTTCAACACTTGATCCGTTTTTTCGTCTGTTTTTATCCGTTTTTCGTCCGTTTTTCATCAGTTGTCATCCGTTTTTGTCCGTTCACATCCGTTTTTCATCAGTTTTTTCATCCGTTTTTCATCCGTTTTTTCATCCTTTTTTTTTTTTTTTTTGTTAGAACTTTATTTTTATTACATATTTTGATGAAAAACGGATGTTAGCGGATCGGATGTTAAACGGATCGTCCGCTAACATCCGTTTTTCGTCCGTTCCGTTTTTTTTGATGGAAGAAAAATAGGGTTTGCTTCCGTTAAAAAAAACAGAGCTTAACGGAGACGGATGGAAACGGACGTTAGCGGATGCGCTAATGTCTGCTAGCCCATAGGGATGCATTGCGGTCCGTTTTTCATCCGTGTGAAAGGGCCCATAGAGAGACATGAAGATTCGACATTGAGAGACATGAAGAGTCAAATTTTATTTTTATTTTTTAAGATTCTGTTGAACATTCTTAGAACATTCAACAGACACCATAAGCCTTCAATGACAGATTCGACATAGAGAGACATGAACATTCGACATAGAGAGACATGAACATTCGACATAGAGAGAGAGATAAAGAGTCTTTTTTTTTCAAGATTCTGTCAAATCTTCTTTTTTTCTTAGAACATTCGACAGACACTATAAGCCGTCAATGACAGATTCGACATAGAGAGACATAGAAAAAACGAAATTACGAAACAAAATATTTCAGTGTGCACATGTCTAACGTACAAGATGTACGATGAGTCAAGATCAATGAAGTTCAATCAGCAGTTTGGCTCTTCTGTAGGGATGAGCCAAACACCCCTGGGTTCGGTTCGCACCAGAACCTGCGAACAGACCAAAAGTTTGTCTGAACTTTAGAACCCTGTTAAAGTCTATGGGACTCGAACGTTTGAAACCTAAAGTGCTAATTTTAAAGGCTAATATGCAAGTTATTGTAATGAAAAGTGTTTGGGGACCCGGGTCCTGCCCCAGGGGACATGTATCAATGCAAAAAACGTTTTAAAAAACTGCAGTTTTTTCAGGAGCAGTGATTTTAATAATGCTTAAAGTGAAACAATAAAATTTAAATATTCCTTTAAATTTCATACCTAGGGGGGGTGTGTAGTATACCTGTAAAGTAGCGCTTGTTTCCTGTGCTTAGAACTGTCCCTGCACAAAATGTAATTTCTGAAGGAAAAAAGTCATTTAGAATCACTCACCTTAAGGTCTGGTATGGATATTAAGGGGAACCCTGTGTCAAATTAAAAACAAATTATGTGGGGTTCCCCCCAAATATCCATACCAGACCCCTCAGGTCTGGTATGGATTTTAAGGGGAACTCCACCACAAATTTTTAAAAAAAAGGCCGTGGACCCTCACACATTTTTTTTTTTTTATGAATGACTTTTCTCTGTATTGCCGGGAGCCGACAATTCATTATAGCTGCTAGTGGTTTTAAATTTCATTTTTTCCTTCAGAAATGACACTTTGTGCAGGGACAGTTCTAAGCATGGGAAACAAGCGCTACTTTACAGTCATACTCTACCCCCCTAGGTACGAAATTTAAAGGAATATTTCACTTTTATTGTTTCACTTAAAGAAATTATTAAAATCACTGCTGCCAAAAAAAAGGCAGTTTTTAAAACTTTTTTTTGCATTGATACATGTCCCCTGGGGCAGAACCCGGGTCCCCAAACACTTTTTATTACAATAACTTGCATATTAGCCTTTAAAATTAGCACTTTAGATTTCAAACGTTCGAGTCCCATAGACTTTAACAGGGTTCTAAAGTTCACACGGACTTGCCGCGAACACCCCAAATAGTTCGCTGTTCGGCGAACAGGCAATGTTCGAGTCGAACATGAGTTCTACTCGAACTCGAAGCTCATCCCTACTCTTCTGCTTGATTCTGAGCATGCATGTTTTTTTGCATGTCGGAATTGCATACAGACAAGCAGATTTTCCGATAGGAACTTTTTCCATCTGAAAAATAGAGAACCTGCTCTCAATCTTTTGTTGGCAGAAATTCCAACAGCAAATGTCTGATGGAGCAGACACATGGTCGGAATTTCCGAACAAAAGCTCACATCAGACTTTTCTTGTCGGAATTTCTGATTACATTTGTTACACCAATATTCTGTCAACAAAAAAGCTCCATAGTCCTGTAACACCAAGGAAAAAAATCATGTTCTCCTATCTGATTTTAGCCTAAGACAAAATCTTTCTAGAATACAATGGTGACATTAATAATTGAAATTCAGACACAATCGGCCAGATTCACAGAGCGATTACGCCGGCGTTACAGGAGATGCACGGCGTAAGTCTAATTGTGCGCGTGCGTTTCGATGCAAGGCATTCCCAAAACGAGATACGCAAGAAATCTAATTTTTTTGTCCAGTGTAATATCGTTAGACAGGCGCATCCGTCCGCGCAAAACTGCGCTAGACACACCATTGATTTGCTATTCAAATATGCTAATGAGGGAGTTACGGGGATCCACAAAAGCATGTTGGTGCAGAGCAGGCCTGTCTAAAATTAGACCATATAAAAGCTGGTATAAAATTATACAAATCGTCTACATGTCAGATAAAGCAACACTGTTAGTGAGGAGCTGAGCAGTCACACATGTTGCCCAACAAACTGTATGCCAACATGCCAGTGGCATCCATGCTCATAGCTATACTACTGACTTTAGATGAGCAAAGAAGGAGGAGGGCACTGAGGAGGGCACTGAGGAGGGCACTGAGGAGGGCACTGAGGAGGGCACTGTGGAGGGCACTGTGGAGGGCACGGGATTTTTTTTTAACGTTTTTTTTGATTATATAAACTTTACAATTTAATCTAATCTAATACAATATTCTTATCTGATACAAGCCCCTCACTCTTCACTCTTCACTCTTCACGGGAGAGGATATATCACACACGCATAGACATCTATGGCATGAGTGATTCTGAGGTGTCTCGCATCTTCAGATTCACCCCTCATGCCATCATGGAATTAACCACAACCCTGCAGGAGGACATCACCAGCCCAACACATGACACTACCCATGACACCCATGACAGCTACATATACAATCAGAGCCCCATCCCCACAGATTTCGAACAGAACATGTATGGGGACAGCTGGCTGGTTGGTGAGTGACATGGATGGCAGGCATGACTGCCCCCCCCCCATGATGCACACATCACAAGGGGCACATGCACTACTAACATCCTCCTGTCTTTTCCCTTCAAGGTGACTCTGCATATGCACTGGGACCCTATCTCGTGACCCCATCTCATGCCAGCTCACATTATGCATCTTTGCACGTTAAACACACACAGTAATCAAGAAACAATGAGAATGCATGCATACACACCACTGTGGTCCCTAGCACACACACCCCACATCCTCATCAAATTGGATTGGCACAAGTCCACCATGCAGGACTAGGACGCCATGCCAAAGCTCCAATTATGTCACTGTTCATTCATACACCATTCACACGGACCTGGGGATCACTTCTCCCTGGTCCTGGGGAACCCTTCTCCACCAAAGATGAGGGTGACACCCCTTTTCCGGCAGGAATGTCACCCCCACATTCAAACAGCATTCACAACCCAAAAAAAAAATGCCCAGCAAAAACAAAAATTTTCCAGCTTAAAAAAAACAGGCCAAAAAAAAGCGGAAAAACAAATTAATGCCGTTGACGTGAGACACGCCTGGGGCGCCCCCGGCCACGGCCACGGCTCCTCAGGGGAGACTCATTGGGGAGGGGGTAATCCGGGGAAGGAGGAGCAGCCCCTGGTCTCTGCCCACCTGGCGGCCTGCCCTCCAAGGCCACGGCAATTCTGTTCAGGCCAGCACCTAGTGTTGCCGTGTTGGCCTGGATAGCCTGGGTGAGGGCCCTCACATCCTGCCCAACGCCTGCTGTTGTAGTCTGCAGGTCATTTAGGCAGTGTGTAAGAGCCAGGGAGTGGCAGTCCAGGTCCGCAAGCGTATCCTTTATGGAGGACAGGCTCTCCTCCACCCGCACCAAAGTCTGGCTGACCTCTCCCAGATGGCAGGTCTGAAGGAACTGGTCCCTTCTCAGATTGGCGGGCAGAAGCTCAGCCACCCCCCTGGTCTTCTGGGTCGCCTTCCTGCCTCCAGCTGATGCTTGTGGCCGGGGAGAAGGGGAGCCCCTTGGGAGGGGTGCCCTGTTGGGGGAGGAGTGGGAGGGGCTACCCCTTATGGAGGGCTGGCTGCTGCCAGCCAGAGGTGAAGAGTCCTCCAAAAACAAAAGTCCACTGCCTGACATGGACTCCTCCTCCTCCTCAAACTCCTCCTCCTCCTCTTCAACCTCCTCCGAGGACTCCGGCCTTGTCGGGGGGTCCTCATCAGGCTGCTGTCCTGGGGATGGTGCGGTCAGCCCAGATGGCCCAGCACCCTCCTGCACATCTGTGGATGACACAAAACATTCACAGGTTGGAGGATCCACACACTTGCCACATATTCCCTTTCACCCCCTCCCCCACACATGCTACACACCTGATAGGGCAAAAAAACCTTACCTGGCATCACGGCTCCTGACTTGAGTCATAGCCAGGCAGGCCCTCCACTTCTTGCCTATGAAAGGTCTGGGCCAACGCACGCTCCTCCGCTGTCAGCCTAACAGGGCATGGTGGGCCCCCTCCTGTGGCCCTGGCATGGGCTAGCTTTTTGGCCAGCTTCTTTTTGACCAGACGCCGGAGGTCATTGATCTTCTTTTCAATCCCCGACCGTGTCTGGGTCTCCCCCCCCCGATGCATTCACCTCGTCAGTAATCATGTCCAAAATCTCTCTCCTCCTGGCCGGGGTGGTGTTGGCACTCTCCGGGCCGTGGAGGTAACACCCATATTGGGAAATGGCCCGGGCAAGAATTTGTTTCTCCCCAAAAGTAAAATTTAACTTCCTCTTTCTCTCCGTCATACTCATACAAAAACTCTCTCCCAAACAATCAGCAAAAATCACTCACAAAAACAAGCTGGAAAAATCACTCACAAAAACAAGCAGGAAAAATCAAGCAAGAAAACAAACGAACAAAAAACTATCAACCAAAAACTCTCACAATCAGTCACCAAAAATCACTTACAAATATCTTCTAACAAACACTAGATCACACAGTCCACAAATATCACAAAGACAAACCACAACGCAACTAACAACAGAACAAAAGCACCTTGCTGTATAGGGAGGGATACAAAGGCATGTACTTTTGCAAAGGCAGTGCGTTTCTGTCTGTCTATTTATGCTGTCTGCGTAGTTCATGATTTTTCCCTAGTCCACTTCCAATTTCACTGATTGCACTCTTCCCGAGTTGGGAGCATGCGCACAGAGGTGCTGACATCGTATGCTTCAAGCGCGCATGCGCGAGCCGGCCGGCCCTTCATTTGCATGGGGTCACGGCTCATTTCAATGTAACACGCCCACGTCCTTCCCAATTTGTATTACTCCGCCTTGCGCCTCAGAAATAACGTTGCGCAGGCGCTAATTTCTGCGTAAAACCGACGAGAATAGGGTGATTGCGCCGCTACATTGCGCCAGTCTAACGTAAAGGCGGTGTGCTACGTCGGTCCAATAATGCGCAGATGTACCTGAATCTGGCCCAATGTTTTGAGCCTCAATGCTATTGTCAATGATATCACCATCATAAGGTAAGGTAACCCCACTGCTTCATTAACACATTTTAACATTTCTGGTATTAATGTTACTGTTATGTACCCCTTTTTTAAATAAATGCCAGGAAATCACTCAGTGTGGGAATATGTATTGCTAAAACCAGCTGCCCTTGAATTTTTTTTTTAAATCCCATACCTGTTCTTAGTCTGCTAACATACATACCCATATGTCTGTGTGGCATGGTGCCCACCTAGACATTTGTTAAAGCAAGGGGACTGGGCCATGTGTTCTATACAATGGTTGGCTGACTCTATAGTTGCGGTCAGTAATGATCTGTCTGCAATTCCATGCTCCATCGTGTTTACTAATTGCTATCAGAATAAGTTGAATACAAATCTCAGTGCGGAGGTAGCTCAGTTAACCATAAGGCTCATGCTGATTAATGTTATTTCCAAACAGTTCTTTTTTGTGTGTTCAGTGAATATAGTTTCAATGTTATGTAGCATTTATAACAACAGTAGTTTGAGGATTTCTCCTTCTGCAAGCGAAGCTTGAAAGAAAACAGCAGGCGCCATTGGAATTAATTCTTGATCAGAATGGAGCTTGTAAGAGCCAAGTTGCATGAAGCGAAACACAGAGTAATGGTGAAAGCAGAGAATTAATATCATGTTCCTGAAAACCAGGAATTTGGGCCAGGAGTTTTAAGTATCCACATACAGCTGAAGTCATATGGAGAGTGCATTGAAGACCCATGAGAAAATGACAAGTTTTACCTTGAGATAGAAATTTTGCATTTGTAATGGGATGTCCTATTAGTAAAATATGAATTATAATTAAAACCTTTTAGAGTTATGTTGAGATCTAATTGACTATAACGTTCAGATTAAATAAATATACTCATGTTACTTCACCACTACAGCAAATGATGACCTTAATACTCCTACAAGGATTGTACAGTATATCTGGTAAAATTAATATATACGATTCTAATCTTCTAATCAGCTCACTACCCCAGCAAGATGTAAATATATCAGCAAAAAAATCCCCACAGATCTTTCTGCAAAAGTTTGTTTTCTAGCTCTCAAGCCGGTCCTTTAGCTTCAATACTCTTGCTATGGGTCTCTGACCTGAAAAAATACATAGATATAGCATTTTGAACTTATTCTGACTATTCTGATCTTCATACTGCATCAGTGACTCAGAAAGTTTTGAAACCAGTAAGTTAACATAGTAGCCAGGAAGCTACCATTTCAGTTGGAGATCATCCCCAGAAGCCAAAGAATTGCACTGAGGGAAAAGAGACTCTCATCCATGAATTGCATGTCTACATACAATAACCAGTAACTGTATGAACAGAGTATCTGAAACAGGTTATTAAACATGCAGATTTATGGTTCTGGGGACATGGGGAAGTAAGATTTTTGTTGAAGCTTTACTCCCTCATCAAGGCGCCTCTGCAAAGTGCAGTCGTAACTCTAATCTTTGAAAGCCCCCACGCAGAAGCTATATAGCAATGGATAAAATAAGGGCAGGAGACAACTACTTTTTTTCAGGCAGACTCACACATTTTTAAGTATCAGCATGCAGCTGAAGTCTAAGGATAATTCATTAAAGACAAAATGCCAAGCTCTACCTTGAGTCAGAAGTTAGCTTTTCTAATGAAATATCCTGTTAGCAAAATATGAATTATTGGACTCATTATGTACTGTAACTATGTAAACAATTTCACAAATAACCAAGCTTATGGGTTAGTGGTCAAACGTTATATTTGCTAGGGCATGTCCAGTTGGGAGAATGCAATATTGCATTTGAGATCAGCTTTAGATGCTTCTGAAATGATTCTAAGATTCTTCACAAGTGCTTCTGTCGCCTCATTTTTTGCATTTGATTTCCTAAATGATATTGAGCTGCATCAAGTTGCTTTGGCATTGCTGACTCGTATGGGAGAAAAGTAGTTGTGACTTGAAAAAAGAAAATAACATTTGAAAAATATGTTTGGATTAAAATCATATTTGATTGAAGTTTTAGCATCAGTTTGCTACAATAGTTATTCTAGTTAGGGGATTAACCTTAGCACAAAAAGATAACTATATGGCCTATAAAGATTTTTTGTTTATATTTTTAATTTATAGCAGTATTTTCTTTATTGACTATGACCAGGAAAACAAACAATAAAAAAGTGAATATAAAAATATCTTACAATAATAATTTTTTTACATTTAATAATAGTTTAGCAAGCATGTGTTTTGTTAATGCTTCATTTAACTTGTTGTTCTGAGTCTCTTTAGCTACTATTGTAAACAGCTAGTTGTTTACAAGGGTCAATAGCTCAAGATGAAATCTGCATACAAGTGAATGAGACAGAGCAATGACATACCACCTCATTCTCCCTTTCCCAGGTTTTTAAAGACTTATAAACTATTTATGAATTAAGGCTGACTCAAACCATCATGGATTACCTTTAACAAATGAGACTGAGTGAGAAGATAGAACAACATAGATAAGAATTAACACATTCTTTAAAAAATTAAGTTAGAGCTTTGTTTTCACTTCTGCACTCCCATTAAAGAAAATACCTTAGTCAGAGTTTTGTTTTGCCCGTGGGGTATTCTGCTTCCATTAGAGATGTCTCATTCTCCTTCCTCTTTCACACCCCACCTCTTCTGCTTCATTGACCAATTATACTTTAACAAAATTAACATGTTACCCCTTAACCTCCTTGCCGGTATTCCCGAGTGTGGCTCGGGGTGAAAATTCAGTACCATTAGTGGTAACCCCAAGCCACACTCAGGATTGCATCACTGGATCCTGGAAGAGGTTACTTACCTTGTCCCCAGGATACTACGATATACTCCTGCTGTGTATGGTGGCCGAATCTTGCGCCCGATGCACTGTGTGTTCCGGCTTTCCTACGCAGGGTGGTGGAACCGGTGGCAAATTCAAAATGTAAAAGTCACAACACATACATAATATTGTAATCTTATTGGATTACATTATAGAATACAATAAATTGACCTTAGTTTTCCCCCCAGTGCTTTGTCCAGTGCCCTCGTCTGCAGTTTTACTGTAATTTCTACCTAATGTACAGAACCATGGCATCAAAAAAGCATGCCTCTAGCTCAAAAGCAGTTTATGACCTGTAATTGGCAATGTGATTGATCTTTAATCTGTGCACCTTCCACCAAAACACTTCACCATGTGAGGGGGGGGGGGGATTATTCTCCCCTTATGGGGATTCACTCACCACAATTCTGGATGCGCTTAAATCACTCTGGTAATCCCCCATTTAAAATGCACTTTCCCCCAAATATAATAACTCAGTTGTAAGGGACCAGCACCAACATGTGAGAATAAAATGTCCACATAGTACAGTACCGCTTTATAAGTTTAATGAGATCCCAAACCCCCCTTACAAGTCAAACGTACCAAAAGCAATAAACATCAAGCAAATAAAATGTATTGTGAGTGTGGTTACTCGGTCACTGTGATGAGGAAGAAAAGGCGTCTGTAAACACAAGCCATTCTGTCACTTCCTGGATCATCTCCGGCCACACGTTACTTCCGGTTAGACCACAGAGTTCACGCAGTGCCGCATTTCGTCACTTCCTGACTTCAAAATTGAGTGATAGCGATTTATTGGGAAATTCATCATCAGACACGGAAAGCGATTTTAGCAATGATCCTGCGACTGACCTCAGTGATATGCGGACTTCGTGCTCTATTGACTGCGGTATGGATCACGTAGCACCCCCAAGATTCCCGTTTACTGGAGCACCTGGTATCAAAGTGGAGGTTGAAGATGACAACCCCTTGGCATACCTTCAACTATTTTTGATCGATGAGGTTATTGAAAAAAATTGTTATGGAGACAAATCGGTACCAGGAGTAACATGCTGCTATGAATCAGAGATTTTCAAGGAGCAGAAAGTGGGAACCAGTGACCAAAGAGGAAATTTGGAAATTTCTGGGCCTCATAATTCTTCAGGGAGTGGTGAGAAAACCCCTGGAGTAGTGGTATTGGACAACCAATACATTTCTAGCCACTCCATTCTTTGGCACGGTCATGTCGGAGTACAAATTTTCCCTGATAATGAAGTATTTGAACTTTTAAAATAATAAAGAATTTGATGAAACTACTCATCCAGCACCAAAACTCAAGAAGTTTTGGGAGGTATATCAAATTATTCCGAACATTTTCCAACAGAGCTATGTACCAGATAGAGACATCAGTATAGACAAAAAGTCTAATGCCCTACAAGAGAAGACTCAGCTGGATACAATATATGGCGTCAAAGAGAGCACGATTTGGCATTAAATCAATAATGCTATGTGAATAGAGCACTGGTTACATTTGGAATTTTGGTCCTATACACCGGGACAGGAACCAAATTCAACCAAAGATTCAGTAATTATGGAATGACAACATCTTCAGTTCTTACTTTGATTGAGCCATTTCTAAATCAGGGCTATTGTGTAACTACAGACATTTTTAACACACCTCCTGAATTCTATGGCCGCGTACACACAATCGGTCAAAACCGATGAAAACAGACTGAAGGACCGTTTCATCGGTCCAAACCGATCATATGTGGGCCCCATCGGTCAGTTATCCTTTGCTCAAAAAAAAAGAGAACTTGTTTTTAAAATTTGACCGATGGACGCCTGACCGATGGGTCAAAACTGATCGTTAGTATGCAAAAGCATTGGTTAAAAGGCCGCGCATGCTCAGAATCAAGTCGACGAATGCTTGGAAGCATTGAACTTCATTTTTTTCAGCACGCCATTGTGTTAAAACACGTAAACGTCACCGCGTTCTAACATGATCGTTTTTTTAACCAATGGTGTTTAGGCACATCAGACCGTCAGTCAGCTTCATTGGTTAACGGTCAGTCATCTTCATTGGTCTCATCGGATCGACTGATCATGTGTACGCGGTCTAAGGCCTAAGGCCGCGTACAGACGAGGAGACATGTCCGCTCAAACATGTCCGACGGACCATTTCCAGCGGACATGTCTCCTCGGATTTTGGTCCGTACACACCATCGGACGAAAATCCCCTCGGACTGAGGACGCGGTGACGTGGTGGTGACGTTGACGCCGCCACGTCACCACTGCAGGAAGTAAAATACTTCCACGCATGCGTCGAATCTATTCGACTCATGCGGGAGATTTATGTCCGGACATGTCCGACGAACAGGTTTCCAGCGGACAAATTTCAAAGCATGCTTTGAAATTTGTCCGCTGGAAAAACCTGCCCACTAGGTCATACACACGATCGTGTGTACGCGGCCTAAGAGTTCCCTCTACTAAACAAAATGGATGCCTATGGAACCATTAGGCCTAAGCGGCATGGCATGCCGCCAATCTTTGGCAATAAAAAGCTCAAGACAGGAGAAATGGTTGCCTGGCAGAAAGGCAAAATGATGGGACTGAGATGACGTGACAAAAAAGATGTGTGCCTAATTAGTATAATTCATAACACCTTCACTATCATGGTACACACAAAAGGTGGAAAAGACATAATAAAACCACAAGTGGTGATAGACCTAACACCATGGGAGGTGACCAGGCAATGACATTTTCATTTTTATTTATTCAAGGTAGGTAAAACTGGTCCACATGGACCCTGACGCCATAATACAATAATGGATAAAGCATACATAAACTGATATGGATTTCCGATGAATACCCCAAAGGGAGAAAAAAATAAAAAAATAAAATGTATATGTGTTTTCAGTTTGGAAAGCGTATTTCGGCTGAGGCGTGGATGTTTCCCTGCCCAGAGAAAGCGAGTGAAAGCTGAATGTATCTGTTTAAAGAAGGACCCGGGAATACATATTGGGAGGGCCTGCATAAGATATAGAAATTTAAGCAATATTGATCCAGCATCTTCTGCACTTCCTATAGAAGTGGAGGGAAGTTCAGTTGGAAAAGTCGAGGTAGGAACGACAGGATTAACGTGCCTAGATATTTTAAGGCCGTGTCCGTCCACTTCAGGTTAAAGCTAGCCTTGAGCCTCTCCAGTTTGACCTTGGGAATCCCGACCCCAAAAGCCTCTTAGTAAAGTTGATCTTTGAATTTGAGATTTGCCCATAGACCTGAAACTCTTTCATAAGGGATTGTAAGGAGGTGGCAGAATTTGTGAGCGTGAACATTAAATCATCGGCATAGGCCGATATCTTATGCTGCGTACCCCCAACAGTGACTCCCGAAATGTCAGAGTTCAATCGGACATGGCATAGAAATGGTTCCAGGGTCAGAGTGAAAAGCAGGGGTGACATTGGCCACCCCTGTCTAGTCCCGTTTGTGATCGAGAATGACTCTGAAAGTACTCCATTCACTCTGACCCTGGCCTTCGGATCTGAATACGCCGCCTCCACCCAGTGTAGCATCTGGGGTCCAAGACCCATATGCCTTAATGTCGCAAATAAAAACCTCCAGCTCACCCGATCGACTGCCTTCTTGGCATCTGTTCCGAGGAGGACGCACGGTATCTTTCCACTGGTTACGATATGTAATAAATTCAGGACTTTGATGGTATTGTCCCTTGCCTCTCTAGAGGGGACGAAGCCCACTTGGTCAAAGTGTATCAAATTAGGTAAATGTTGTTGAATTCTGGAAGCTAGAATCTTGGTAAACAGCTTTAAATTGGTATTAAGTAGAGAGATGGGCCGATAACTCCCGCAGAGGGGCGGATCTTTGCCCTCTTTAGGGATGACTGAAATCTGCGCCTGCAAAGTGGTATTATGAAATGAATTCCTGTGACCCATTGCATTGTATAGTTTGATCATGTATGGGCCTAATGTAGAGGACAGGGTTTTGAAATAATGGGCAGTCAGTCCGTCAGGGCCTGGTGCTTTACCTAGTTTTGTGTCTCTGATGGCCGTAGGGTAATTGGTCTAGGGCTTTCCGAATATTCTCTGACAGTGTCGGCATATGAGACTGCCTGAGGTATTCCAGCGTTAGGTCGTCAGACTGGGCAGGCAATGACATTTTATCCAGTGATGAGAAAACAACAAAAAAATATTACAAGAAGATCTTCATTGTGTTAAAAAAAAGAGTAACGAGCCTGTGGTTAATATAGACTTTGTTTGGAAAGTTGCCAAATTGATCTTTCTGAAGCACCAACATCTGTAAATAGATGCTGCTGGCGTTGTCAAGTTTGTCAACCGGGAACACCTGACTGGTCGTCACTTTATGGACCACATCCCAAAAACGGAAAAGAAGTCAGCACCCACAAGAATGTGTTTGGTTTGTTGCACTAAGCGTGATGACACTAGAAGGAAAATCAGAAAAGAAACAAGGTTCTATTGTCCTGATTGTGACGTCGGACTTTGTGCTGTACCATGTTTCAAAATTTACCATACCCGGGATGTTTACTGAAGCAATATGACTAGTAATATTGCACCCTTGTTTGGCCAAAAAAATTCAGTGTTTTTGATTTTATTATATTATTGAATAAAAAGTATTATTTTTATATTAATATTTATAGTTATTTATTATATTATAATTTATGATTTTGTGTTTCAAACTTTATCATATCCGAGATGTCTACTAGACTCTGGTTTGGACAGATTTAAGTGAGTCATTCCTATGAATTACAGGCCTACAATATAAAAAGCCAAACTTCCATACAAAATAATTGTACCACTTTTAGCATAAAAAATCTGACATAATCATACCGCCAGGGAGGTTAAACAGTCACCCCTCTGAACTGCTGTGGTCCCTGGTCACCTTTCCCTGTCTGCAGTCACCATGACATGCCAGGTCTTAACCACTAACTGCACCCAAGTACCTGCTCTCCTATTCCTGTTCCAATCCCTTTCCAGACCACTCCACTCCCAGGCAATGCCTCCCTGCCCAGGCTGCTTCACTCACACCTATGACCCCCTGCAAAGTCCACTCCTGGCTAAAGCATAGTTGCCCAAAACATTCCACTCCCAGCCAACACACCTCTACCCAGGCTGCTCGGCTCCCTTTACAAGCAATACTGTACAGGGAAGGCAAGCAGCTCTCACTGCTCCCACCACCTCTTCTATGCCTATCAGCTTTCCAATGCAGAGATGGTGTGATAGTGGCCATGGTACTGGCCAAGGCCTTGGCTATGTTTGCATTTTCGGAATTCTGGAACCACTCCCTGGAGAGAGCTTCACTGACCAGGCCCCTTAACCTGATCATCAGAAAAATGGGAGACTTTCCAAGAATTGTGCATTCCCAACAGGACCTCAGTGACACCACTCAGGCTGGAAAGAGAGTAAGGAAAAGTCAGTCCATTTGGGAGTCACCTGTGTGTGCTGAGGTGACAGGGTCTTTCTACCTGCTTCTCCACCTGTCATACTGTCACACCTGATACCATGGGAGTAGATTTTCATTTATTGATTCATTGCTCATTTCTTAGCACCAGTGTTCCTAAATCAGTCCCTCAAGACCCACTGACTACCATTCCTTTAACACCCACCACATTTGACCCTCCTCACCTCACCTCACTACAGACAAAAACTGAACCCCCCTGCTTCCCTTACCACACTTTATGCCTGCATTCCCCTATCTCCCACCCCTTTTTCCAGTTCTGTTGAACTGGATGAACGTATGTCTCATCACCCTCCACACAGCACTCTGTCCATAAATCTATGTTTCTCCCAGACTTTTGAAAAGTGTTCCTTTCAACACGGTGCCTGTACATTCGTTGTCTCACTTCAATTCTATACGTCCATGCCACTTTTGCTTTTACCGGGTCTTGCAGGAAGTGCCCCCCACCACCCTTTGAGACATACTGTCACTTACCTCATCCTACTCTTACCATTGCCCCTGCAACCCCCTCACCCCATCAATACTCTTACTAATCTAGCCTTGTCTGTTATCCTACGCCCCCTTAAGACATTAACCATACGAAACGTACGTCGGCGGTGTAGCCTGGTCACGTGTTACTCTCTACGTCCCATCCGGCGATCTGGCTTGAGCCTCAAGCAGGTGGAACGCACGCCGTCGCGGAGGTGGAGGATCCTGTGCTAGTCCTTACGAGGCTGCAGCCCCAGTGCCGGGATGGGCACCTTTAATTGTAAGCGGCCATTTGGCCTTTTGTTACTTTTTAAGCTTTTTAAATAAACGGTTTGCACTATGCAATTTCTGGTTTTGTGTTTCATGTCCCATCTCTGAAACGGAGGACAAGAGGTACTACATACATTTCCTCTCTATGGCAAGGTGTGCAAGCACGACCCTTCTGTGCACTTTGAGTGTCATATCTACAGTGTTTGGTGAAGGATTAAGATTGCACTTTCTGGACAACAAGTTTATTGCAGCAAGATTTCTGTTGTTGGTGAATGGTCTTTGAAAATTAACCTTTTTTGGGGTTTTTCATTTCCACTATATTGGGACTTTATTTGATCTTAGACTGTTTCAATTATTGCTAATTGGTCAATTTCATGATCAATTATTAAGATTTTTTTTTTTCATTTAAATTTAAGTTTATTATAATAAAATAAAGAGCATACAGAGTAATAAACGTAATACAATAAATGCATCAGGAAACATTGTGTTGACAATTATAGTAGTAAACAATAGATTACATTTCTTAACTAGATTTCCCCCTCTCCTCCCCCCCCCCCAATGTCCCAACTATATACCTGGTAAGTTTAACATGGGAGTGTAAACGTGTATAATCAGGAGGGATGGGAATCAGTAGAGGTAGCGACAACATTTTAGGGCTAAAATTCCCTGTTTACTAAGCAATCTATAAAACTTTTATTATAAGCTGAGATCATAAAACTAAAATATATGTAAGGAATAAATCATACCGAACCGTGGAGAGGATAGGTTTCCGGGGACATCCCCTCCCCCCGACACCCCCACCGGGAGCAATCTGTGTCGAGGAGGGGGGGCAGCCCCCCCTTGATGACAAAAAAATTGGATCCAAATGTTGTCCAGAGAAACATCTCTCAATCAACTCTTAACTTATAAACCTAAAAGGAGACAAAGAATTTAATACATACATCCAGTTAAACTAAATCAGCACTAGGCTGAGACCAGTGGAGAATATGATATGTAATGAATATCTCCTGTTCAAGAGAAAAAATAAGAATAAAGAAAAGAGAGGGGGAGAAGGAGGAAAGAGGAAGGAGAGGAAAGGGAAAGGGAGGGTGGGCTTACCTGCCATAGAATTACATCAGTCTGAGTCCAGAGCCAAAACTAAACTTACATGTTGTGGGAGATTCCCATGTAAATCAACCAAGGTTCCCAAATTTCAGTGAACTGGGTAGAGGTATCTAACATAGAGTTAATTCTTTTTTCCTGTTCCATAATCCATGTAACCTTTCTCTTCATGTGTAAAATGGAAACAGACGGTTTCTTCCATGCAGCCGCTAAAGTGATTCTGGCGCCAGTCAGTATAAATAGAATCAGCTGTCTAATGGCCTTGGAGCTCTGTGGTATTAGACCATTCAATAAGGCTATTGCAGGAGATTGATGGAGGTTACAACCGGTAACTCTCCTGATAATCTGGAATACCCTGTTCCAGAATCCCCGTATCCTAGGGCACTCCCACCAAGTATGGATCATGGTGCCTATTCCTTGACAACCTCTAAAGCATAGTGGTGAGGATGACGGATACATGGTGGCCAATTTGAATGGGACCAAGTACCATCTAGTGAAAATTGTTATATTAGCTTCAATGAGGGATGGACTCTTAAAACCCTTAAGAGATCTAGGCCCAGATTCACGTAGATCGGCGCATTATCATTCCGGCGTAGCGCACCACTTTTCCGTTAGACTTGCGCAATCTAGCCGCGTAATCCGGCGATTCACGTAGCTTTTACGCAAGAGATTGTGCAAGCGTAAGGTTTTTTCCTGAGGCGTAAGGAGGAGTAATACAAATTGGGAGGGACGTGGGCGTGTTACATTGAAATGAGCCGTGACCCCATGCAAATGAAGGGCCGGCCGACTCGCGCATGCGCGCGTGAAGGAAACCATGTCAGCTCCGTTGTGCGCATGCTCACAACTCGGGAGCGGCGCAATCAGTGAAATTGGAAATGGACTAGGGCAATGTTGTGAACTACGCAGACAGCATAAATAGACACACACAAACGCCCTTCCATTGCAAAAGTACATCCCTTTGTGTCCCTTCCCATTGAATCAAGTGCTTTTGCTCTGTTGTTCGTTAGAGTGTGTTTTGTACAGTAGTTGTGAGATTAGTGTTCTGTGTGATCTAGTGCTTGTTGGTAGTTTTGTGAAAGTGTATTTTGATAAGTGTTTGAGACTGTTTGTTTGATTGATATATTTCTGAGCGTTTGTTTTCTTGCTTTATTTTTTCATCTGATTTTTTTGTGTCTGTTTCTTGCTGAGTGCTAGTGTGATTTTTGGCTGTTCTTTTTCTCTTTGTGTGTGTTCTTGTCTGATTGGTTGTGCTTGTATTTGTGACAGATTTTTGGTGACTGCTAGTGAGTTTGTTTGGAAGTATGACTGAGAGAAAAAGAAAGCTCAATTTTACTGTGGGGGAAAAAAGAATTCTTGCCCGGGCCATTAGCGACTATGGGCGTTTTCTCCACGGCCCGCAGAGTGCCACCACCACCCCGGCCAGGAGGAGGGAGATATTGGATATGATCACGGAGCAGGTCAATTCATCGGGGGAGGGGGAGACACGGACCCGCTCTGGGATTGAAAAGAAAATAAATGACCTCCGGCGTGAGGTGAAAAAAAAACTGGCCGCAATAAATGCCCATGCCAGGGGCACAGGAGGGGGCCCACCATGCCGGGTTAGATTTACAGCGACGGAGCGTGTGGTGGCCCTGACCTTTCACCGGCATGAAGTGGAGGGCCTGCCAGGCTTTGACACAAGTCCGGTCCCCGCGGTGCCAGGTAAGGTTTTTATTTCTCTCAGGTGTGTAGCATGTGTGGGGGAGGGGGTGAAAGGGAATATGTGGCAAGTGTGTGGATCCTCCAACCTGTGAATGGTTTGTGTCATCCACAGATGTGCAGGAGGGTGCAGGGCCATCTGGCCTGACCGCTCCAACGCCAGGACAGCAGCCTAATGAGGCCCCCCCAACAAGGCCAGAGTCCACGGAGGAGGAACAAGAGGAGGAGGAGGATCATGCGGAGGACGATCATGAGGAGGAGGAGAATCATGAGGAGGAGGAGTCCATGGCAGGCACTGGACGTTTGGTTTCTGCGGACTCTTCCCCTCTGGCTGCAAGAAGCCTGCCCTCCCTAAGGGTGAGCCCCCCCCCCTCCTCCCCCAACATGGCTCCCCTCACAAGGGCCTCCCCTTCTCCCCGGCCACAACCATCAGCTGGAGCCAGGAGGTCATCCCAGAGCACCAGGGGGGCGCCCAATCTCCTGCCCGCCTGTCTGAGAAGGAACCTGGCCACCCAGACCCGCCTTCTGAGACAGCTCTGCCAGACTATGGGGCGGGTGGATCAGAGCCTGTCCTCCATTAACGATAGCCTGGGTAACCTGGACTCCCACTCCCGGGCCTCCACAACCTGCCTAAATGACCTGCAAACTACAGCAGCAGGCGTTGGGCAGGATGTGAGGGCCCTTACCCAGGCTATCCAGGGCAACACGGCAACACTTGGTGCTGCCCTGGACAGAATAGCCGTGGCCTTGGAGGGCAGGCCGCCAGGTGGGCAAATCTCAGGGGCTGCTCCTCCTTCCCCGGCTTTTCCCCTCCCCCATGCGTCTCCCCTGAGGGTCCGGGGCCGTGGCCGGGGGCGCCCCAGGCGTGGCTCAGGCAGAGGGCATTAATTTTTTTTCCCCCTTTTGTTTGTTTTGAAAGCATTTGTATTTTTGTTCTCTGCTTATTTATTTTTTTCGATCCAATTTTTGTTTCTATGCATTTTTATTTTCCTGACATTTTTGGCATATTTTGGGTTGTGAATGATGTTTGAATGTGGGGGTGACATTCCTGCTGGAAAAGGGGTGTCATCCTCAATTTTGGTGGAGAAGGGTTCCCCAGGACCAGGGAGAAGTGATCTCCAGGTCCGTGTGAATGGTGTATGAATGTACAGTGACATAATTGGAGCCTTGACGTGGCGTTACTGCTCACCAGTCTTGCATGGTGGACTGGTGCCAATCCAATTTGATGAGGATGTGGGGTGTGTGTGCTAGGGACCATAGTGGTGTGCATGCATGCATTCTCATTGTGCCATGATTCATGTGTGTGTTTAACGTGCAAAGATGCCCAATATGAGCTGTCTCCTGACTGCTCTTCCCTCAGAAGATGGGGTATCCTCGGTTAGGGGTTGATTGTCTGGTTGGGGGGTTAGGTCATCACGTTCCTCTATCTGCAGGCCCTTCCTCACTGCGAGATTGTGCAGCATGCAACATGCAACGATGATATGGCACACGAAGTTTGGGGAATACAACAGTGTACCCCCAGACTTATCCAGGCATCGGAAACGTGACTTCAGGAGGCCAAAGGTGCGCTCCACCACTGCACGGGTTTTGATGTGTGCTTCATTGTATCGTTCCTCTCCTGGGGTTTGGGGGTTCCGGATAGGAGTCATGAGATGGGGTCCCAGGGCATATGCAGAGTCACCTGTAAAGGAAAAGACAGGAGAATGTTAGTCATGCATGTGCCACTTCTGTTGTGCATCACGGGAGGGGATAGTCATGCCTGACTCCCATGTCACTCACCAACCAGCCAGGTGTTCCCATACACGTTCTGTTCGAATTCCGTTCGGATGTGGCATTGATTGTAGATGTAGCTGTCATGGGTGGATCCGGGGTGTTTGGCACGAACGTGCCATATGAGGCCTTGGGCATCGACTATCACCTGTACGTTGATGGAATGCCAATTCTTCCGATTGCGGTACATGTGCTCGGTCTCATGGGGGGGCTGGAGTGCCACATGTGTGCAATCTATGGCCCCGATGGTGCGTGGGAATCTGGCAATTCGGTAGAAATCTGCCATTGCCTTGATTCGCAGCTCCTCAGTGGTTGGTTTTATGATTTGGTTGGCCAAGCGTGTGAGGATTGCAGGGACAACCTGGTGCACACATCTGCTCATGGAGGATTGTGACATCCCAGCCACCACTCCACTTGTACGCTGAAAAGAGCCACTGGCAAGGAAATGGAGTGTTGCCAGTACCTTGACCAGTGGCTGCACTGCATGTGAGCGTTGTGTTGGGCTGGTGATGTCCTCCTGTAAGGTTGTGGTTAATTCCAGGATGGCATGAGGGGGGAATCTGAAGATGCGAAAGACCTCTGAATCATTCATGCCAAACAGGTGTATGCGGGTGCGGTATACCCTCTCCCGTGCCATCCTCCGTGCCCTCCTCCTTCTTTGGTCATCTATATTCACTAGTGCAGCTATGAGCGACGATGCCCCTAGCATGTTGGCAGTCAAATTGTAGTGCAACACGTGTGTGTGGTCTGCTCCTCAGTAACGGTGTTGCTTTCTGTGAGATGTAGACGTTTTTTCAAAAGTTAGACCAGCTTTTAGGTGCTCTAACTTTAGACAGGACATTTTGCAGTTGCGCACATCGCGTAGCCTGCGCAGCAACTGCGTTTTTTTGTGGATCCCCGTAACTCCCTCATTAGCATATTTGACTAGCAAATCAATGGTGTGTCTAGCACAGTTTTGCGCGAAGGGAAGCGCATGTCTAACTCAATTACGCCGGACAAAAAAAAGTAGATTTCTGGTGTATATTGTTTTGTGAATCGCGTCCAACTATACGCACGCGCACATTTAGACTTACGCACGCGCAACAGCAGTTGCGCACGCGTAATCGCTCTGTGAATCTGGGCCACAGAGTAGTTTTTTTGCCAGTCCACCAAGTCCCAGTCCTCTTGAAGCTCTCTTTCCCAAGCTAGCATATGAGGTAATTTTATGTTATTTGATGCAAGAGATTTGTAGATGATAGAGATAATACCTTTCCTATTCTGAGCTTGTTCGCATTTGTGTTCATATGGGGTCAAAAGGCCAGAAATTGTTTTATCGTTCCAAAGTTTCTGAGCAAAGGTATGTATTTGGTGTAATCTGGATCTTTCAGAGGGGGGGGGGGGCAAAGCTTGTCTATAAGGAATTGCTCAGGAAGAGGACCTGTGTGTTGAAAGAAACGACCAATGCGGTACACCCCCCTATCAAGCCACCATTTGAAGGAGTCCACTTCCGTTTTGGGGCAGAAAGATGGGTCGAGAAAGATACTTGACAAAGGTTTGCCTCTAGAAATTAGGAGTGGATTGCTTTTAAGTGAATCCCATAATACCAATGCTTGTGATAGACGTAGAGTCCCATTTGAAAATATATTTGTTTCTCAAGAGGGACACTGTGGGTTCTGAAAGAGAAATATTAAGGGCCCTAGATTTAGGCATGTTTACCGTGAGACCCGAGACTTTAGAGAACTCGTCTAGCAGGGAGAAAATTTCCGGAAGGGAGGAGATGGGAGAGGTCACGAAGAGTAGCAAATCATCTGCGAATAATGCGCATTTGTGTTCTTTTTTATTACAATGAACTCCCCTGATATTCGCGTTATCTCGGATGGCTATGGCCAGAGATTCAATAACAATAGCGAATATCAGAGGAGATAGAGGGCAGCCCTGTCTTGTGCCTCTTTGGATATTTATAGATTCCGAGAATATGCCTTGTAACTGGATTTTAGCTTCAGGGGAGGAATAGAGAGCGGAGATAATTCCTAAAAATTTAGAACCAAACCCCCAACGATTCAAAACAGAAAACAAAAATGGCCAAGATACTGAATCAAAGGCTTTCTGGAGATCAAGTGAGAGAAGCATACCTCTTTGTCTAGTGCTTCCAGACCACCCCGAGTACATTAAAGAGATAAGATCAATAGCTCTCCTGATCTGGTCCGGGCCTTGTCTCCCTGTGATAAAACCTACTTGATCTTTGGATATGTATTGACCTAAGAAGGCAGACATCCTATTAGCTATTATTTTAGTAAGTATTTTTAGGTCGTTATTAATGAGGGATATCGGTCTATAGTTCTCTACTAGGCTATGATCTTTATCGGGTTTCGGTATCAATGAAATATAGGCCAAATTAAGTTGTTTATCTATAGGGGAGCCCTCAGTCAAATGATTGTAAAATCGTGCTAGGTAGGGTGATAGAATGATAGGAAATGTTTTGTAGTAAGACCCTGAGAATCCATCAGGGCCAGGAGCTGTGTTTAATTTTAAGTTTTTGATCACTGACATAACTTCCTCAGCTGAAATGGGTGCCTCCATCAACTCCTTGTGAACTTTTGTCAACCTGGGAAGATTCAGGCTGTTCAAATATTCACCTATTTTGTCCGACGAAAGGTTACTATCCTTAGCGTAGAGCTTGGAATAGAAGTCGTGGAAGGCCCCCATCGCCCGCCGAGGATTTAGGGTAAGGGTACCATCTGCCATTTTTATCTTAGGGATGGTTCTCGATTTAAATCTGGGAGATAGTTTGCGTGCTAGCATTGGACCTATTTTATCCTTTAAATGGTAGAACCTGGCACCTGTCCATTTTAGATCATTTTCTGATTTTGCTGTCAGAGCTAGGTTTAAGCCCGATCTAGCAGCGTCAAGATCTTGGGTGGGAACACTGAGAGGGTCTAATTTATGTTTTCTACGTAACTCTGAGTAGGTCTCTTCCAATTTCTCTATGGTCAATTTCTTTTGTCTTCTAAGTTTGGCTGCAATTTGTATTATTTTTCCCCTAACTGTAGCTTTATGGGCAGCCCATAAGGTTTCGGGGGATATATCTTTAGTATCGTTAATTTCAAAATATTCCTTTATGGATTATTCAATTTCTGCCATGAGAGTGGGATCTTTTAAGATCAAGTGAAAATAAGTGATCTTGCGCTACTGAAGATAATAATGTAGTATCCAAATCCAATAACCAAATAAATACACGTGCCTTAAATAAGATATAGCTGTGAAATCTATATAGAAATCTGTATATTTAAGTCCAAAAGTGCATAAAGTGCCAAAGTGAATAGGTGTAGGTAAACAACAGTCCGTGAGTAGTCCAGTGTTCACAATATTCGTGTGGGTGCCACTCCGTGGGAAAAAACAGCCTCACAGGCCTCTCACCTTACTGCCACAAAATAACTGCATCAAATACCCTCAGGTATCTCCAACAATCTTGCCAGGTGTGCTGGGTTGGCAGACATCCGGGCCCTCACAGAGCCAAACATATAGCTATACCAACTCAGGAAACAAAAGTGGAGAAAGAGAGACTCCCATAGTGTAGTAATATCAGAAAAGGGTCATTTATTAAAAAAGTAATCTCCTTACATCAAAATTATAAAAAACAGCTTAAAAAACGAACGGCATAAGCCGGATCCTCACGTCACTCCAGGTGTCCGTCAATCCCTACACGTTACGGCTACTGCCTTCATCTAGTCCCCAGATGAAGGCAGTAGCCGTAACGCGTAGGGATTGACGGACACCTGGAGTGACGTGAGGATCCGGCTTATGCCGTTTGTTTTTTAAGCTGTTTTTTATAATTTTGATGTAAGGAGATTACTTTTTTAATAAATGACCCTTTTCTGATATTACTACACTATGGGAGTCTCTCTTTCTCCACTTTTTTTTCTGAGTTGGTATAGCTATATGTTTGGCTCTGTGAGGACCCGGATGTCTGCCAACCCAGCACACCTGGCAAGATTGTTGGAGATACCTGAGGGTATTTGATGCAGTTATTTTGTGGCAGTGAGGTGAGAGGCCTGTGAGGCTGTTTTTTCCCACGGAGTGGCACCCACACGAATATTGTGAACACTGGAATACTCACGGACTGTTGTTTACCTACACCTATTCACTTTGGCACTTTATGCACTTTTGGACTTTAATATACAGATTTCTATATAGATTTCACAGCTATATCTTATTTAAGGCACGTGTATTTATTTGGTTATTGGATTTGGATACTACATTATTATCTTCAGTAGCGCAAGATCACTTATTTTCACTTGATTGTTATTTTGTGTTATGTAAACACTCTTAGGTTTTGCAGCAACTGTTTTATAGATTTATATAGATTTATTTATAGAGTTTATTTGCACTGTAATTGCTCCACATAGCGCGAAGGCATACACATATCATCATCTTTTAAGATCGACTGGTTAAGTGTCCAGTGAGACATTTTATGAGTTGTGTCCTCTTTTCTCAAGGTTAATTCAACCATGGAGTGGTCTGACCAAGGGACATCCTTTATAGTGGATTTAGAGGCTGCTGGGACATGATGGTTAGATATTAATATATGGTCTATGCGGGAGTACGATTTGTGAGGATTAGAATAGTAGGTGTAATCTTTAGTTTTCGGATTTAATTCTCTCCAAATATCGGTCAATCGGGATTGATGAAGCATGCGAGCTACTTGTGTGCTAATTTTGGTTGGCCTTATGAGTTTATTATTATTTGGTTTGGATTTATCTAAGCCCGAATCGAAAGCCAGGTTGGAGTCTCCTCCCATGATAATGATGCCCTCCATAAGAGGATGGAGGACCTCAAGCATCTGAGAGAAAAACTTCTTATGTCCCCTATTGGGGGCGTAATAGGAGACAAACGTGTATAGCTTCTCGTCAAGAGTTCCTTTTACCAAAATAAATCTGCCTTCCGGGTCTCCATATTCCTTTAGTAAATTAAATTACAAAATTTGGATAACAAGATAGCCACTCCTTTCGTCTTTTTTTCCGCGTTGGATAAATAGAATACTGGGAAGTGGGAGTGTAGGAATGAGGGGGAGTACCGCCTTGGGAAATGTGTCTCCTGCAGGAGCACTATATCTACATGAAGCGCCTTGTATGCCTGGAGGGCTTTTCGTCTTTTAATAGGAGAGTTCAACCCCTGGGTGTTGTGTGTCACAACACGCAGGGGTTTAGTAGTGTTATTTGAGCCAGCCATGGGTCGTAAAGAGTGTTATGGACAGATCGTGTCTTGCAGACTGAGTCCATAGCTCAGAAGACACCTGTGATGGCAGGTAGGCCGGGAGGGAGGGTGGGAAGGTAAAGGGGGAAAAGAAGGGGAGAATAGATACATGGAAATAAAGGCAAAAATGGTAACAACAAAGCAAGATGTAGTATTGCAAAAGGTCAAACCATGACCCAGATTGAAGGAAGGGAAGTTTGCTCCTTCCTTCAATCAAACAGAATTTATTAGAGTAGTCCATTTAGAGGACTAACTTCCTACTTGTCAGGGCGACAAAGTGTCGCTCCAAGAAGTAGGTTGAGGCTCAGGGCCTCACCGCCAGCTGTCAGCGACAATCAAAAAGTTCATGAATTAAATTTTGAAAAACAAAGGGTTGATCCCCCAAAAATAACAATTGAAGAGATAGTACCTTCCCCCCCAAAAAAAAATTAAAAAAAAATAATTTTTTTTTTAATACCATAGGAAAAAATAAAAATTGTAGAACCATATGGGTAAGTAGATATTGAAAAACCACAAGAGTAAATAAATAAATTATATAAGTGAGCCAGTAAATATTAACTCTTACTCTACCAGAAAACCTTATAAGTAATTTGATCAAGAATTGAGAAACAATTCATATTAAAAGAAGGCCTATTGGGGAAGAAAAAAAAAAAAAACAACAACTTATATGAATGGGGGATGGACACCACCGGAGCTAAGATTAAATCATTTCAGTTCATGTTTAGTAGAGTTATTTTAGACTTTCCTGTGTTTGACTCTATTCCAGGGATTTGAGGTTGGACTATTGGGTGTATTTCTTTTAGCTGAGGTTTGTTGCGGTGGTAAAGTGTCCATGGCTGGTTCATGTGAAATAATTTTCAGGTCTAGTAATAGTCTTTCACCTTCTTGAAAGTTGTGTACTACGTGGAGTCTGCCGTTATAGTTGAATTTTAAGGCGAATGGGAAGGCCCATTTGTATTTAATGTCTTTTTTCATGAGGGCAGAAAGTAGTGGTTTCATCGCTCTCCTCTTCTGAATGGTGTAGGGAGATATGTCTGAAAATATTTGAATCGTTGCACCTTGATATTGAAGGTTTTCTTGGTGTCGAGATTTTTTCATCACCTCGTCTTTGGTGGAGTAATAGTGAGGCTTTACTATCACATCTCTCGGTAAGCCGTCTTTTCTTGGTGGGCCTAGGGATCTATGTGCTCTGTCTAATTCTATTTTGTGAATAGGCATGGATGGGATCAGGATTTTTATGATGTCCTGTATAGCTGAGTGTACATCTGTGATGGACTCAGGTAGCCCCCTGAGCCTGAAATTATCCCTCCTTGATCTGTTCTCTAAATCATCTATTCTGGCCTGGGCCGCCTCCAGTTGTTCTTGCAGGTGTTGTATGTGGTCAGTATTTTGTTCGATTCTAGAGACATTAATATCCAG
The DNA here is from genome assembly GCA_029574335.1 of Rana kukunoris. NCBI lineage: Eukaryota > Metazoa > Chordata > Amphibia > Anura > Ranidae > Rana > Rana kukunoris. The sequence continues at coordinate 327,585,313 of CM056049.1, forward strand.
TTTCCGTTCTATGGATTCAATCCTGTTTCCAAGGCTTTGGAAGTCGGCCCTGATGTCCTTAGTGATTTTTTCAGCGTTCTGGGCGAGGCCCCTATCTAGCATTTCCGATATCCTGTTGAATAAGTCAGTAACATTGAAGGGGGCTTCAGGGGAGCGTTCAGTATTAGAATGGAAGTAGATAGGGTTTTGAGAAGGGGCCTCAGAAGGGGTTAATTGACCCGACATTGTGGATATTATTCCTTCTTTAACAACAGACGAGTATAGCGCTGTATGTGATATAGAGTCTGATGAAGGGGGTGGTGAGATGGCTAACAGGTGAGATGAGATTTGTTTGACAGACATAGAATTTTCGGTAATTTCCAGCGTATGTGTCTGGAGTTTGGAGTCCATGTTTTTAAGAGATTCCTCGACGGCTAAAGTTTTAATAGTATTCTTGTTCTTCTTGTTTCGCTTTCCCTTCATGTGTTGAATGTGTAGCAGAATATTTGCACCCACATGAGTCAAAGCTAAGTGAATATTATGGTCGGCAGATTTATTAAGTATCCTGAATCAACCATTGGGAGGAGCATGATATTTTAGTGCTCAGTTCATACCTGGGTACCAGGGCTTGTAGTCAAACTGTGAAAACTGACAAAATCTGTTATAGGTGGAGTCCCTGTTTAATATAATAAGTGGGTGTCATTACTGTAGATGGGGGGGTATCTAAGATCTTCAAAACATTTTTGTCATCAGACACCCGACGGTGAGTGGTGGGTCTTCCCTAAGTCGCCACCTTAAAAAGTATCCCTGAAATGAATTATAGTAAGTGACTTGCGATTATTGCAGATTAAGTAAGATATTGTTGAATGAAAGTTTTCCTCTTAAGATTGCAGCCTTAAAATTATGTGGTGTATATTTCTTCAGGTGGTAGACTTAATCTGAGAGGCTGTAATGTACTCTGACAGGGGGGGGATTATGGACTGAGGGTCTTGAGGAGCGATGCTGAGGAAACCACTAGTTTCCTGTCTCTGTGTATTGTATCCACTCAGATTGAATTGCTGGGGAGGCCTCAGACAAGGAATGAATCCTATTGTGTAAAGTCTATTGATGAAAGATAAAATATCAGATGATATTAATCCTTTATGCTGTCACCTTAATCTAGCCAGGTGTGAGGGCTAGTCAGGGGTTCTCAGTGTGGAAGAGTGTCCTGAGGAGATTTGACAGAGACTAGTGATATCCCCCCTGGTAGGGATCTGCAGTATGTGGTTATCTCCAGTGGAAATTACCTCACATATGAGCTGCTGTATTTGCAGATACCCCAGAGTCTTTTTCCCTTTTTTTTCCTTTTTTTCTTTCCCCTTCTTCCTCTCCCCTCTTAGGTTAGTTATTAAATAGTACTGTCTAGGTCACTTGTTGTGCTGACAGGGTGAAACAGAAATGACAATGGGGTTTGAGTGCAGGTATAGAGATGGAGGGGGGAGGAGGCTGCTAGAGGGCTGAGAGTGTAGCAAAATGGATACAGCTCACCTCCACAGTTATGGCTCAGTCCATACAGGGCGCTCTGGATGTAAAAGAGATTGTTGTTACCTTACATCTAGGAATTGTTTTAACAGGGGCTGTGGTGTGGCTCCTGTCCGTCTGTTAGGACATGCTAGATTTTTTATTATACATTTTTATTTACAGTGGTGATTATTTGATGTTTATTTATATTTAGTTCACTATTTATTAGTGTTTTTTCATATTCACATTAATAATTTAGCGCCCACTATCACATATTACTCTTAATACGTGCCTGTACATTCTTTCTCTCACTTAAATTCTATACATCCATGCTACCTTTGCTTTCACCCAGTCTTGCAGGAAGTGCCCCCCCGCCGCCCTTTGAGACACACTGTCACTCACCTCATCCTACTCTTACCATTGCCCCTGCAACCCCCTCACCCCATCAATACTCTAACTAATATAGCCTGGTCTGTTATCCTACAAAAAAAACACTAATGCAATTTTAATCTAATCTAAATCCAATTACTTTGAAAATCAGTACTAAAATGTTAAAATAACTTTATAGATTTATTATTATATTGAATAATATGAATAATAGATGGTGCAAACTCAGCCTAGCATACCTGTACAATTAAAACTCAGCTTAGCACACATATTTATTCAATAAAAAGCAATTCTGTATGAAAACCCTTCAGTTGCATATTATATAATATATACATCTATTTTGTCCATTTCTGTCTTTGAATCTGAACCCCTTCATTTCTGAAAGCCTTTATCTATGCTGTAAAAATGAATATACTAGGATCCATCTTATGAAAATGCTTGAATGCACTATGATTTGTATCTGTCCCACTTATTACTGATCTTCCTGGGGGTTTATTACTTTTATTAGTCTGGAAAACGTATTTATTTCTGAAATCTTAAAGAAATCTGGAATAATTTTGTGTCATGGAAATGTCTTATTGGTGATATATTTATAATATAGAGAAGGCATATTGGTGCATTGAAGACAACATATAAGTAGAATGAATACAGATATAGTTTGCTATCTAATAAATACATGTTCAAGATTAAACAATTTTCAAACATCAGGGAGATATTTGTAAATATATATATATATTTTTAAAAGAATGATAATAATGGAAATGGATACATGCTGCACTTAGGTTGCTCTCTCTCTCCTCTTACTTTCCACCATTGTTACTCAAATGCAGAACTCCAAGTTTGTGGTTTATCCAAGCCAGATGGCATCACTTTAGAGCAAAGCCTCTACCCCATCAGGATTAAGAATCAGGCCCAGGGGCCAGTGGGTATGGTAATGGAAAGGCTCACACAGAAACCAGCAGGATGGATACACAAGCAGAGTCCCCCAGAAGGTTACACATGCTCACCTAAAGGACAGTGTCTAAGCATCTATTGGTCTTCACTAGAGCTCCTGATAGTGGAGGTTTTTCTGCATTGTAGGGGCAGGTTGTGGTCCTCAGGATTGCCCCAACAGTAAGTGAGAAACCCGGGGGGCACTAACAGATGTAGCATGTAGGAATCAAACAGAAGCATAGCAGGTAAACAAGCCAAAGGTTGGTAACAAGTGGTTGCAGGTTTGGTTTAAGTGGAAGCATAGCCAAACAAACTAAACCAGCCAAAGGTAGGTAACAAATAATTGTAGGTTGGGAACACGTTGAAGTGAAATTGAAGAACACGCCAAAGATTGGTAAAAAATGGTTGCAGGCTGGGATCAAACAAAAGCCCAGTCTAGGAACACAAAATAGGTTAATGATGAATAGTAAGATACAGACTGCCACATGAGTGTAAAGTGCAAGATAAAGTGCAAAGGCATAGCTTTAATAATAGTTAATGCGAGCATCAAGGAATTCAAGATTCACATATAAACAAAATAGGAGTCAAGTTTGTCCAAGGAATCAGGCAGGGAGCTGTCCAGCATATCAGGTGTCTCAGCAAGAAAAGCTACTACCAAGTGCAGCAGAGGTCTTGGGTTCAGATTCAGGTCCTGACACTTCCACTGTGGTCACACCGGCTGTCTGCAAAAGGGTCTGTCTAAAGCACTATATAAATACCTGTAAAAAAATAACTTAGTTAACCTAAAGAATAAAGCTAGAGAATAAAGTGAAGCCGTGTTTACTTCTAATTCCCTAACTTTTTTCTAATTAACCTAGAGAATAAAGTGACGCTGTGTTAACTTCAGTCAATAAATCAATGTTTAAGGCAAAATCCTGATTTTTTCATTCTCCTACACATGACTGGGTATCAGGATCTTGAATTCTTTGGGTTGTAGATCTATTTATGTCTATAATATCATAGCTTCGTTGGTAGGATATGATGGTAAATGTATATGTGGGCTATCATCCAGCCATCACTTAATATTGCAATATTCTTCATTGTTACCGTATATACATTGTTGTTAACATTGGTTTAAAAATGAATTTATATTTATTAATAAAAGTTAACATTTTTAGAAGTAGGAGTTCATAATAAGCAAACATAAGCCTTTTTTTTTTTATAAGTTGCAAGGTTTGGGATTTCTGACTTTTAATACGGAAGATATACTCAACAGGTCATTTTAGTTCATTTTGCATAACTTATACTGAGATGGAAATCTTCACATGTAAGAATCCTTTGATCCTTATTAAATTCTCTGTATGGCATTGAAGCAGATTATATAGGCATGTAAAAGGAGGGCATGACACGTCTCGCCTTCTATTCTGCATGACTGATATTGCAATCGATCTGAAGCGCTTTGTCTTTTCACTGGAATCTGTCCTGGTTGACAATGAATGCAAACACATGTGGAACCAATAGAAAACAGACTTCAGGGTTTCGATTCACTGTACCAGCCAATGTCAGAGAGTTCTCACTTAACAGATGGAACAATTAATAAAACAGTCAAGTGGTATGATAGTATCAAGGTGCCTTAAAGTGCTAACAATCCTCTTTTGTCTTTGTGCTGTGGTGCGCAGATGGATTCTCCACTCAGAAAAAGAACACCATTGTATCCCTGTTTACTACTGCACAGTGTCACAGTGTTCAGAGAGTACCAGGTGTCCAATGTCATTTACATTAAACTCAAATACAAAGCTGAATGACCCTCCCCCCCCCTTTTTCTCAATGTATAATTTATTCAGTTTCAAGTATAGATGTTTCTAAAATAAATTCAACTCTAAAAGCTGTCATTCAACTTTTAATGTTCTGTTTTGTAGTTTTACATCTCAAAAGCATTGTTTTAATACAAGCTGAGTATGTAACCTATAATGAAATATAAAAGCAGTTGATCACAAACAAAATGTGAGTGTGATTTGTAAGTCAGTTATATAGAATGTTATTGTATTATTGTTAACAGTGCTTGAGATCAGAGTTGTAGACATGTACCATAATACACTCAACGTAATTACAAGTGGAAATCCACTGCATGCATTGTACATTAAAAATAAGCAGTGTCTTCCTCCTTGCCAGCTTCTTTGCAATACAAATAGAACAGAGGCTTACAATGGAACACTTGTTATAATGTTCCTCTGCACCAGATGCCTATAAACTGTATCCCAGGAGGAGCTGCCTTATACAATGAACACATTCCAGTTTAGTGATAAACCCCTTGTCTAAATACATTGCATGCTTTTCTCAAGAAATAATTAAAAAAGCAGCTTCTGGGTTCAAAATTACAATATACACCATGTCCTTTCCTTAAAAAAAAAGTTGTTGTTTTTTTCCCGTAAAAAATGAAATCATTACCATTACTAATATTACCAATACTATTAGTCATTGTGTGTATTTGTGTGTATGTATGGTTACGTATATCACATATGGAGTGCACATACCTGAAAACAATCACAACACTCTTGTGCACATTAGCAGTATTAAATAATGACAAATATTAAAGGCATACAAGCTTTAGTCAAGTTGTAAAGCGTTTGTGTTTATACATTATAATGCTGTTTTACATTATAATGTTTTTATTGAAGGCACTCTCAACAAGTATAATTAGAGTGACACTAAATTCTGGTTTAAAAGAAAAAATCTATTGAAAAAATGCATTCTTAATTTAAAAAAAAAGTAACTTCTATTGATCTCAGCCTCTTCCAAATCTTTGAATTTTTTTTTCTTTTTTTTTCTTCTGTGATCTGTCTTCCTGTTAGGCCCCGTACACACGAGTAAATCTATCTGTTCAAATCGGTCGGACAGACCAATTTGAACAGATCTGTCTGCTGGGACGTATTGGTTTGATCGTGTACACACGATCAAACCAAAATCCCCGCCGGCAGACAGCACGCTGATGTGGCGGTGACGTGGCAGTGACGTTGACGCCACCAAGTCACCGCACCAGGAAGTAAAACACTTCCGCGCATGCGTCGAAACCATTCGACGCGTGTGCGAGCAGATATGTCTGCTGGTTAGCGTACTAACCAGCAGACATGTCGGGCGGACGGGTTCCCAGCCGACAGATTTGAAAGCATGCTTTCAAATCTGTCGGCTGGCCAAATCCGTCTGTTTTCCTGTACACACGATCAAATCTGTCTGCTGAAATGGTCTGGCAGACCGTTTCCAGCAAACAGATTTGATCGTGTGTACGTGGCCTTAGGCCCCATACACACGAGCAGACAGATTTGTTCAAATGGAGTGGAGTGACGAATGCACGTATGAGGTACCAGAGGTGACGTTGGCGGACGCCCTGTGTTTTTATGCCTGTTTTTAATTTCAACTTTGTGAGTACCCATTTATTGTTTTAATAAAACCCCCCTGTTTTAATGGTACTACACTATTGGCATTTTTTTGTTTTCCTGGATGTGAGCGACTATTATCGTTTGGAGGTGATTACCAGGAAGGATCCATTCTCACCACATTTACCTATTTGGATGACACCACAAGTGGACTCAACCTGAAAAGTGCTCCTGGGCTTTGTTTTCTGCTGTTACCTTACAGCAGTAAGGTAAGGGGACATCTTTACTTATTTTGGAAATAGCATCTGCAACTGGTCATCACGGCATTTTGGCTTTCACATCAGCAATCTTTTTGAACTTTATATCCATATTGCATTTATACATTGCATGGACTCATTGTTACCTGTTGTATGGACATTCACCCTGAATAACACTGTTGTGTGCGATTTCTGGCACTTTGTGCACCAGATTGTTATAAGGAAGTTACACTTTATATGTTATTTTGCACTGTCATTGGTTTGGCAGCCGGCTTAGGCTGCATTTAGCATGTTTAATATATATTTCTTATATACACCACTGTCATTTTCTGACATTACTATGTATAATAGTTAGGTTATTCCTTTTTTCTTTTTTCCACGTATCTAGTTTTTTGCCACACTTCCTCTTCATTTTATCCCATCCCCACTTTCTTCCTTACAGCGCAGCACTACACCCCCCCCCCCCATTTTAATTGCTTAATAGTAGTTGCCCTGAAATGATTTTGTGTGGATATACATAATTGAATGTATGTCTTCTGGGTATGACTTAGACTGCTGGTGGTAGGTGTGTAATGCTATATGGTTACTTTGGCCACATATGTATGTCCGTGGTCTATATCCCTGTGTATTCCCTTTTATAGGCGAGAATGCCATCAAAGGACTGTGGTGAACTGAGTTATGGGATGTTGGGGGCAGGGGAGGGGGTGGGGGGTTAAGGAAGGTTTTTCAATAAGTACACACAGTCAGATGCTAGGTAGTTTGAACATGTTGTGTAATGGTTGACCATGTTGGTCATGGAAGGGCCTGGCGCTGTGTCAAGGTCACTGTTTTTCAATGTTTGTATGCCTGTTTTAAAAATACTTGAATAAAAATAATTTTATAAAAAAAAAAATGAAAAACTTTGGACAGAAATAGTCCAATTCATTCCTGTTTTTAAGGATGTACAGGTGCAGCCTGTTTAATTTTTGTTGAAGAACGTGTCAACACTGGGAGTGATTTTCATCCCATTATTTTCCTATTTAGTGGCAGATTACATCCAAATGAAATCTGCCCAATAATTCTGTTATGTGAGGTCACTTTAGCATTCTTACAGTTTACAGTATGAGGTACATTATCAAAAATGTTTTTTTCACCTCAGTTAAATATGTGTCATCCTGTTTTAATGTGAATGTCATACTTATGTAACACTACCCTTGGCTAGAGCTACTGATATATTGTCCCAGGTTCTATTCCTGCTAGTGAGAGCATATCAACATTTTCACTCTCCTGAGCTGTGTGGTAAGTACCAACGTGTTATCAGACTCTTATCTTGACATGTTAGTATATGTTGATAATACACATCTCGCTGCCTTCCAAAGACTGGGGGAGTCCAAATGAACTGAAAGCATAGAAGAACACATAGGGTGCATAGGCCTAGCGCATCATCCTCAATACATGTTTTATTTAATAAAAATTACGGTGAATATACTCACAAACCAGTTGTGCCATAGCATTATTATAAAGTTATCCACTTAAATCCATATGCAAAAATCCACAACACTTGTAGTCACATCACCTAACGTGTTTCAAGGTTTCCCTATTCCCCTATTCCTGCTAGTGCAGCAGCCAGACAAAAAACGACTTTACATTGTGATTCAGGAACACAGTTCATAGGGTTTGCCTATTGAAAAGCTTCATTGCAGCATTAACCCAGGATGGATACAGGGAGCTATGGAATACTTCACAATAGCAATGACCCAGGCCAGGCAAGCCTTGTACTTTGTATAGCAGGGGAGATAAAAGCAACTGAAAATTATAAAAGTTACTGAAAATGTTCCCCCTTGGGGTTAGTACTCACAGTGTCATTCCATCTTGGAATGTCACTCTCTGATTACAGCAAACAAGCTCCGCATGTGAACTCCCAAGGCAGGTCTTCAGTGGCACAACTCTCAATTCCCTGAAAGGGTTTGTGGCTTAGCAGGCCTTCTCACAATGGCTGGGAACCTGATGAAAAGGCTGGATATATATATATATCAGAGGAATATATATATATATATATATATATATATATATATATACATATAAAAAAGATTATTATTAATCATTATAAGTTATGTATATGTAAGTATATAAACAAGGAGAGGGGATATTAAGTTATGTATATGTAAGGCCCCATACACACGATCGGACATATCCGATGAAAACGGTCCGCGGACCATTTCCATCGGATATGTCCGATCGGGAGTTTGATCCGATGGCGTGTACACACCATCGGATCAAATTCCCCGCCGCCGGACGGCGCGGTGACGCGGCGGTGACGTTGACGCCACCGCGTCACCGCCACGTCACCGCACCAGGAAGTAAAACACTTCCGCGCATTCGCCAAATCCATTCGGCGGCGGCGGCGCGGCGGCGGAGGGGGACGACATGTCTGCTGGTAAGTGTACTAACCAGCAGACATGTCGGGCGGACAGATTCCACCGGATGGATTTCAAAGCATGCTTTGAAATCTGTCGGGTGGAGAAATCTGTCCGCTAGCCTATACACACGAGCGGAGATGTCTGCTGAAACGGTCCATCGGACCGTTTTCAGCGGACATATCCCCTCGTGTGTACGAGGCCTAAGTATATAAACAAGGAGAGGGGATATTAATGTATAGTAAATCTCTCTATAGGATGCATCAAATTGATACATCAACAGTACATGCAAACATATACACATAAGGAATCCTGTATCATAATTCGCATATGTCAGCACGCACTTACCATGATAAACATGCAAGAATAAATTGTCAATGAAAAGGATCAATTAGGTGTGTATGTGATTCAAAAATTATTAAATAATCAATAAACGACATTAACCACTTTAGCCCCGGACCATATTGCTGTCCAAAGACCAGAGCACTTTTTGTGATTCGGCACTACGTCGCTTTAACTGACAATTGCGCGGTCATGCGACGTGGCTCCCAAACAAAATTGGCGTCCTTTTTTTCCCACAAATAGAGCTTTCTTTTATTGGTATTTGATCATCTCTGCGGTTTTTATTTTTTGCGCTATAAACAAAAATAGAGCGACTATTTTGAAAAAAATGCAATATTTTTTACATTTTGCTATAATAAATATCCCCAAAAAAGATTTAAAAAAACATTATTTTTCCTCAGTTTAGGCCGATACGTATTCTTCTACATATTTTTCTAAAAAAAAAAATCGCAATTAGCGTTTATTGATTGGTTTGTGCAAAATTTATAGCGTTTACAAAAAAGGGGGTAGTTTTATGGCATTTTTATTAATATTTTTTTTTTACTAGTAATGGCGGCGATTATCGTTTTTTTTCGGTACTGCGATATTATGGCGGACACATCGGACACTTTTGACACATTTTTGGGACCATTGGCATTTTTATAGCGATCAATGCTATAAAAATGCATTGGATTACTATAAAAATGCCATTGGCAGTGAAGGGGTTAACACTAGGGGGTGGGGAAGGGGTTAAGTGTGTTCCTATTTGTGTTCTTACTGTGTGGGGGGGTGGACTCACTAGGGGGAATCACTGATCTTCCGTTCATACATTGTATGAACGGAAGATCAGCGCTTTCCCCGCTGACAGGAACGAGAGCTGTGTGTTTACACGCACAGCTCCCGTTCCCCGCTCTGTAACGAGCGAGCGCGCGTGCCCGGCGGCGATCGCGCCCGCCGGGCACGCGCGCGGGACTCGGGGGCGAGCGGGGGGCGCGCGCGCGGGCCGCCGGCGGCGCGCACGCGCCCCCTAGTGGCCGCGAAAGTCCCGACGTAGAGCTACGGGCTCTCGCGTAGGAGTGCCGACCTGCCGCCGTATAACTGCGGCGGCTGGTCGGCAAGTGGTTAAATAATGTTGTTGGTCTCTATTTCCTCATTTAGGCCATGGGGCGACATCGTATTTAAAGAATAAATCCAGAAAGTTTCTTGTCTACAAAGACGTTGAAATCTTTCAACTGCAGTAGGGGTTTCAGGTATAGCCTCGATAACCCATACCTGCAGAAGGGAGGTATCCTTATGATGATGCGTAGCAAAATGACGTGCAACACTGTATTTGGGGTTAGCTGCATGAACAGTACGCCAATGTTCCCCAAATCAAGTGCGAAGGGCTCTAATCGTTCCTCCCACATATAAGAGGCCACAGGGACAAGAAATACAGTAAATAACATGTCGTAAAACAAATATAAAAGGAGCTTAAGTTAAAAGTCTTATCATTAGCTATAAAATTATTTTTTCCATGTGTAACATTGGAACAGGTGAGGCATTTGGCCTTTTTGCACTGAAACATCCCTATAAGGTGTATGAGAGTAAGTTGTTTGAGCCTTTTTAGTTTGGTGTTACCTGAGGATTTAATTTTGCTAGGGGCAAGCTTACTTTTGATATTCGGAGCCCTGCGATACACAAATTTTGGCAAGGCAGTTATAGATGAGGAAAGATGCGGATCCTGAATCAAAATAGGCCAATGTTTCTTGATTATGTTCTCCATTTTTTTGTGTTTGACATGGTATTGCGTAATAAAGCGGGTGGTGGGTGCCGATTTTGAGTTCTGGGGTTGAGGTAGAGAATCTAATTCATACATATTGCGAGTAGCTTCAACAAGATTCGAGGGATGACCTTTAGCAATAAATTTGTCCTCAAGGTTGGCACTTAGTAGTTTGTAGTCTTCTAGTCTAGTGCAATTACGTCTGAGTCAATGGATTGACTTTTAGGGACATTGTCGATCCATCTAGGGTGATGCCAGCTAGAGTAGTGGAGATAGGAATTAATGGCTGTGGGTTTAGTGAATTTTTTTGCACTAATAATGTTATTATCTAAATAATTCAAGATCTAAATAGGATATGGACTCAGAGTCACAGGCCGAGGTGAAGGTAAGGCCAAAGGATTTGTTGTTACAGTAGGCCACAAAATCAGTGATAGAATCAGTGGACCCATCCCAAATCAAAATAATGTCGTCTATATAACAACCATAGAATACTACATGTGCTGAAAAGGGATTATTTTTGTCTATATGGCTAGCCTCCCACAAACCCATAGTAAGGTTGGCATAGCTAGGGATTATTTTTGTCTATATGGCTAGCCTCCCACAAACCCATAGTAAGGTTGGCACTGCGGCCCCCCCACCCTAGAGCACCCTGTCCCCATGTTGATGAGGACAGGGCCCCTTCCCGACAACCCTGGCCGTTTGTTGTTGGGGTATGCGGGTGGGAGGCTTATCGGAATCTGGGAGCCCCCTTTAATAAGGGGGCCCCCAGATACCAGCGCCCCACCCTAAGTAAATGAGTATGGGGTATTTATAAAAGCGCCCCCCCCCCCCCCCTCGGCAGGCTTCTTCTGACATCTTCAGCGGGGGGCTGGCGTGCTTTGGATGCGGGTCTGGTATGGATTTTGGGGGGACACCCACACCGTTTTTTTGGCGTAGGGGGTCTCCTTACAACCCATAGGGGGGAACCCATGCCGGATTTTTATTTAAAATCCGGCGGGGACTTCCCCTTCAGGATTCATAACAAACGCCGCCCACATGTAGAATTGGCGGGAATCCACGTCGGATCCCCGTCGCTTCTATGACACGCTCGCTGGAATGTGCTTTTACTATTCCAGCGAGTGCGAGATGTCCGCACCCTGTCCCCGAGAATCAGCGTGATGCTGTCGCGCTAAAAACACATTCTCGGCGGCAGGCATTGTGACATGCCTCGCTGGCCATGCCAATTATTAGAAAAAGAGGTGCAGTCCAAATTCAATTCAAATTAGGTCCATAAATTCTTTTAGAAGCCTGAATGTTAGCCCAGTCAATGAACGAATGTCCAATAATCCACATAACATGTGGAGAACCTGAAATTTGAAAAAAAAACATAAATTAGGTCTAATATAGGACTAAAAAAAATTGGATTTCAAACCACCCAATTTTTTTATATAAGGCTCTGATAAACCCAACCTGGCCACCTCTGTCGCTGTGCCAAGGTAAACTAAGGAGATCCGCTTCCGGGGCTAATTTGTGAAATCGATCTAGCTGAAAACAGGACAGGGAATCGCAACAACATTAGTATAACCTGGGATAAATTTAACCTTAATCCACAAATTGAGTTCTAAACATTTAAAAACAATACATTGCAAGACTGCTAAAATAGGCAATGAATTGGATGACAAACAATTAATCACATATGCGACCCCCTTGTTATCGGAATGAAATAATAAATGTGAATTGCGGAGGCAATGTCCCCAAAGTTCTAAAGAAACCAAGATTGGCAATTGTTCAAGGAGACAACCAATCTCAAACCAATAAAGTGGCCAAGGTGCTGCTGACCAATGGCCTTGATAAAAGGCACCATAGCCCAAACTCCCTGCAGCATCTGTGAATAAAGAAATGACCGAAGCATCTTGGAAAGGGGTTTGCCAAAAAGAACAACCATTGTATATAGTAAAGAAATCATTCCAAAACTAAAAGGAAAAGGAAAACTAAAAGGACTAAAAGGAAATTATGCACACAAAATGTCTTTGAGATTTTAGACAAGAAATTGCTCTGTATAATCTTTTAGAAAAAACACATCCTATAGGAATAACACAAGTAGCAAAGGCAAGTAACCCCAATAAAGATTGTAACGTGCGAACCGTCACCTTAGGTTTGGAAGTTACAAAATAAATCATAACTCATGAATGGTCCAACTTATCCTGTCAATAGTAACAGGAAATCAATGCAAATTGTCAGCCAGACTGATATTCCAGGGGCTAAAGGCACTCAAAAATGCTGAAAAGTGAAATGGTGTTCTGTGAACAAATACAGACATTCTGACGAATTGGCTGTACTGAAAAAAAAATGCATTATCAAGATAATGTAATTTATTAACAGATCCAAGAAACGACCCATTCCAAAAATGAGGATAACAATTCAAAATACGTGCAAGATAAAGAACAGCCCAAGGGAATGCATTTGTCATAATAATAAAAACCATTATGACAAAAACCCAAAGAATTAAAGGCCGAGGGAATGCTGACAGAATGCTGATTTAATACCAGCTTTGGCCATAAATGATCTTCCTAGTTGTCGTAGCTTGAAAACCGCATGTGAAAAGATGCGTAGGTAACAGAACTTAAATGAGGGTCAAAATCATCATTAAGAGAGGTTCTAGCAGGAAAAAACAAGTGGTGTATAAGATGAATACTATTAGGCTCTTTCTTAGGTTTTTAAACGTAAAGGAGAACGTTAACAAAGGGGGGGATAAAAAGTTGCCTGCCAGCCTACCTTCAGATACTTCTTTTGAAATTTTTACAGAGACAACAGTAGAGAAACGGAGAACAGAAGCAAGGTTGTCTCAATATAAATGGCCAGAGCGAGGAAAATGGTGGAAGCCAGAAGCCAGCAGAAAAACTGTCAATTAGCATGAACGCCGTCTGACGGTTGGCCAAATGTGGATAAATGGTAACATGGTGGCCAACTTTACCGGTATTGCCACCAGCACAAAAATTATCCTTAGAATGACGACTACAGTTTGAATTCAATTTCTTGTTACAAGGTATCATGGTATAAGAATGTTCAACCACAAACCTACGTCTTTTGATCCCCATTTCAGGTGCTTATGTACAGCAAGTTTTTGTCTGAATGACTCATCTTAAAAGAACCATGGCAACCCTGGGAAGTTCTTATATGCCTCAAGGATGTTTTCGGCACATGTGCACTTGGGAAAACTGAAGCAATGGCACCTATGTGTGGTCCGTCTGGTGTTACCGTGTGGTGTTACCCGTGGCTCCCGCGCGCATGCACAGGAGTGACATCGTCGCGGCTCCGACCAATAACAGCGTCAGAGCCGTGATACCTGGAAGTAAGCACCGGGAGAGATAATGGCGGCCAGAGGGGGAGATGTGGACCGCTGCGGGGGCTTCGATCTGGGGTAAGTAATACATATTGAGCTATGCATATTAGCTCATTATGCCTTTGTCTTTCAGGGTTTTATTTTATTTATTTTTTTGTGTAGGGTTTACTTCCTCTTTAAAAGTGCGTGGAGCAGATTTTCGCTTATTATCATCAAGTTTGTCATAATCCTTTTTTTTCCAAACAATTTTCTTTAAACGAGAATGGAGATCAATATTATCTCCCTTCCATATCTTATTTTTTATAGAGGGCGAAACCAAGAGGAGAAATCTCACAAGCTATGGCTTCTTTCAAACAATTTCAGGCACCATATGAGACGTCAGATGCAATACTGGTAAAACATTATTATCTTCGACCGGCAAACAGGCGCAATAGGCCTATAGTCCACATTAGGTAAAGACCCTGCAAGTAAACCAGCAGGCAGGCATTTCTTAAAACTATCCGCTAAAGAAGCAAAAGAGTATATCCACATTAACAAAGCATTCAATTGAGCAGACTCACCCATAGGTGCCACCTGTGACACAGACGTTGCTGTAACTATAGGTCTGGAAGACCTTTGCAGGTCATCTGAAACATTTTGTGCAGTAGGCACTAAACCAGATGGGAGAGCTGTAGGAGAGTAAACATTATTAACACTATCATGAAATAATAAATCTGCAGTTTGTGGAGGAACTGGTCCATGTAATAAAGGCTGTATAACTTGTGAAGGCAAACAGGTATATAAATTGTCACTATGCAAATTAGACAGCAGAAAAGAGGGCAAAACATTAGAGAAAGCAGATTCAACAAAAGGAGCAGAATTAGGGGGATTGATCATCTTTTCCGTTTGTTCAGATACAACTGGGTATACAGAAGTAAATTGTGTTAAAGTTTCCTTTCTATTACCTTTTCCTTTACCTTGGGCCCCTGGGATTGGATCCGGTGGACCATCTTCATTCTTGTAGACCGCTTGATGCCAGTATCCACTGCATATGCGCCGGTTTCTGTCTGAGGCTCCGGGACAGATACCAAAGCTGTTTGAGTCATGGCCTGCATCATCAAAGGCAGAGCTGGATTACCATCAATCACCTGGGCAGCCCATGAAACATCCAGGGGCGAACTAAAGGAGGGGCCCCAGGAAGAAGTGACAAACCAGATGGGCCCAGATGGGAAGAAAAAATTGTTGGATGCTGTAGAGGAGAGAGAGGGAAAAAAGAATCCGGAGGAGCTGGTGGAGTCACAGATGAAAGGTAGAGGTGCATCCAGGAATCTCTGTTATCTAGCGCAGTAAATTTTCCATAGTGAGGAGACTGACACAGGAGATGCTTCTTCTTGTAATGCGGTCATTGGTATGACGACTGTTACATTTTTTCTTTCGTCTCATAGGTTCTTCAAGTCACTTGACCCTTTCAGAAGCTTCCAGAAGATTTAAATAATGTTTTAGGTAGGCTGATTCTAAATGTGACAGCTGCTGCAAGGAGTAGAACCCCCAGCCACTATCACAGTGGAAAGAAGCTCAGGGGGCTCAGGGGGCAGGAGCTGGAATATATTACATCCTAAGTTTGGGTGTAGCATATAACATGTTTCAAAGGTGAACGTATTATTTTTTCACTTTATCCACAAGCTGCATTGTTACAAAAAATATATTCTTTATCATAAAAAATATAAATGTCTGCCTCCGGGTCCCACAATTTAGAAATGCTAAAACAAAACATATAATTTTCATTGTATCATATCTCATATAAAATCTATTACTACACACATACACACAAAATGCTTCAGACAGAAAAGTTTGGTTTGCAATTGTTTAGATTAAAGCGCCTGTGTTTTTGTTTTTCTTTGTAAAATGTGGCACCTTTGTACAGTATGTTCTCTCAGTAATCCAAACAGAAACTTGTCATCGTGGTTTTGTGTGTATGAGGTCTATCCTTTCTCATGTTTCAGCTAAACAGTTCCCATTTGGGCTGAACAGCATATCACATGTCATAAATCACTCCCTGATAGATATTTGGCAGACGTTAAGCATCACTGTGCAACATATACTACGTCCACAATTAAGGGGAAGCAGAGATTTTTAGCATACAAGGTACTCTTCATGCTATTTCTTATAGAGAAAATAATTCTATAAAAAGTGTTATGTGCATCAGTTGTATTTTAAAATAACACAAAATAAACAATTTTAGATATTGAATGCACAGTCAATTTGCAAAAGCACTGTAATAAAAAAAATCTTAATCTATGTTTCACTAATATTAAAACAGTTATCCAAGCTCTAAATGGTTGTTATTGTTTTCTGCACATAACATTGTTGCTTGTAGAAAGATTTTTTTTTAAATACAAATATGCAGTAAACCACATTAGTTTGGGGTGTAAATAATTAAACTGTCAAATACTAATCATGTTTCTTAAAAAAAAAAAATCCCAGTGTTTAAAACAATGTCCTGTTTATTGTGTCAGCTTGAGTTGTCCGCTGGATAATTACACTCCAGTTTTGTTTTGTTCTATGCATTCCATCTGCATGACTTTACCACAGTTTATAGTCCAGAGAGTTTTGGAAATAGAAAAACCAAAGTCTGTTCCTAAGCTGAAACGTATTGAAAATTGTACGCTAGGGAAATCTAAACAAATAATGATGAATTCTGCAGTTTTAAAGGTCATTCTTCCAAAAAATAAAACTTTAAGTTGATTTAGGTGAAATCAAGGCCAAGCAAATGCAGGGAAAATAGTGGTAAACGAAACCACTGACTGAAGGGGAAAAGGAACTATTTTAAATACAGTGGTCTTTTTGGAAAACAGGACTGTATAACTCTGGCACTGTAGACACAAACTGGACTTTTTAAAGTGCTAGCATACGTCGGTAGCATTATTTTTACACAAACTCTTTTATAAAAATCTATTTTAAGTATAATTTTACATGAGTATATAAAGGTTAAGGCACATTAATAAGATGTAAAGTGAGCTTATGAATAGCTTTTAATTAGTTACATATTCTTAACCAGCAGTAAATAAGGTTTCAAACAAGCCCTTACTGCCCTTCGTAGCTGTAGGCATTGTGGAGCAATACATTCTCAAACTTCACAGCAGAAGTACTGAAGGTGCCTGAATCATTTTTTTAGCAGTTACTCGGATGCCTTTCTGTCTTCTAATCTCTGATTTAGACACAGGACAGGAGCTCTGGGAGATGGAGCGTGGAAAACTGTGTCGCTTGGAATATGACAGAAGCTTGCCCACTGGTCCACTTTAAGTTATTTCTAGTCTATTGGACACATCCAGCAGCTTTGCTATTTCTTTTTTGTAAATGAGTAACAAGAGGTACTCAATACCGCATACTCATTCGTGTAGGAGGACACCGATATCTGGGGGTTCCCTTATTGTAAAGAATCAAGAAATATGTCACCAGCACATCAGAAATCTCCAGAACAGGTCAGAAGCTTTATTTAGTGATCGCATTATATTTACAGAAATATCACGTGCCTGATGAAGTGGTCCTTTCGAGGCTACAAAATGTCGCTTCTGTAAATATAAAATTGCCAAATAAAGCTTTGGACAGCTCTGGTGTGCTAGTGACATATTTTCTGCCTTGATTGTCAATAGTTTCCAGCCAGTAGTCACTGCAGCACCCACTGACATCCACAGCCAAATGGAAATATTGGGCCAGATTCAGAAAGAATTAGATTCCCGCAGAGTATCAGAGATACTCTACGCCGCCGTACTTTACCTGGCTCTAGGAGGAATTCAGAGAGATTTTGGCCCGTAAGGTACGGCGGCGTAGTGTATTTCTCCCGGCGGAATCAAACTA
Source organism: Rana kukunoris (assembly GCA_029574335.1). Taxonomy (NCBI): domain Eukaryota; kingdom Metazoa; phylum Chordata; class Amphibia; order Anura; family Ranidae; genus Rana; species Rana kukunoris. Next base: position 327,603,357 of record CM056049.1, read on the forward strand.
CGCGATTAGGGGGCGTGAGGCATTTAAATTAAGCGCGTCCCCGCGGCGATCGAACTGCGCATGCTCCGTTCAGAAACGACGGGAACGACGGCCATACTTAACATGGGCCGCGTAACGTTAGACCAGCTAATAGCTGGTTTAACTTTATGTAGCGAAAAAATGATGTACGTGATTGCAAACGACGCTCGTAACTTCGTGGACCGCCGGAAAAAAGGTCATTTGCATACCCCGACGCTGAAAACGACGCGAACTCCACCCAGCGGCCGCAAAAAGATTGCAGCGTAGATCCGAAGGCGTACAAAGACATAAGCCTGTCAGATCGAAGCCCAACGCCGCCGTATCATGGTTTGGGGATTCAAACTAGTGATACGGCGCGCGAAATTTGAAATTACTCCTGTCTAACACCAGTTAGACAGGCGTAATGGCTCTCTGAATCTGGCCCATTGTGTTTCGACTTATTCTAAATAACTCCCACATTCCTTTTGGGGGACAGGATGTACTCTTTGGGGTACTATACATTCTCTTTCTCCTTCTGAAGGCTGAGAAATTTACATTTTTTTTTAAAAGTCTGTGTGTAAAAAAAGATAATAATATTAATATATAAAGATAAAACAGATCAGGACTTGTTCTAGTTACATGCCGTGTATTTTATGTAGGATCAAAAACATAAAGCAAAATGCACACTATTGTTTCTTGGACCTGTTACACATATGTAGCATTACCCCTTCCTAGGGGTGAATGATGCGTATTGCATTTGGTAGAAGTAAAGGAATGTCTGCAACAGGTGCTCTTTGCTGTGCTCTTTCTTACCCAGCTGGGTAAAAACAATAAACATGTGGTGAGGAAAGTAAAGTTGAAGAAGAAGAGAGAACAGCAGATTCAGGTGTGATGATAGGGAAACAGTCCTGCTCCCAAGCGTAACACTTTTCTGCGCCACTCCTATGTGAGTGGGTTTAGTGTACCCGGACAGGTCTCTCTCGCTGACCTGGCAGCCGGAGTATCACTCGAACATTTGTTGGATAAAGTCCCTGCCACAGACCCTCCTTGGTGAACTTGAACTTGAGGAAATGTCTCTGCCACAGACCCTCCTTGGTGAACGTCAGAGAGATACTGTTGCCACAGGCCCTCTCTGATTTTACCTGAATAGAGGGCGGCAGCGGCGACAATATTGTTGATTGACGGGTGCGGGAGAGAGGGGGCAGCACTCCTGCACCCTCTAGGGACGCACCGCCACTGTTACTAACACATAAAAGGGAATATACAGTATGCAGCGCTCAACTTCAAATTAGGTGCCTATATAGTATATGTATCTTCTCACAAAAACAAAAAAAAAAAAACTTAACATGATAACAAATTAAACATTTATGTTAAACATAATGATATGTTTCCATGTGATGCACAGGTGATACACAAGTGATACACAGGAGTGAAATTCCCACAAAATATAAAGTTAATCCAGTGTCCAACCTCTTAGATAATAGATGTAAAAAATATCCACACAGATTACAGCCAAAAAGTGTGCATATTAAAGCTTCATCCAGTGCTCTTTCTACTCATCAATCAGTTCCACCACCGCAGTGCTCTTCAGGAGTGCCCTCTCGCCTTAAGGTGGACTTTAGTATGTATAAGAGGTCTTATTTAGCATATTGATATCCAGCCTATCAATAAATCTTCTACACAGATCTTATCCACTTCTTAACGCCGCTTTTTCTTCAGCATTAGGCATAATAAAGCTCAATGTAAACCAATATGCAACAAACGGGTCCACAGCAACAGCACATCCTGTGGTAACCCCACCTTGGGTGATGATATTACAGCCACCTGATGCATTGCTCCCCCCTAACTTTCTCAAAGGCAGCTAACACATGCTACAAATACAGGTAGCTCTAAAAAACTAAAGTCTGTAATACTCATGGGCATGACCAGGAAGTAATACCAAGCCCCTACTAGTATCCTTTACTTCTTCTACTATCCTTGGATATCTCCAGTTCACTATTGGCACAGTTGTAAGCACCCTTCTTACCATATCCTACATGTCTTCTAGAATGTTCAAACCAGTCCTCACACTGGTGGCTTCTTCCTGTGCTTAGGCTGTGTTGGCCATCTTGGAGTCTAATTGTGCAAACAAAAAAATCTTTGCTACTATCCATTTAATCTACCATCAAGCAGAGCTCACTGGTGACTGATCCACAGTTTCCCATCTGAAAGTAATGATTCTTTATGAAGATAATCCTCACTACTGATATTGCTCTAAAATCTTGGTTTTATTCAGGAAACCACAGTGTACAATACGCAGGTACAGTCAGTTTACGCTTTTCAGGAATCATGGCTTTAGCATGATTAACCACTTTAGCCCCGAGCCTGTTTTTCAGACTCAGTGTTTATGAGACTAAAACATTATTTTTTGCTATAAAATTACTTAAAACCCCCAAACATTATATATTTTTTTTCTAACACCCTAGAGAATAAAATGGCAGTCATTGCAATACTTTTTGTCACACCGTATTTGCGCAGCGGTCTTACAAGCGCACTTTTTTTGGAAAAAAATCACTTTTTTAAATTAAAAAATAAGACAACAATACATTTGGCCCAATTTTTTTGTATATTGTGAAAGATAATGTTACGCCAAGTAAAATGATACCCAACATGTCACGCTTAAAAATTGTGCCCGCTCGTGGCATGGCGTCAAACTTTTACCCTTAAAAATCTCAATAGGCGACGTTTAAAAAATTCTACAGGTTTCATTTTTTGAGATACAGAGGAGGTCTAACAATCGCCGCGATACCTCACTTGTTTACACCGTTTTCATATGAGGGCGCTACTCGCGTATGCGTTCGCTTTTGCGCGCGAGCTCGTCGGGACGGCGCGATTTAAAACATTTTTTTTGTTTGTTTTAGTATTTATTTTTATTTATTTTACCAATTTTTAACACTAAAATAAAAAATAAAAAATTATCACTTTTATTCCTATTACAAGGAATGTAAACATCCCTTGTAATAGAAAAAAACATGACAGGTCCTCTTAAATATGAGATCTGGGGTCAAAAATACCTCAGATCTCATATTTAGGCTTAAATGCAAAAAAAAAAAAATGTAAAATGTAATTTTTTAAATAACATTAAAAAAAATGTCTCTTTAAGACACTGGGCCGGACCGACGTTTTGACGTCACTTCCGCCCAGCAGAGCTACGGGGATGGATGAGGGAAATTTTTCCCTCACTCGCATCCACACTGAGCATGGGAGCGGACCCGACCGCCTCCGCCACTACCGATGGCTCCGGTAAGCGGCGGAGGGCGCAGGAACGCAGCGGGAGGGGGGGTCCTCGCCCGCCACCGATAACGACGATCCCGCAGCAAATCCGCCATGGGTACCGCCATTATCGTTTGACCGACCACCCACAGAAGAGATGATACCTCGGTTGTGGAAGCAGCTGCTGCCGTTACCGAGATATCCATCTTTAAAGTCATGACGTATAACGGCGGTGGGCGGTCGGGAAGTAGTGACCGTGTAGGCTAAATTGCATCAACTGACTTTATGGACCATTTTGGATTCTCCATCTATTTGCAGGAGGGTGTCTGCGGCTACACTAACAGAAGCGATGATCCGTCACATAAATACTGGTTTTGTAAACTGGTGCATGAGCCATCATGATAGGTTTGTACATTGTTAGATGTATTGTGTATCTGAAGTCACCAGTGACCTCCCCTGCACTGGTTGTTTCATTGAAGCTTATAACGCCCTCTATATCTTTAATTCTCTCTACTATATAAATATTTAAAAAATGGCTACAATATTCACTTCCCCACCAATGGTCCAATGTCAAAAGATGCATGCAATTAAAAGCCAGTCTGCTTCTTAGTTTTTTTATCTTATATTTTAGTTCTGCTTTAATTGAAAAAAAATTACAATATGTTGCAGTGGCTGCAACAAATTCATAAAGAATTGCTGGTGTTTCACCGAAAAGGAAACTGACGGTAAATGAGACCAAATGTCCTTTTGGAGTAATTTGTGTTTGGAATGGGGAGTTTTTTTGGCAGGATGCTGGTGGCTTCAAGGCTGCCAGCATCCTATAGCAACCAATGACACAACACATTATCATTGGTTGAGAGGATGTCGGCAGTTCTGAGGCCACTAGCAACCTTGCAACGAATGAAACACAGCTGTGACGGGCTTTGCAGGCTTTGCAACAAAACAAAACAATATCTGATAAGGAAAGCAGTGGGTGTGGCTGAATTACATTAACAATGGGAGTGGCTTAAAGGTGCATGGGCCCTCCACCACCTTTCCACCTGGGTTCGCATCCCTCGTCTCGGAGGGGCAAAAAATAAAAAAATAAAGCCTGGACCCCCTTGTACCAAATTGTCTCCCCCAAATCCCTCCTCCAAGCCCAATGCCCTCCCCAATCTACCTCAGAAGATATCAGCTTCCCCTCTAATCCCCCCAGCACAAATTATCCCCCCTAAATTCCACCCCCATTACTAATCCTCTCACCCCAGAAGAAATTCTTTCATCCCAGAACAATTTTTGGGATTCCTCCCAAGTTATTCTGCCCAGGTTATTCTGTCCCCCTGACAAATTCCCTTCTCCCTTCCTGAACTTACAGTGTGACGTCAGAGATATTCTTCCTCCCTGGCTACCTGTCATGTTGTGTCTTATCACATGTGAGAGACAAGGAGGAATCTACAGGAAGCTTCCCTTGGCTCAGAAGTAAATGTCTGTGACAGGCAGCCAGCAGGAAGCAAAACTAGATGCTGCAGGGGCGAGGTATCACAGTGACATAGTTAAAGCTTTCCTTTACTTGCAGCACATCATCACATGTTAGATACAGTTTTGTGCACTGAGTCAACACATTCTTAAAGCGGAGGTTCACCCAAAAATCAACTTTCTGACATTAGATCCAGCATACTGCTAACATCTGCAGTATGCTGTTTTTTTTTAATTTTTTTTTTACTTATCGTTCTATGAGCCGTTGTTATATGGCTCCGAGCAGGGAATCCTGCAGGGAATGGGCGTTCATAATCCAAGAGGAGTTGATTGAAGGGCTGCTAAGGCATGTCAGGCCTTTCGAAAATAACCGAGTGTCACTTCGGGTATTTTCGGAAGGCGTGACACGACTTAGCAGCCCGTCAATCAACTCCTCTTGGCTTAGGAACGCCCATTCCCCGCAGGATTCCCCGCTCGGACCCGGATAACAACGGCTCATAAAACGATAAGTAAAAAAAAAAACAGCATACTGCAGATGTTAGGAGTATGCTGGATCTAATGTCAGAAAGTTGATTTTTGGGTAAACCTCCACTTTAAGTGCACCACAGCACAGCATTCCTATTCCCACTATTGCCGTAGATGATAATAAAATTAGGCATTCATAAAAGAGGGAGAATAAATGGTTCTGTACTTTCAGCTGGTAGGGGACAATTAGGTTCTGATGGTCAGACCACATCTTTGAAGGGCAGGGAACATCTGCTTTTCTTTCTGCCAGTGGGTCTGCTTTTCAGCCAGAGCATGTAGTTTAGTGCTTCACCAAGCCTTCTGTATTTTCCTCATCTCTGCTACAGAACAGACAGTTTTTCATGGCATCTGCAAATGCACCTTCTTCTTCTAATGCCCTGTACACACAAGCGGAATTTCCATTGGAAAAAAGTTAGATGGTTTTTCTGACGAAATGTTGCACAAGCTTGGCTTGCATACACACGGTCACACAAAAGTTTTCTGAACTTTTGAGCGTTAAGAACGCCGTGACATACAACACTACCTCTGAGCATGCCTCGAATTTCTTCCGAGCATGTGTGTTTTTTCCAGTTGGAATTCCATACAGACAAACGTATTTTCCGTCGGAAAAATTGAGAACCTGATCTTTATCTAAGTCTGTCGGAAATTCCGACCGTGTGTACAGGGTATTACTTCTTACTTTACTCTCTTAAGCCCTTCAAACTAACATGGAGGAGTCAGATGACGTATTTCAGGGCAAGCCATCATATTCTGTTCTGCTAACCCAATGGTACAGGCCACTCCACATAACTTTTTTCACCTATCTGCTGCCAACAGTAGTATTGTACCATCTGTAGCCATGTTAAATCTACCAGCCATTGGGGGACAAATGAATCTGCACCACGCTATGGCAGCTACCCTTGCACCATTTGTTTGCCCCAAAGGCCATATCACAGGCAGACCCTAAACTATATGATTGCGCCCTATTTGTGGTCCAGGGCTTATGCAGACACTCATCAGAATGAGAACCCAATAGACTATTAGGTATCCAGGCGGGACTATTGGCCAAAAACCTACACAGTAGGTGTTGGAGCTTCTGGTTTTCTCTGCATCCAGAGTGCTGTCTGAGAGGAATTTGCATGTCTTCTGACAATGTAGACTGGCTCACTTGCAATAGAATGAACCAGCTTCTGTCTCCTCTGCTGGCATGCCATCATTACCAGCTCTTACAATCTTTGCTGGCTTGCCACCATTACCAGTTCCTGCCACCTCTGCTGGATTGCTGCCACTATCAGCTCCTGACACTATTACTAGTACCTGCCACCTCTGTTTCCCCATCTCCAATACCAGCTCTTGCCACTTCTCCTAGCCTGTCATCATTCCCAGCTTCCACCTATCAAGGCCTACTTTTGCCACCATTAGCAGCTTCTGTTCCTGTACCTGGCCTGCCACCATTACCAGCTTCTTCCTTCTCTGATGGCCAGCCTTTCACTACTACCAGCTCCTGTGGCCTCTGCTGGCCTGCCTCTATTACCAAACAGTTTTTTTCCATTTATCCTGGCCTGCTCAACTATCATTCCTTGCCATCTCTCCAGCTTGCCGCCATTAGTAGCTCATTTCTGCTGGCCTTTCTCCATTACTGGCTTTTTCCAACTATCCTGGCCTGCTCTTGGCATCCTTTTCATCCCCTAACATATCTCCTGGCTTGCTATCATTACCTGCTCCTGCCACCTACCTTGCTCTGCTACCAAGACCTGCTCCTGCCATCTCTAATGACCTCACGCCATCACCAGCTCATGCACAATCAGCTGGACTGCTTTCATTAGTAGATCCTGCCACCTTTCCTGGTCTGTCACCATTACCAGCTCCTGCTCACCTCTGATGGCCTGCACAATTACCAGCTCCTGTGGCCTCCATTAACCTGCCTTAATTTCCAGCTCTTTCACCTCTGTTGGCATGCTGTTACCACCATTAGCAACTCCTATGGCCGCGTACACACGTACGAGAACCTCGTCGGGCTAAACCCATCGTTCCACCCGACGAGGTTCTCGGCCGGCCGGCGAGTTCGTCGACCAGGCTGTCGAAAAAGGCGTCGAGCCATTAGTCCCAATGGCCCGTCGAGAAAATAGGGAACCTGCTCTCTATTTTGGCTCGACGTCTCGCTCGTCAGTTTGCTCGGCGAAAACGTACACACGATCGAGCTTCTCGGCAGAATATGGATCCCAGCGAGCTTCTCGCTGGATTCTGCCGAGAAGCTCGGTCGTGTGTACGGGGCCTACCACCTTTCCTGGCTTTCAACCATTACCACCTCCTGCCATATGTCCTGACCTGCCACCTGCACCTTCTATCTCCAATGGCCTGCCCACCATTACCAGCTGTCTGTGCTGTCCCCTGACATGCCTCCATTATCATCTTTTGTCCATATCTCCTGGACTGCCACCATTATCAGCCCTTGCCACCTCTGCTGAACTGCCATCATTGTATTAAATAATGTTTCTAATAAAATGTATCCCATATTAAGCAGCATGGTCCTCCTGTGTCTCTTCACAGTGGTGTTCTCTCCCCTGTTAATCTTTTTCCTGTATATTAACTAGGTACAGAGACCGCACTTACCATTGGTGAGTCTGCAAATTTTTGGGACACTATACGGGTATATTGCACACCCTGTATGGTGTTAACAATTTTTTTTTCTATATACCATTAATAGTACCATATATGGTCATAAACATCAGCCAGATTCCCTGGCCAGTTTTCTGACATTCAGCATACAGCTTGAGAGCTGTCATTCATGGCAGTAGTAGGTTACCTGAAGAGGGACGTTTTCTCTGCTGGATGTCAGGGTGGTATTCATAAAGGCTGTTGATCAATTTACATCATGGGGTGATGTTATATTTATTGGATTCCAATCAGGGAACAATGTTTATTTAGTTAGTTTATTATGGAACTTCTAAATTTTGATAAGTCTCCTCCTACAGAACCCTGCAGAGTATGCAGGAGTGGGCAAACACACACTTTCTTTACTGGCCATCTAGGCTCTGCAGCCTGGGTGACCTCAGAACCTGCACAGGACCCCATCACAGCATGTGTATGAGTAGCTAGGAAAGGAGGAGGCAGCAAGCATGCTTCCCATTCCTGAAATATACCTGGTCATATGCAAAAGAACAAAAAAGTGGGAGGTACTTTTAAAGGGGTGGGTGCCCCTAAAAATCTATAACAGACATTTCTCTTAGATAGGGGTCTAGCATTAATTTAGGGTAATCATATTAAAAAATGTGTTGGGTGTGTGGTCCCCCTTAAAATCCAGGCTCACAGCTTGACAGGTCAGGAAAGGAAATGTCTGCAAGTGTGTGCCCTCTCCTGAACCATACCAAGCCTAATGCCTTCAACATATGGAGCTATTTTTGGGGACAAGAGATTTATCCCCAAATCCCTTGCCCACTGGACATGGGCATCTACTGGGGGGGGACTTATTTTATTCTGAAAGCCACCCTTTACAATAAGGGACCCCAGATTTCTTCCACATATAAATGAGTGACCCCTTGTTAATCAATAAAAATTGTAAACAAACAAACAAACACAAGCACCGTAAAAAAAGCTTAAATAAAAAATCCCATAATGTAAATACAACATCAATCACAACATCCTGCAATATATAATTTTTGTCAACCTTATGAGTGAAATTCTAATGACCAACACAAACAAGATAACTAACGCCATGACGATTCTGTACTGTCTCACTCCCATTGCAAATGACAGCTCCCTGGCTGGTCCCCTAATATGAACAAACAGGTCAGGGATCTGGGGTGATGTCATTGGGAAAATATGGTTGTAACCATATTTGGTCAACAAAATCATTTGGGATGCTCATCAGCTTGTTTATAAATGGAGACAAGCAAGGTAGGCATCCAGGATCTGTCATTTAGTGTCAGTAATAAGGCCACCATTGAATTAAAAAACTTTTCTTGCTGTAGCAACTAGAGGTTTGGGCTTTTGGGTGAACTGACCAAGCCTGACTATTTAATTTGGCTGTTTAGTGAACTGCAAACAGCTTGGGTCTGATTGAAAATGCTACCTCTGCTGAACTACCACCAATACCAGATCTCACCACCTCTTCTGACCTGCCACGTCTCTTGCTTCCTCTCCTGGCCTGACACTTTTACCAGCTCCTGCCATCTTTCCTGGATTGCCAGCATTGCCAGGATCTACCATTTTCACTGGCCTGCCACCATTACTAGCTTCTGCAGTCTTTTCTACTCTATTCCAGAACCTCAGCACTGTAAATGTGTCACACACAATGTTTCTGCATCTGGGCCTCAACCAAAAAATATTATGTGTTTGCTTTAGTGTAAATCATACTCTGGGTCTTATGCCGCGTACACACGATCATTTTTTGTGATGAAAAAAAACGACGTTTTCTGTGAAGTAAAAAACGACTTTTTTGAAACGTCACTTTTCAAAGACGATGTTGCATACACACCATCGTTTTTTTCACAAAAAGCAAGGTTACATTCACCACTCTTTTCCATTGAAGCTCGCTTCATAACTAGCTTCTGGGCATGCGCGGGTTGAAAAACGTCGTTTTAAACGACGTTTTTGCTACACACGGTGACTTTTTGTGAAACAAAAAACGACGTTTTGAAAAACGACACAAAAAATTCAAGCATGTTGGAATTTTTTTTTGGTCGTTTTTTTGAAGACAAAAAACAACGTTTTGCCCACACACGATCAATTTAAATGACGTTTTGAAAAACGACGTTTTTTTTAATCGCAAAAAACGACCGTGTGTATGCGGCATTATAGTTTGTGACATATTCCAGTGCACCCAAAAGTATTTGTGGCTATTGTTCTCTGAAATACTCCACTAATACTCCCCTTTTACATTGCAGCTCAATCAGGCTGCTTATATACTCTCCACTCTAAGGCCGCGTACACACGATCGAATTTATCTGCTGAAACTGGCCCGACGGGCCGTTTCAGCAGACAAATCCGATCGTGTGTACGGGCTAGCGGACATGTTTTACCAGCGGACAAATTTCAAAGCATGCTTTGAAATTTGTCTGCCGGAGACATGTCCGTCTGATATGTCCGTGAGTACACTCACCAGCGGACACAACTGTCCACGCATGCGTCGAATGGATTTGACGCATGCGTGGAAGTATTTTACTTCCTGTAGTGGTGACGTGGCGGCGTCAACGTCACCTCCACGTCACCGCGTCCTCAGCCAGAGGGGATTTTCGTCCAATGGTGTGTACAAGCCATCGGACCAAAATCCGATGAGACATGTCCGCTGCAAACGGTCCGTCGGACATGTTTAAGCGGACATGTCTCATCGTGTGTACGTCACCTCATACTTCATGATGAAACCTACCTTTTATCTCCCTCTTACATTGCAGCCTAATAAAACTGCTTACAAACTGTGCATTGACTGCACAATATTTGTTGGCATTGTCTCTAAAATAATACCGCCTAACACGTATAAAATCTTGATAAAACCTGCCTCATATCTCCAATTTAAATTATTGCCAAAACATGCTTCTGTGCTGTGTATCAATTGTACAATAATCCTGGCCATTGTCAAAGTGAAATTATTTATAATAAAAACCTCTAATTTATCGTTTTTCCATTGTAGCCTTATAAAGTTGCTTACATACTGTGCTTCTACTGTACAATATTTATATTGTCTCTGAAATACCACACTTAATTTTGTTTTATATAAAACCGCCTGCCCTATTGTCTCCCTCTTACACTGGCATCTAATCTATTGATCACATACTCTAGCCCAGGGGTTTTAAAGTACCTGCCCGCGGGCCATTTACGGCCCGCGGGTCGGTAATAAATGGCCCGCAGGCAGGGCGGGTGCCGCGGAAGTGTAGATCGAGGTGCATGAAGAGTAGGGCAGGAAGCGTCAGAGGTTTACTTCTCTCTCATGTCACGCTGCTACTCCCCGGCGGCCCCTCCTCTCTTCTCGTCCATCCCCATTTGCCTGTGACATCATCTGAGATGGACGAGAAGAGTGCTGTGCCCTGATTTGCTGGGCTCTGTGCCTTGATGTGCTGTGCCTTGATGTGCTGTGCCCTGATGTGCTGGGCTCTGAGCCTTGATGTGCTGTGCCATGATGGTGAGTGGTTAGATTGTAGTGATCTGTCGGCAGTGCAGTGGTCTGTCGGCAGTGTAGTGGTGTGTCGGCAGTGTGCAGTGTAGTGGTCCGTGTGCAGTGGTCCGTGTGCAGTGGTGTGGTCAGAGTCAATAATGCGTCTGCTGACACTAGTGCTGGGGGTTAATAATGTGTCCGCTGACACCAGTGCTGGGGGTTAATAATACGTTCGCTTTTGGAAAAAAGAGACAGACCTGTGGGCGGAGAGATGTGGCTACACGCCCCGGTATATGAGCAAAGAAAATTTTTCCCGGTGGGGCTTTAAAGCAGCTTTGTTGAAAAGATGGGAATGCAACGTGTGAAATACAACGTTTTTATTAAAAATTGTTATGACATAGAAATATAGGGAATGAGTTGCGACATGATTGCAAAATATTAAAATGACCATACACATTCCATAATAAAGCAATAAAAGACATAGCCTGTAATAGTAGCAAGCGTGTGTGGTTCCTAACGCGTTTCGACCGTGAGGTCTTCTTCAGAGGATTTTTTGGTTGTGGCTGAAAGAGATTAATTGTATAAATGAATTGTACATTAATTGTCTCGTCTATACATTCCCTCAGGGATCCCTGCCCTGTCAAGGGACATGAATGGTCCCAGACTTCGGGGGAGGGAGAACACAAGAGGAAGGAAGAAGAGAAAAATGTATTGGATTATTAAAGTAAAAATCAGCACATTTACCATTTGCCATATTAAAAAAGGGGGTATGGAGAATCCAAACAGAGCTCCCGTGTGGCAGTGGGGAAGGAGGGTCCCAGTCCGCAAGTCTTCCCGATCACAGTCCCCAATCACTGCTGCGTCCAAGGCAAAGCACCATCCAGGGGTGGCTGCATGTAACCATACGGAAGAGCACCTGGCAATGGGTGCCACATCAAGAAAAAAGGGGGTGGGGTAAGGATAGGTAGGTCCTAGAATAAGTAAAATATACTTGCTTAGAGGGAGCCAATAGGTTGTATGGATTAAAAAGTTTGTGCATGAATGCACACATGAGGAGTACAGAATGTATTCCAAAAAGGAGTAAGATAATAGTGAGGAACGAAGGTCCGAGATGGGGGGGATGTTGGGAATCATGCTGAAAAAAGGTGGGGAGGTGGGAAGTGGGGGAAAAGGAATCTGAAGCCAGAGTCGAAAGAAAACGTGATGGGAGGAAAGAACAATGGTTGTGGGAGGCAGCGAGTGTATTGGATGGGGAAAATTGGGGTAGGGGAAAATTAAAAGTGGGGTGCAGGGACAGGGGGTGGATGAAGTGGGGGAAGGGCTAAGGTGAGGGAAAGAGGGGGGGGTAGAGTGAGCTGATTGAGGCAGTGAAAAAAATGGAAAGGAGTGATGAATGATGTAAGGGGGTTGTGAATGAAGGGTGGGCAATAAGATGAAATAAATACGTACAAAGAAACAGTGATGATAGGGAAGTGGGGGGGATTGTAGGGAAGTAAGTGAATGATGGGGGGGAGGAGAGGCAGGGGGAAAAAAAGGGGGGAAAGGAAAAGATAGGGAAGGGGGGGGGAGGGGAGAAAGAGAGGAGGAGGGAAAGGGCATGGGGGGAAGGGAACAGAGAAGTGGGGGGAAGGACGGAAACGGGGAGGGAAAGGGGGGATAGAGGGAAAAGGTGGAGGGGGAAGGAAAATAAGAAGGAGAATGCTGGGGGGAAAGGGAAAAAGTGGAAAGTGAGGAGTGAAGCTGGTGAGAGTGAAAGAACATAATACGTTCGCTGACACCAGTACCATTTTTGAAGTTTGAAAGTTTGCATGTGGCCCTCCGTGGGATATGAAAACTTGTCTTGCCGGCCCTAATTTGAGTTTGAGACCCCTGCTCTAGCCAATGTACTATATGTGGCTACTGCCTATGAATTAATACACTACTATTTTTATGATAAAAACTGCCTTGTCTTTTTCTTTTATATTACAGCTCAATCAAGCTGTGTACATACTGTCCAGCCACTGTACTATATGTGTGGCTATTGTTTTTGAAATAATACACTCTAATATTTATTTCAGAATAAACACTGCATTATCTCTGGAATGTGGAGCTGTGATTTTGAAGTGTTTTTGTACACTCTGTTTCAACAATGCAAAAAACATTTAAGACAATACAGTGTGGTGCTGGAAAATGGAAGCCCACAGACTATACTATGAAACTGTTGGCTTTAGCCATAGTTGTGCGCAGCCTATAGCATTAGTGTGTGCACCGCAAAGCTCAACCACACATGAACGCCACCTGCTGTCACAAGGAGGAGGTTCTGATGGTGGGAGACAGTTGATTTGGAGCATATTACTTTACATCCTAAGTGTAGGTGTAATGTGTTCCTACAGTTGAACCTAGCCTTTAATACATTGGGGGCATTTACACTGGCCACTGGCACTCCAACCACCCACCTGGTGCCACCCTTGGATAATGCTAATGCACATGGGGTGATTAGGGTGTGCCCAGGCACACCCTGTGCTCACACCTATGGCTTTAGCCTTTTTTCTTCAACATTGGAATTTAGGTTTGGCATTTTTTTTAATAGATACATTGGTCCAGCTTGCACTAATGTAAAGCCTCGTACACATGACCAGTTTTTCTGCCAGGAAATTGCCAAGAGAGCTTTTGGCCGGGAATCCCGGTAAACTGCTCTCTAGTTTCCCACCAGGATTCCCAGCGGTTTTAAACCAGGCAGTTTTCCTGTAGGGAAACACTGCGAGGGAGCATACACACGGCCAGAATTCCTGGCCAAGGCTCTCCCCGCAGTTTTCCCAACGAGAAAATATCTGTGATTGGCCCTGCTGATCACATGATGGCTGTTCAATCACAGCCGTCACTTGATGTAAATAGAGAGTCGGTTGCTAGGCTATCGACTCTCCTCTCCTCACATGAATGTTGTCAGTGAGGAGAGGAGAGGAGAGCGGATCGCTGCAGCCAGCCAGTGATCAGTGAAAGTGCCCGGTATGGAAGTGGCTACAGAATGATCCAGCACTTTACAGTCAGATTAGGTAATGTTAGTATGTGTGTAAGCCCATAATAAGGGCAACAAATAGGTTTACCTGTACAAAGGAGAAAATCTTTGACCAGAATGAATCTTTCTCAGCCATTACAGTGAGGGAAAAAAGTATTTGATCCCCTGATGATTTTGTACATTTGCCCACTGAAAAATAAAAAAGATCAGTCTATAATATAAGCACCCTAAAGCAAACCTGTAATTAAAATATATATATATATATATATATAGGCGTCCATTATTGGATTGCTGTCGGTATCAGGTAAGTACCATTCCTTGTGTTAATTATTTTTTAATTCCCCAAACTTAGGCTCTGTAAATATATATACCGTATTTATTCGAGTATAATGCGCAAAATTTTCTACCAAAAAAATAAATCAAAGTTTGGGTGCGCGTTATAAACGAGGGCTGGTGTGGGGTGACAGTGGCGGCCGGTCAATTGAGGGCGCAGGCGAATTGTGAGTTCGCACTGCGCCTTTTCCGGGCTGCAGCCGCGAAGAAAAAAAAACGTCCCCACATCGCGTACAGTGGGCGGCCCGAACTGGGGGTGAGAATTCTTATTATCCGCTGTATGGTCGCCGCTTCATTTCCTCGCCTCGCCCACACGTTCTTCATATTTTAATTGATATACTGGTACCCGTTAGATGGCAACTCAGGGTATCAAGAGGAAACGTTCTGCATATGACGCTTCATTTAAGCTCTAAGTTGTTGATCATGCTGAAATTCACGGAAATCGAGCAGCTAGCCGAGAATTCACTGTACCAGAGACGAATGTTATACCAGTTTATGTTGTCAATAAATGATTTTTATCATGGCTGCACGTGTTCAACAACGTTTTTTTGTCAATTACAATGCTTGGTGTGAAACAAAATTTTATACAGATTTTTAATCGAAAATTAGGGGTGCGCGTTATACACGTGTGCGCGTTATACTCGAATAAATACGGTATATATATATATATATATATAAACACACAGTATATATACAGTATACTTTAACCATTTGTTTACAGTCACCTTATTTACAGTGAAATCAATGTGTTACGGCCAGCAATCCTTTTTAATGGGAAGAGATTGTAGCCATGGACCAACTGCGTAAGGTACATACTGCAGTTTTTGGCTACTTCCATTCTACATTGATTATGGTCATTGGTGAATGTCAATATTTGACTTGGAGGCCAGTTCTAACAATTCCCTGACTTGCATTTTTATGATATAATATTCCACCGTGTGGAATTCAGTTCTCCTGATGTCAGACCTATCGTCTACACAAATAAGCAGACAACGTTTCATGTCAGCATGGGGCATCCCAAAGATCCATGTTGCCTAAATTAACTATTTACTTTTTTCTTACTGTTACATCTATTTCATATTTCCCAACTGAGGCCACCCACATAAAAAATCACAACTGGGGCAGTTCTGTGATTCGATGACTTCATTATAAATGTTTCAAGATTTTCTCATTGGCAGGAGAATCAAAGCTGTTCTCGCTCTTCATTTCCGCAGCAATCCAATCCAACTGTAAAATATATGATATTTTCATTTTACAAAAGTGTCTTGAATCCTGAAGATAACCAGCAGGTGTGAGTACAAGCCGTCTAGATTTAAATGGTTCAGCTGTGGAAAATAAAACAGCACACTCCACATTTAAGCTATTTATTTGGAATCTGGTTGTTGTTCTTGACTGATACACTCCTCAGTAAATAGGATATCCCATAAGAATAAATGTTATGTCTGTGTATTTTTGGCTTATATGTAAAAAAAGAAAACAGAAAATGTACACAGAAATAATTGTTAAAGAAAATTCACAGTACTTGAAAATATTTTTTTATTCAAACATTCTTTTTTTTTTTAAGTCAAATTATTGCATAATGGGAAACTAAAACCATCACACTGCTACTGGTAGCAAATTAACCTTTGTAAATCCAGCAACTTAGTCTTGTCACTTTACCATTAAAGTGAAACTCCATTTAACCACTTTAGCCCCGGACCATATTGCTGTCCAAAGACCAGAGCACTTTTTGTGATTCGGCACTGCGTCGCTTTAACTGACAATTGCGCGGTCGTGCGACGTGGCTCCCAAACAAAATTGGCGTCCTTTTTTTCCCACAAATAGAGCTTTCTTTTGGTGGTATTTGATCATCTCTGCGGTTTTTATTTTTTGTGCTATAAACAAAAATAGAGCGACTATTTTGAAAAAAATGCAATATTTTTTACATTTTGCTATAATAAAAATCCCAAAAAAGATATAAAAAAACATTTTTTTCCTCAGTTTAGGCCGATACGTATTCTTCTACACATTTTTCATTAAAAAAAATCGCAATTAGCGTTTATTAATTGATTTGCGCAAAATTTATAGTGTTTACAAAAAAGGGGGTCGTTTTATGGCATTTTTATTATTATTTTTTTTTCTAGTAATAGCGGCGATCAGCGTTTTTTTTCCGGTACTGCGATATTATGGCGGACACATCGGACACTTTTGACACATTTTTGGGACCATTGGCATTTTTATAGCGATCAATGCTATAAAAATGCATTGTATTACTATAAAAATGCCATTGGCAGTGAAGGGGTTAACACTAGGGGGCAGGGAAGGGGTTAAGTGTGGTCTTGGTGTGTTCTAACTGTATGGGGGGGGTGGCCTCACTAGGGGAAATCACTAATCTTCTGTCCATACATTGTATGGACAGAAGATCAGCGTTTCCCCCGCGGACAGAAACGAGAGGTATGTGTTTACACACATACCTCCCGTTCCCCGCTCTGTAACGAGCAATCGCGGGTGCCCGGTGGCGATCGTACCCGCCGGCCACGCGCGCGGGACTCGGGGGACGCGCGCGCGCCATACAAGCAGCTAAAGGGAGGACGAAGAGCTACGTGCTCCCGCGTAGCAGTGCCACCGTCCCGCAGTAATATGACGGCGGGCGGTCGGCAATTAGTTAAACACTTAGGCCGCGTACACACAATTGGTCTAACCCAATGAGAATGGTCTGACGGACAGTTTTCATCGGGTCACCGCTAAAGTGGCTTGATGGTCTGATATGCGTACACACGATCGGTCCAAAAACGATTGTGTCAGAACGCGGTGACGTAAAACACAACGACGTGCTGAAAAAACGAAGTTCAATGCTTCCAAGCATGCGTTGACTTGATTCTGAGCATCAACTGATTTTGAACTGATGCTTTTGCGTACTAACGATCAGTTTGGACCGACGGTCAGGCGTCCATAAGTCCGATTTTAAAGCAAGTTTTAAAACTTTGGTCCGAAGGACGACAGACCGATGGGCCGTACACAGGGTAGGTTTGGAACAATGAAACTGGACTTCAGTCCATTTTCATCGGGTTGGACAGATCGTGTGTATGCGGCCTTAAATGTAGGGCAGCGTGCATAGATGTTTATTAGACATGTGCATTCGTTTTTGTTAGAATGCATTTTCGTCTGAAAATCGTGTATTTTCGTTATCGTTTTAAAGAAGGAAAATGAAAGCGCAAGAAACGAAAACCGAAAGATCGTCGTTCTGAATACAGTGTATAGGTAGAAATTGAACGGCGAAAATTCGACAAAGCATCGAAAATCGTCGAATTTTCGTCGTTCAAATTCTACCTATTCACTGTATTCAGAACGACGATTTTCGATGCTTTGTCGAATTGAAAAGACGAAAATTCGACAAAGCATCGAATTTTATCGAGTTTTCGTTGTTCAATTTCTACCTATTCACTGTATTCAGAACGACGATTTTCGATGCTTTGTCGAATTGTACGATGAAAATTAGACAAAGCATCGAAAATCGTCATTTTCGGGCGAAAACTTTCCCGACGAAAACTACATAAATCAAAAAGATTTTCGGGAGTAACTAAATAAATTTATTTTCCAAACGAAAATGAAAAAACGAAACAAAATATTCCAGTCTGCACATGTCTAATGTTTATATTTTCACATGGGAAACAATTTGTACTTTACTTTGTATTGTATGTGTCTTTTAAAGCAGAGCTCCACCCTGATATTTTTTTTTTTTTTTTTTTTAAATCTGAAAAAAAAAAAAAAAATATGAAATGGAAAAAAATAAAAAATAAATACTCACCCTAAATAGGCTGTTGCTATGCGGAAGTCCCGAATCTGCCCTCATGATCCGCGGTGCTGTTTTCTTCCTCCTCCTCTTCTCGGTGTCTTCTTGTGAATGGGCCGCACTGCATTCTGGGAACTGTGTGTATCCCAGAAAGCAGCCGGACCATTCACAAAGCGCCGCGTCGCTCGCACATGCGCAGTAGGAAACGGGCAGTGAAGCCGAACGGCTTCACTGCCTGTTTCCCTGACTGTGGATGGCGGTGCCGGGATCGAGGATCGGCATCGGCGGGGGCTGTCAGCGCGGGCGCCAAGGACAGGTAAGTGTCCTAAATCAAAGTCAGCAGCTACACTTTTAGTAGCTGCCGACTTTGAAAAAAAAATAAAAAATTGCGGCTGGAGCTCCGCTTTAATTGCACATATTGTTGTTATTATTCGTGTCTGCTCGCATGTAGTCGCTCAAGCAGTGATTAACTGTGGGTAATTACACAAAATATAACTAGCTATTATCATTTACAAGTAATAACACCAGAGATTATTTTCCCAGGGAATATCTGATTGCCTTAGGGCAGGAGGCTCCAAAATCCATCCTACAGGCCCAATCTGGCCAACTACAGGATTGCATAAGACCTGCAGCTAGGGTCAGGTTCCCTCCACTGCACTGATTCTCCAAGTCAGTAGGTTGCTAGGACCACCTGCACCCTAGCAACCAGTGACATACTTTCCCCAGCAGGAGGATGGAACATTCTCTGTCCATACCTGATCTGGCTCCTGGCTTTTGCCCTACATCTACACTGACTACAGACTTGCTGTAAGCTGTAACGACTGATAGGAAATTATGATGTAAGGGGGGCTCTCAGGGAGACCCTGATGTAAGGTAGGGTCTTATGAGGACCTTCATGTAAGTAGGGCTCTGATGAGCATTCTAATGTAAGTGGGAGTTCTGATATAAGCAGGGACTCCTAAGGCAGACTCTGATGTAAGGGGGCTTACAATTGATTTATAAACGTTTTTATTTTTTTGGCCCATTATTATATTTTAAAAATGTACAGTGTGGCCTTTGTATGGAAAAGTTTGGAGACATATGCCTTAGAGGATCCGTAAGGAATGTTTTTTTATCCCATTGGGGTACATTACTTCATATGGGCTTTTGCCTTCCCCTGGATCAGCTGCGAGTATACTGTAGGTTTCTGTATATGTACATTTTAAATTAATTAATTAATTTATTTGTTCTATTGGTTGAACTTGATGGACTTTTCTAACCTAACTAACTATGTAGCTGCAACATACTACATTTTTGCTTTTGGGTGTATTTAAGCTTGAAAGGAAGCAAAATTATAAGGATTATTTGTTATGATAGCATGTTATTTAATTTAGTATTTTAGATTCATGAGATTATATCCTTTTCACAGAGCATACATTTTTTTTTATCTTATTCAGTTCTTAAAGTACTTCTTCATTTACAAATCATCTGTTGCAGTCAAAAGTTTTCAGTATACGGATGGTGCACTTGCCACAAGAAAAATTCCCTCTTGTGAAATTGCCATGTAGTTGTTTTTTTACAGTGCCCCTATATACACTGATCATCCATTTATGACCACTGACCGGTTAAGAGAATAACATTGATTATCTCTTTACAATGGCATCTGAATTGTATTGATTATCTCATTACATATATCCCATAGGATAAATTAGGCAGCAAATAAATATGTTGTCCCTCAAGTTGTTATGTTGAAAGTAGAAAAAAAATGTGTTGTGTATGACACTGAGTAGTCAAGAGAGATCAGTGGGCCTATGCTGACCCGTACCTACAATGGGCACATGATAATCAGAATGGGACCAGGAACCAATAGAAAAAAGGTGAGCTTCTGGGGATTTGGCTGGACTCGGAAGATGGCTGGTTAAGTTTGCAGCTCTGGCACACAGAGGTAAATTTTTCACACACACAGAGGGAGACAAGCTGAGCCATCATGGGCAACCCTAAACAGATCGGTCTTCTGCATCTTGCTCTGGCAAACTCCAGGGCACAGCTAAGTCTCTGTCAGTACTCCTCACTCCATGTCTAGGAGCTTGGTACGCTCTCCCCAAAAACAACCAGACACTGCAACCCAGCCGACCACAAAATGCTAAGCCTGGACAATCTACAAGCAGTATCTTTGGAAATCAAGGAAATTATATCAGCTGCAATATTGGACATCTGGACATCCAAGTGCGATGTGAGGAGGTGGAGGACACTACGGCCCACCATGACACAGCTGTACAGGAGGTACAGCAGGTCACAGCACCCGCTGTACACACTATATACATACAAGAAATACATTGGCACTTAGAAGACCTAGACGACAGGGGGTCACCGCCATAACGCCAGGGTGAGGAGCCTCCCTGAAACAGTTGAGCCTGGCCAGCTCACACAGGCTGTAATCACCATACTCAATGACCTCTTGGGCAGGCCTCCAGAAACACCAATAGATATAGAACATCCCCATCACACTTTAAGACCAAGGGGTAGAGACACAAATACCCCCAGGACTGTGATCTGCTGAGTTTGAAGCTTAAAGAAGACATTTTAAGGCAAGCTTGAGACAGAGGCAGCTTTCTCTTCCATGGTCATAAGATAAAGATATACCAGGACCTCCATGGTCGTAAGATAAAGATATACCAGGACCTTTACCACTTTACTTTGCAACATCATAAAGATCTCCACCCCTACTTGAGCTCCTCCAGGACAGGAGATACCATACAGGAGGAAATTTCCTTTATGCTTAATGCCTGGCTCTGTAGGCCACACATCACAGCTGCAAGTCTTCGAGGACATAAGATCATTCTGTGAGAGCCTGGATTTACCAGTCACAGAGCTGCCGGATTGGGATAGTAACCTCCATTTTCCCACCCAATTCCTTTCTGAACAGAGGAAAGTACAGCGACAAGACATATCTCAAGACATATCTTATTGATATATTGCTGCTCTCTTCCCTACGCATCGCCTCCACCCACCAAAGAACCGACAATCTTTAGGAGAGGATAGTGTCCCTGCATCTTCCACTCACCACGGAGTGCAAATTGAATGATGATCCTCTTTGCTGGAACAACTGACTGGATTATTTACAGAAACGCTTTTAAGATGATGCTTATAGCCTCCTTATTATAATAGTGTCCTCGTTCCTTCTGATCATCACAACTCTGTGGTACATTTACTATGTTTCTGTTATGTGTCATCCTTATCTACATCCTGGGCCTCCAGCAAATCCTACTCTCTGTTGACCCATTATCAACTTACCTGGTGTATTTGCCCAAAGCCTACCCCAATGTAGGACTCTCAATCTTGATGTAACCTTTTGTTTTATTTTCTTAATGCCAGGATGCTGATAATTTCCTTAACTTCTGTACTAACTGACTCCTCTGAACTCATTGTGACCCCCCTCTTTCTCCCCAACCTGTTTCCTCCTTTCTTGCTGCCCCCTCCTCCCCCCTTGTCCAAATCTCTCTGACAGTTATTCATATCCTCAAATTTGAGTGGTAAATCTGCATATATAGGGGCTACAAGACAAATTAGGCTGTCACTCAATTGTTATTTAAATTTCCTGAACACAGGGACTTAAGCCCGCCTTTTAGGCCACCAATAGTTAAATCTATTGCATGTAGCCCTCTAACCTTATATGAATACAGTCGTTTAGTGTACTAGTAATATTTCCGTAAGTTATAATGAATAACGCCCCCATATGGCGTACAATGTTTACACACACCTCTCCCCGTTCTTCAGCTCCTGTGACCGATCGCGGGACACCGGCGGCAATCGGGTCCCCAGGTCCCACGGCTATGGTCATGGAGCTTCGGACCGGGTCACGAGCTTCGGACCGGGTCGTGCGACCCATGGCTGGGCACTTAAAGGGGATGTATCTGTATGTGCCTGTGCCCAGCCATGCCATTCTGCCGATGTATATGTGCAAGAGGCGGTCCTTATGTGATTAAATGGTGGTTGGACAAGGGGTTGTATCGAATCGGACAATTTTTTACTTAATTTGGCCCAATTTCATTGACTTTCTGTGCTCAGCAGCTGGAGATCCCAAACTCGGAACATTACAGATTTCAGCAAATACAACACTTTCTTCATAAAATCTGTAAGGCCGCGTACACACGGTCGAACATGTCCTCTGAAACTGGTCCGCAGACCAGTTTCAGCGGACATGTTCGATCGTGTGTACGGCCTATCAGACCATTTTCCAGTGGACAAAAGTTTCCAAACATGATTAGAAACCTGTCCGCTGGAAACCTGTCCGTCGGACATGTTCGATGGTTAGTACACAAAATCATCGGACCGCATGCTCAGAATCAAGTTGACGCATGCTTGGAAGCATTGAACTTAGTTTTTTCATCACGTTGTTGTGTTCTACGTCACCGCGTTCTGGTCCTAGGGGATTTTGGTCCAATGTTGTGTACGCACATCAGACCAACAGACCACTTCAGCCTGGTCTGATGAAAACGGTCCATCGGACATGTTTCCTCGGACATGTCTGATCGTGTGTACAGGGCCTAAGGGGAAACCTGTCCCACCAAGATTCACACCCTATGAATTATAGTGTGGACAGGCCACAGAACAGAGGGGTGGAATCTCCGTTATCCACCAGTCACTTACCCACCAGTCTTGCAAAGTCCCATATATGGAGGCTTGGGAAAACCAATGGGACTTGGAGAGATGGCAGACCTCCTTTTCTAGAGCCTGTAAGGGGATAAGGAATATTTCCCTAGTTAAATCTAGCCTTAAAGTTATAACCAGGTGGTACCTCACCCCTGTAAAGTTGGCTACCATGTACCCTACAGCAAACCCTCAGTACTTTAGAGGATGCCAACTCATAGTCCCCATGGCCCACATTTGGTGGGAGTGTACCAGAATAAGGTCATTCTGGAACAGGATGTTTGCCTTGATGCAAAAAGTGACAAGCGACCAGATCCCAAGAACCCCAGCCATTGCTCTCCTTAACAAGAACCTCCCCAAGACTTCCAAAACCAACCGCAGATTGATCCATTTTATCCTGCTAGGTGCCAAGCTGACAATAGCCAAAGCCTGGAAACAACTCAGTGTTTCCTTCTTAGCTGCCAAGCGTAAAATATTGTAGGTTATGTTACAGGAGAAGTTGATCAGCATCTTATTAGATACAACCGCTGTGTTTGAATCTATCTGGGAACTCTGGGCCCTGCACATGGGCGTCTCTCTCATCCCTGGTATACAGGCCTAACAAATATTCACGTTCACTTAACCATATGTAGCGCTACCTCCGCAGGAGCCGCTAGTTAGATTTGGTATCTACTTTCAGTAATATATTCGAACCCGCCCTTGGCACATCAAGCAAGCTGCGAATATATTGCGAATCTCACGTGTAGCTATGAGATTCCAGAAATACACAAATAGAACATCTAGAAATAACATGCAATATTATTGTTACCTTTGTCTTTTGATTGCAGACTTCAAGAGAAAAGAACGCACCTCACAGTAAATGCAATTGAATCAAGAAGAGTTTTATTTGTTATGCATTAATGAAACGAACAAGCAATGAATTACATACACAGTATTCTACCTTTCTGCCTCTGCAAAGAGCCCTTTGTGAGAGTCAGAGAAACAGCAGAAGAAACTTTCAACAGACTAAGCTCTATAATAAACTTTAAATAGCCTATGCTCGCGAGCTCCCCCTAGTGGGTAACCTATTGAAGTGCGGCTGCTAACAGGTCTCGATCTGGCCTAGCCTGCTAAAAGTCCAAAAATGTTCCTCAGCGACAGAATCTGTTTGTAGGCTCGTTGGTGCACTTTTAAATATATTTGTAATCCACGGGGGTCTTTAAACTCAGTCTAAGGTGTGATTAACGTAAGCGTAATGTCCCGATCCTCCAGTCAGCATCAGTCAGCATCTAGATACCCACAACCTACTTGATCCATTTCAATCAGGCTTCCGCCCTGGACATGGGACGGAAACAGCATTGCTCAAAATATGGGACGACGCTCTTGAGGCCGCAGACGAAGGAGAATCTTGTCTTCTGGTTCTGTTGGACCTAAGCGCAGCCTTCGACACTGTAGACCACAAGCTGTTAGTGACTCTGCTAGCTGAAGTAGCCAGAGTCGCAGAAGGCGATTTATCTTGGTTCTCCTCTTTTTTGGAAGACCGTTCGCAAATAGTGAAGTTGGGCGCTTTCACTTCTGAGAAACGCACATTATCGTGCGGAGTCCCTCAAGGCTCCCCCCTGTCACCGATACTATTCAACATCTATCTTCCTCCTCTTTTTGAAATCATCAGCAGTCAAAAACTGCTTTATCACTCATATGCAGACGACACGCAACTGTATTTCCGCATTTGCAATAAAAAGGATCACTACCTCAAGCTAGAGACATGCCTCTCTATGATAGAGAACTGGATGACAAAGAGTTATCTTAAACTCAACGGAGCGAAAACAGAACTTCTCCTGTTTCACGCCAAGCATAAGCATCAATCTGCAACAACTTGGGCACTTCTGGGTAAAATCATCACCCCTAGCGCCAAATCTAAAAGTCTCGGGGTCATCTTTGACTCCTACATGACTATGGACGCACAAATAGGGTCAGTAGTCAGCGGATCTCACCATCTGCTGCGCCTACTACGCAGACTTACTCCTTTTATTCCCAAGAAAGACATTGCGGTCGTGGTAGGAGCTATTGTAAACTCCAGACTGGACTATGCAAATGCCATTTACCTTGGACTCCCCAAGTACCAAATCGCTTGTCTGCAAGTCGTTCAGAACACGGCCGCCAGACTTGTGACTGGGAAAAAACCCTGGGAATCAATCTCACCTTCACTGAGATCCCTTCACTGGCTGCCAGTAAAAGACAGAATCACTTTTAAACCACTCTGTCTAACGCATAGATGTATCCATGGGAATGCCCCCCAGTATCTATGTGAAAAAATAAAAGGTCATAATTCCAATCGCATTCTGCGATCCACCAATCAAAATCTGCTCCAGATACCGAAAGCAGACTATAAGTCCAAAGAGGATAGAAGATTCGCGGTCCAAGGTCCCAGACTATGGAACGCTTTACCAACTAGCATTCGGTTGGAGGAGAACCACCTAGCTTTCAGGAGAAAGATCAAGACTCATCTCTTTTGATATCAAAGGAGACAGGAACAACAAGCGCCCAGAGGCGATTAAGTTCGCATGTGCTGCGCTATATAAATTTTCATTCATTCATTCATTCATTCAGTCAATATGGCCAGCGTGACTTTCAGATATTCCTTAGCGGACCAGCAAACAGTGTGCCGTTACTAAGATGTGAGGCACTGTAGATAACAAAGTTATTGGGTATGGAAACTTGAGCAAGTGCCCTCTCACCCGAACAGGCCTGGTCCGCCTGAGCTTCTTGCAGCCACGACACGATACTAGGCCTCTGATGTCCTGCTTTCCACAGCTCCGGTCAGCAGTCGATCCGTCTATCCGATCTCCTGGAACATGAGCTGGGCACAATTAAACAGCTTGTCTGTAGTGCTCCCCACAGCTCCGCAGAGGAAGAAGTGCAGGTCCTGAAAGAGCGAATTCCACCCCGTCCTGCCTTTAAGTAACCTTTCCCATAAGGCTGTGCAGGGTGTCATGTGCTAAAAGGGCGAGTCATGATGATGGCAGGTGTGTGTTCCTGGGGAAAAGAAGGCACCAGGATGTAGTATGGGAAGGAGGAGAACCAGAACAGGCAGTATGATGCTTTTGGCAAGGTTCTGCTGGGTAACCTTGGTTCTTCCCATTTACTTGACATGTACCACCTTAGGTTAACATCATTGCTAACCGAGTGCACTCCTTCACTGAAATGATATTTCCTGCAAAAAATGGTTTAAGAATAGCTTGAGGAACACAACAAAAAGTTTGAGGTGTTGACTTGGCCTCCGAATTCTGTAATGCTGAATGACAATCTTGTCACATCTAATGTTACAGGCACACTAGGCAGTTTTGTTGTGAATTAGACCACCCACAACCAGCTTCCCGTCACACAAATAAATGGATCGAGGCAAGCTAATTATGAAACAATCAAAGCTTTTGTTTGATCTAGTTAATTGTGCAAACAATAGCTGAATAAAAATGGTTAATGAAACCTCAAAAATGCTTATTTTATGGTGAGCATAACCCATCTCATGCATTAAAGAACTCCATATCATTACATTTGCTTTCACTGTTTGACAGAGGGCATAAAACATTCCAGCATTTTTTTATTTGCTCTAAAACGGATATGTTCTTCTTCTTGGGGTTGATTTACTAAAGGAAAATCCACTTTGCACTACAAGTGCACTGCAAGTGCAAAAAGACAGATCTGAGGGGAAGATCTGAAATGAGGGGAGCTCTGGGATTTTATCATCCAATCATGTACAAGCAAAAATGCTGTTTTTTATTTTCCTTGCATGTCCCCCCTCAGATCTACAGCGACTGCGCTTCCAAGTGCACTTGTAGTGCAAAATGGATTTAGTAAATACACCCTCCTGTCTACGTAAGACTCCCCCACACATAATACTGTTTTCCAGTCATCCACCATCCAAGGCTGTGTTTCTTGCGCAATACAACAATTTCTGGTTATTTGCTAGTCTCATATGTGTTATCTTTGAAAATCTCCTTCTAAGGCACATATCCTAGTATCCTAGAGTCAACTTTTAACTGCTGCAGATCATATTAGTATTTGGCATGTACTATTCAAAGGAGGGGATGACTGAAGACCTCAAAGGTATCTTTTTCTCAAACTGCAGATTCTAATGTATTAATTTATCTTGCATACATTAGCACAAAAAGTAAGCTCATTAACTACGGAGCAATAAGGGGTTAAATAGGAACAATTTATGTTTAAAAATCAAAAAAAACACACATCTTTGTTAATTGTTTTACTTCCGACAATGCTTTCATTGGCCATATGTGGAGATCAAATGAATGTAATTTGATCTGCACATCAAATATAAGTGTAAATTCATTCTAAGAATAATATTGTCACAAAAGGTCATGGCAATCATATGGACTAAAAAGTCACTGTGGAGGAGACAGAACAGGATAAAGCAAAGTTAAAGCAAAAGGAATTTAGATTACCTTTTTAACCTCCCTGGCGGTATCCCCGTGCATGACTCGGGGTGGGTTTTTTCTGCTAAGAACGGTATCCCCGAGTCACGCTCGGGGTAGCCATGCAGAGCCTGCAGCGCGCGCTGGCTTACCTTCTTCCTGGATCCAGCGATGCATCCCCGCTGTGTGAGCGAGCGGGTGCTCGCTCGATTCACACAGCGTCCCGTGTGCCGCCGATCTACGTTTCCTGCGACGTTACGACGCACGGAAGCGGAGAACGGCGCCAAATTAAAAAATGTAAACAAACACTTTACATACAGTACAATGTAATCTTATAGATTACAGTACTGTATGTAAAAAATACACACCCACCTTGTCCCTAGTGGTCTGTCCAGTGCCCTACATGTTCTTTTATAAAATAAAAAGTGTTCTTTCTGCCTGGAAACTGTAGATTGCCCATAGCAACCAAAAGTGTCCCTTTATGTCAAAAATGGTTTTAGATCAGCTAGAAAACAGCGATAATAAATTTTAATCACTTTCAGAATTGAGCGATAGCGATTTGTGGGGAAATTCGTCATAAAAAAAAAAATAATAATGACAGCGACAATTCTGCAACTGAGCAAATGTCAGTGTTTTTGAGTTGATTACATTATTGAATATTTTTTTATTATAATTACATTATAATTTGTTATAATTATTTATAGTTTTTTATTATATAAAAAAATATGATTTTTTTTTTCAAACTTTATTATACCCGGGATGTCTTGTTTGGACAGATTTAAGCAAGTTATTCCTAAGAATTGCAGGCCTACAGTATAAAACGCCAAATTTCCATGCAAATAATTGTACCGCTTTTGGTACGTAATTCCAGACAGAATCATACCACCAGGGAGGTTAAGGCATATCTTATATATCCAAGGTCCTTTACTGGTTAATTAAATAAATTATGTTAAAAAAAATGTGTATATTATATACTCTTGTTTTTCACATGCTGGTTTTATGACAGGTAACTTAATCCACAGTCTTGGACAGTTCAACCACATCTGTGAGACTTAAGAATATAATTATCTTGTCAAACATTACCACAAAATATATTTTTTCAATTTTTGTTTACTAAATTCTTAAAAAAAAGAAAAACTGTAAGCATAATTTAAAAATAATAAACCTGTTAACATTGATTATACTGTCATTTGTATTTGTAGCCCTATATCACATGGATGTGTATTTTCTGCAGTAAAAATTATAATATGGGGGATTATGGAAAGTTAGGCAATTATGTAAGGTTTAGCCAGGCTGAAAGTTCCATGATGAGCGTAAGGGAAAAGCCGTTTCCTGAGATGACAGATTAAGGCATATGTTCCTTAGTCTATCTATTGAGAGCCATTAGATCATTTGTTAGCACCATGGTTATGTGTATTCACATATCCGGCATGGTATTTAAAACAAAGTACTTCTGTTATCAGCACTGATAGAAATGTAAGATTTGTGGAGATTTTAGGCCTCTAAATTCATGTTGTGTCAAATAGAACATATTTCCATGCTTTCAGTTAGAACACAGTATAATTGTTGTCACATACAAACGGTTGTCAGTATCATCTAACGGTAGTCTTATGCGTAGTGTCGCAGGATGAAAGTATGAGACATGAACAGTACTGGTATAAGCATATAAATGAAAAACACAGGTTCCTAAAAATACTTACCTATTTACATATATAATAATGTTTTTAATAAAACTGCATGATATTAGGTACAAAGACATAGGGCCAGATTCAGGTAGATGAGAGTATCTTTCCTCTGGAGTAACGCTTCTCATTTACGTTACTCTGAAGACCCTTTCAGCGCAAGTCCTGTAATTCACATAGCAGTTGCGCGTAAACTTGCGCCAGAGTAACGATAATGCGCTGGCGTAACCCGACGCAAGTGGAAGTGGGTGTGATCATATGTAAATGATGGGCGGAGCCCAGCGCAGAGGCTTACGTTCAGCGCATCAACCACGGAGCATGCGCAGTGAGTGCGGCTCCACTCGCCCCCTTGTGCGCATGCTCACAACTTCCGTCGGCACCACTTCCTGGGAAACGTCAGCGCAATGCGTTCCGCTGGGCGCTTAAAAGCGCTGGCGGAAACGCCATTCCGGCGCAAAAGTAGTTCCGTTTCCCCCCACCCCAGGGAAGATACTTTTGCACTGTAATGGCTGCTCCCGCTACCCCCAGAGAGAGGAGGAACCTCAACTTTAATGCCCAGGAGGTCTCAGTGATTATCTCGGCTATGGAGACGGATAATGAATTTCTCCATGGCAAAAAAAGCCGGAAGACCAGCCGGGAGAGGAAGCAGGGCATCCTGGAGTCGATTGCTGCCAGGGTCAATGTCCTGGGCTACTCCACCCGGACTGCTGGGGACATACAAAAGAAAATAAACGACCTGCGGCGCAAGGTGAGGGACAAGGTGGCCTCCATCAGGAGGTATGAGAGGGGCACAGGTGGTGGTCCCCCATGTCCTGTCACCCTGACCGCAGAGGAGGAGGTGGTTGCTCGCTGCCTGGAGAGGGAGCAGGTGGAGGGGGTCGCAGGCTATGACTCCGTGGAGGAAGGCACAAGGACAGGTAAGTGTTTTATAATCCCCTATTTGTTGTTTTGCATTTGGGGGGGGGGGGTCATGTGCCAAGTGTGTGGGACCACCAACATGTGTCTGCTTTGTGTCATCCACAGATGACGGAGCTGGGCCATCATCTGTCAGCCTGCATTCCACCCCATCCCCCCCACGCCATCATGTTCCCGAGCCACTGGGTGGTGAAGAGGTTGTGGAGGAGGAGAGTGGCCACACCACACCTGCCGAGGTGGTTGTGGAGGATCCTGCTGTGGCAGAGCAGGACTTTTCATTAGTCTTGTCTGTCTCCTCCCCTTCTCCTGGCCCGTCTGTCGTCCCCTCCCCCATCCTTGGAAGCCCCTCAAGGGCGACACCTTCCACCCGAGGACATCCATCTTCTGGCCCCAGGAAGGCGACCCAGAAGACCAGGGGGGTGTCTGATGGTGTCCAGGACCAGTTGGCGAGGGATCACGCCAGGCAGACGGAACAGATGGGGGCCATAGCGGTGCACTTGGAGAAAGTGGCTGACAGCCTGGGCTCCGTTGCCAACCTCAGCAACGCAGTGCAGGATGTCAGCTGTAATTGCGCTGCAGTGGTCACCACTTTGGGGGAGGTGCAGGGGGATATAAGGCACCTCACTGCAGCCGTCCAGGCCAACACTGCTGCCATCCATGGGAACAGTGCTGCCATCCGGGAGCAGGGGAGGCTGAGTCGGCGGGCCCAGCATTACCAGGTGACCCGTCAGCTCCGGATGCAGGCCCAGACGAACACATACCTTGGACGGATAGCCAGGGCCTTGGAGGGCACGCAGGCCACACCTGCCAGGAGTGGCCCACCTGGGGATCAGCCACCTCCAGATGCCCCCCCACCCCCACCCACTCCATCCAGGCAGCTGCGGAGCCAGAGAGGGGCCCCCAGAAGAAGCCCCCGGCATCCCCGATGAGGCCTTTTTTTTTTTCTTGTTTTATATTATTGTTTTTGACATACTCAGGTCATGAGTTTATTTTTTATTTTTCTCAGGTTATGAGATTTTTTTTCTTTTAATGATCAGGATATGATATTTATAATTTCTTTTTGTACTGCACACGGTCAGGAGTGCAGGGGACAGTGTGAATGGTGTGTGAATGTGAGAGGGTGGCACTCCTGAAAGTAAGGGGTGTCACCCTCGGCCGTGGTGGTGAAGTGAACCCCACGGCTGAATGAATGATGTGTGAAAGGTGTGTGAATGGACAGTGACATCATTGGGGCCTTGACGCGGCGTTACTGCTCCCAACTCCTACATGCTGGACTTGGGCTAATCCAATGCGATGTGGATGTGGTGTGTGTGATCTAGGGACATCAGTGGTGTACACGCGTGCACTGTCTGTGTTATTAATGTTTTGGTTTAGTGTCCAAAGATGCCTACAGCGAGGACCCTCCTGACTGCTCTTCCATCAGCAGACTGGGTGTCCTCTGGCAGGTGGGGACTGTGTGGGTCGGGGGTCAGGTCATCACGTATGTCAATATGCAGGCCTTTTTTCATAGCAAAGTTATGTAGTATGCAACATGCACCGATGATCTGACACACAAAGGTAGGGGAATACAATAGGGCCCCCCCAGACTTATCCAAGCATCGGAAACGGGACTTCAGGAGCCCAAATGTTTGCTCAACCACTGCACGGGTTTTGATGTGTGCTTCATTGTATTTTCTCTCTCCTCTGGTTTGGGGGTTCCGGAAAGGAGTCATTAGATGGGGTCCCAATGCATATGCAGAGTCACCTGTAAGGTAAAAGACAGGAGAATGTTAGTCACGCATGTGCGATTTCTGTTGTGCATCACGGGAGGGGATAGTCATGCCTGACTCCCTTGTCACTCACCAACCAGCCAGCTGTCCCCATACATATTCTGGTTAAATTCTGCTGGGATGGGGCTCTGACGGTATATGAAACTGTCATGGCTGGACCCGGGGTGTTTGGCACGGACGTGCCATATGAGGCGTTGGGCATCGGCTATCACCTGTACGTTGATGGAGTGCCAATGCTTCCGATTGCGGTATATGTGCTCTGTGGCACTGGGGGGCTGTAGGGCCACATGTGTGCAATCAATGGCCCCCACAGTGCGTGGGAATCTGGCAATGTTGTAGAAATCTGTCATTGCCTTCTGCCGTAGCTCCTCAGTGGTTGGTCTGATGAACTGGTTGGACATGCGTCTGAGGATTGCAGGGACAACCTGGTGCACACATCTGCTTATGGAGGACTGTGACATCCCAGCCACCACTCCACTTGTACGCTGGAATGATCCACTTGCAAGGAAATGAAGTGTTGCCAGGACCTTCACCAGTGGCTGCACTGCTTGTGATCGGTGTGTTGGGCTGGTGATGTCATCCTGCAGGGTTGTGGTTAGTTCAAGTATTGCATCTGGGCTGAATCTGAATAGGCGATACACCTCCTCATCCCCCATGCCAAAGAGGTTCATACGTGTGCGGTATATCCTCTCACGTGCCCGCCTTCTTGGTTCCAGGGGACCCATCAGTAGTTCTAGGACCACGAGTGCCCCTGGCATGTTGGCACACAGAGGTGTTGTCCTTGCAAGTGGGGGTGCTCAGCTAGCTCCTATCGTCGGTAACGCTGCTGTAGCTGCTCTCCTGCTGACCTGTGACCGTCTGGAGTAAAGATAAAGCAGCCTTTTGTAGAAATAACTTTGCGCCGGACGGACCAGATACGCGCGGCGCATGTAGCCAGCGTATGGTGCTAATCCGTTCGTGAATTGTGAAAAATCCCTAATTTGCATATTTGCAGGGGAAATCAATGGGCGCGACTGATGCGCCCAGCGAAAATAAACGCTGACGATACTCTGGCGTCGGAACGTTCCGCCGGTCGCAAATGAGCCGTTATTGGGCGCATCTAGTTTGGTGGGTACGGGCACATAGAAACGTCGGCGCATCAGCACAGTTACGCGGCGCATATCCAAATACTCCAGCGCAAGTGTTCGTGAATCTGGCCCATAATATTAATGCAGTAAAAGGAAACATTGGTAGTGGATTAAATACAAACTTTACAATCTACCCCTTTTCTGTTCCTGTTTGAGGAAAAAAAAATTCAATAAAAATATTTAGAAAAAAAGACAGGATCCCGAGCCTTACAAAATCCAACATTTTAAGGGACAATTCCCAATTTGAGGTGCTACGGTTTAATAGTATGTCTAAGGCCACGTACACATGGTCAAATCTATCTGCTGAAAACGGTCTGACAGACCGTCTCAGCAGACAGATTCAATCGTGTGTACGGGCGAGCCAACGGTTTTGCCCAGCCGACAGATTTTAAAGCATGCTTTAAAACCTGTCTGCTGGGAACCCGTCGGACCGATATGTTTGCTGGTTAGTACGCTAACCAGCAGACATATCTGCCCGCACATGCGTCAAATGGATTTGACGCATGCGCGGAAGTGTTTTACTTCCTGGTGCGGTGACGTGGCGGCGTCAACGTCACCGCCACTTCACCGACACGTCATTGCGCTGTCTGCCGGCGGGGATTTTGCAGACAGATTTGTTCAAATCGGTCTTTCCGACCGATTTGAACAAATCTATTTGCTCGTGTGTACGGGGCCTCAAACAGAACAAATGGTGATACAGATATTATTGTGAGTCTTCACTTAAAAAATACACTTTATTATTACAAAAATAGTCTTGCCTGGAAAAGCATAAATATATTAGAAAAACACACCTCCCCATAATGTTGTCCAGCACCCCCTCAGTCTAAATCTTCAGATTTTCTACAGGCAAAGCTGCATAGTAACAGCTGCTAATGAAATTATCTATGATGGATATAGCACAATATAAGCATGAGGTGGAGTCCAAATTGTTAAGAAAAAAAAACTTTACTTCAATTTGCAGAAAAGCTTTTCGGTTAAAACATCTGTATTAAATCATATATGTATCCTCAAAATGATCTCTAAGGTCCATATGCATCTGAAAAACCAAGTTTCTTGTCAATACAAATCAGCAGCATCACCATCTTGACAAGGACTATGATAGTTACTTCAAACCCTCTGCTTATTTTCAATTCCAACTAGAACATGGATTCTAACTATTATCAACAGCATCTCAATGAATGAAATAAAACTGACTTAAGCCCTGTACACACGGTCGGATATCCGATGAAGCTGACTTTTAGCAGTCTTGCCTACACACGATCAGTCAAAAATTCGATAGTGCCAAAACACGGTGACGTACAACACTACGACGAGCCGAAAAAGGGGTGGGGCACATCATCTAACATCAATGCATTTTGCTCAATCACAGGACTTTGCATTACAGGATGTAATGTAGCATGCATCAGGTATGCCTCCTAAAGTGTATTCTCATCTTGTTTTACCGCCTGTCTTTCAGATTTAAATAGCCTGTACCATATTGGTACACAGATTGACATAACATGGTCAAGTGATTTCTGGAAAAAGCAAATCCTAGAGTTATATCATTCTTTAGTTGTTCTCAATTTTGGAACACTGAGCTCAGCTGTTGCTGTAAAAGAGGGCAGACTGCACATACATGGATAGGGAAAAAAACAGAGTGCTTGTTCATAAGGCACTGGGCCACCCACCTAGGCAGGACAAAGAGGGAAGTCCAGTTGAAACAGCCACTTGAAAGTAAGAACTATTTTTCAAAATGGAGGACTGCATATTAATGTATTGGGTAAGTTGTACTATGGAATGTTTTTTTCAAATATAATTAAACAAACAATTTCAGATATCAGCTGGAAACTCTTTTTACAGGCAGCTGAAGAGAGCCAGGAATAAGTCAATGGTTGTTATTACTCTGGCAGCCAATGGCTTTGTTAGTAGCCAGGAAGCCAGTTTTCTTATCTGAGAACTATTGGTAACTCTTTTAGAATCTTGTGCAGGGATAGTGATAGATTCTTTACAGGAGCCGTACTACTAGAAAACTGTTATAACTACTTTTATTCTCCCGTAGAGTTAAGCATATAAATCCAACTTGCCTCTTTCTATAGGAGGATCGTATCAATCTTCTCCACATTATGACATCTGAGGATTGTTTTTTCCATAAAATTTCAGTCAATCTCCAAAGGATTTGTGAAATAATGTGAAATATCTATCTAAAGGACTCACAGCTAAGTTTCTGAACCCAAACAAAAAAGGGGGTATCTATCCCTGTGATATAATACAAAAAAGAATCCCACAAGGGGATGCTGGAGGAAATTGGGACTATAAGATACCCAAAGGACAATAAAGAAAAGTAAGAATAGAGTAGAGGGAAACAATACAAAATACAAAATCACACAGTAGTGCCAGTTAAGAATACATGAGAGATGGTCCCAATTTTCTCCCGCATCCCCTTGTGAATTTTTTTTTTTTTTTGTATTCCTTCTAAATGACTCTTTTTTTTCTTTTTTTTTTTCATATATGTTCATATCCTAATTGTCAATTCCCTTTTTTCTTGCTCATATACAGTATATATTTTCATACTTGAACATGTGATAACATATATTACACAGGAAGTGGTGCAGGTTATAAATGCATAAATGTAAAATGATTCAGATAAACCATTGTTACTCAAAACAGTTATTTTGCCCCAAACTTGCACATACTGCAGCGATCACATTCGAACATCCCTTTATGTAGTTCATTAGCTTTAGTCACCTTTTTAAACATAGAGGTATATTCATTGTGGACCAAAATGCCCTTTAGATTTGTGATTTGTTTTCTGACCAGATTTGGTTTTTATTATTATTTCAGTCAGTTTGTTATTCAGCATTAAAACCGACCAGTGCTTCACAAGCAGAGAACATAGTATTTCCAGTAGGAAACTTATTTGGCGACCTAAACTACCCTCATTTCCTTCAATTGTTTTTTCTTGTATCTAGGAGCTCAGATTTGTCACTCATCATCCCTTTTATTTTGCATCTTTTTAAACTTCAATTGGGAGATCTGCTTGCTTTAAACCTACCCTTTAAATCTAATTTTTTTTTTGGAAGTCCTGATAAGAACACCGTGAGATCAATTTACTAAGACAATACACACCTCAATTAATTCATCTGCATTAAATACCTGTATCACAGAATCCACAAACCACTGAACTTTATATATATATACAATATACAGTAATTATAATTATTATTATTATTATTATTATTATACAGGGTTTATATAGTGCCAACAGTTTACACAGTGCTTTACAATTTAAAAGGGAGACAATACAGTTATAATACAATAAAATACAAGAGGATTAAGAGGGCCCTGCTCAGAAGAGCTTACAATCTAATAGGGTCACGTCACCCGCGTCTTTTCCATTGCCGTTTGCGGCTGTACACCACGGCTACATGCCATGCTTTTTTATAGTTTTAATCTCATTCGCTATACCAGACGGTAGTCCTCCAGTGGATTTCCCTGTGCCTATTGTCCAGTCCAGGATTTTTGCTGTATAGTGAACTTTTTTACCCTTGGAATAAAATACAAACAGTCTACACTGAGATCATGTTTTCTGTTGTTTTTTTTGTTTTATATATGATCGGATTACCTACCACTCTGCTGGATCCATCCGCATCTTCTCTCCTATGCTGAGACCAAGCTGTTTTGACCAGTTGGTTATGCTAATGGCCCATCCCATCTGATCAGATTACTTACCACTCTGCTGGATCCATCCGTGTCTTCTCTCTTATGGTGAGACCAAGCTGTTTTGACCAGTTGCTAATGCAAATGGTCCATCCCATCTGGTAAGGAAGCATTTCTCTTGTTGGTGGAGGTTACTTTTGTTTGAAGAGTTTTCGCTGTATCACTGGGTGTCATCTTCAGTTAATTTTATATGGACTTTTATTGCGCTGCACTTACATATTTTTTTCAAGATTGGTGATGTAGCTCAGGGCAGAGTTGTAGATGACTTTGTAGGTTGTGGTTAGTATTTTGAATTTAATTCACTGGATGATCAGGAGCAGTGCAGGGATTGGAGGAGAGGTTTGGCAGATACGGTATATCCCAGAAACTACAAATAATAAAAATGTAAAAGTTAGGAGCAATCTTCATTGGTTGGTGGTACCACAATACCACATCCGACACTCTTCAGGTGTGAAAATATGTCTCCAGGCTGGTCTACAAAAAATAAAATGATAATTTAAAAAAAAAGGATAAAAAGTATCTGTGGCTATCGACATAAAAATGATCTCTGAGGCCGCATACACACAACTGAGGAACTCGTCGGGCGAAACACATCGTTTTCCTTGTCGAGTTCCTTGTTAGGCTTGTCGAGGTAACTCGACATGCTTGCTTTGCATACACACGTTAAAGACCAAATCTCCTCGTTCTCAAACGCGATGACTTCAACACATACAATGGCAGGGGCTGCTTTTGCTAATCCCATTTTACTGCGTGTTAGGAAAAAGACATTTGCACTTTTCAGTCTGCTACAGCGTGACAAATGTGCTATTTACATTACAAACGCTACTTTTACCAAAGGTGCACGGGTTTCTTAGCATACACACGCTCGAGTTTCTCGTCAGAAACCAGCCCGACGAGAAACTTGACGAGCCAAATTCGACTCCCGTCGAGAAAAAAGAGAACATGCTCTCTTTTTGGCTCGACGAGTTCCTCGACAGTTTACTCGATGAAAAACGTACACACGACCGGTTTCCTCTGCAAAACACGGCTCCCAACAAGTTTCTTGCTGGATTCTGCCGAGGAAACCGGTCGTGTGTACATGGCCTAAAAGGATTGAAGTATTTGTGTGTTATATATTTTCATCAATTTGTGCTGTAAATTGCACTGCTGCAGGACTGAAACTTAAAGGCCAACTCCATTTTCGTGGGGGAAAAAATAGCAAATAAAAAAAAAACAAGTCATATTGTAATTTAATGTTAATGAAAATTACCTTTCCTTTTCAATCTGCAGCCACTGTAATTTTCTATAAATGCAATGCAATATGGCTACATGGAGTTGCTCTGTACTCAAAATGCCCCCAGAAACATAATTTCCTGCTTGTGTGATTGGCTCACCAATTTTCCCAGAAGTCTGCCTAAGATACAAGTCAGATTTCAGGCATCCCCTGCAACAAAAATTTAATTTTTGGTGAGATATTTCCAATAGGAACACGTCTAAAGGGATGCAGACCCAGCAGATTTCCTCATTAGTGCCCAGCAGCTGCCTCAGCTGGCTGATAATTATGAAACCACTCCCATTAGACCCATTCAGAACAGAGGCACACACAGGGATTTCTTCAGAATAACAAAAGGTAGGGATCTGCAACAACGTAATAATCCTTGTAATGTACATAGATCACCTGGGGAGGAATGTTTTTTTCTCAACAGAAGTGGAGTTACACTTTAACTGTCTACACTCAAAGCACTGAGTGCAAAATAGGAGTTTCCAAATAGCTTCAAACAGGACACAGCAGTTTTACTTGGCTGGTAGCTGCCAATAAGTGCCCTTGTAGTTTACCCTAGTGGATATAGGAATATACTGTTTTGCAATTGTACACAAATGGACATCCAGAATTCATGATAACGCTTTGCATCAATCCTAGTCACTGTACTGCATATCCATATCTTGCAAGGCCATATCAAGTGAAATAATCACAGATAGAAAAATATATATATAAGCAGTCTGTGTAATTTAAATAAATCTTAAAATACATACAGGGAGAACAATAAAAAAAATGGGCAGACTTGATGGACTACTCTGTCTTTTTTCTGTAATCACTTTTCTAAAATTTTGAGCAATGTATTCAAAATAATTTTTTTTTTCATACATTCTTTCTTTTCCATGACTGTAGAAAAATATAATTCATAAACTAGTACAGTTTTTCCACAAAAATCAGACCTAGTGCGATTATCGAAGAGGGCTACAATATAAGCCCTACCCAGAAAATAAGACCTAGTGTGATTATCGAAGAGGGCTGCAATATAAGCCCTACCCAGAAAATAAGACCTAGTGTGATTATCGAAGAGGGCTGCAATATAAGCCCTACCCAATATAAGCCCTACCCAGAAAATAAGCCCTAGTAAAGTAAATTTTTAAAACAATGTATCCACCTCAGGAAGGTTAAATGACTGCAGAGGGCTACTGTAAAAAGGTACTTCTCATAAAACAGCAACAAAGGGAGACACACTGCACCCTAAACCAGCCCAATTCTCCCACAAAATCCACACAAAGACTACATAATCTTAAAAGTACTTTAACCAAGATGTTTTTTGGGGGATTAAAATTATGTAAAAAAACTGAAACTAATAAAACAACCCCTGAAAATAAGCCCTAGGGTTTTTTTGTAGCCAAAATTAATATAAGACCAGGTCTTATTTTCGGGGAAACTAATAGTACTATTACAAATCTTTAGCTTACAAACTGTAAGCTCCATGAGCAGGGCCCTCCTATTTCTACTGTATTGAAATGTATTGTAACTGTACTGTCTTTATATTGTAAAGCACTGTGCAAACTGTTGGTTAGGGATGAGCCGAACACCCCCGGGGTTCGGTTCGCACCAGAACGTTCGAACAGACCGCGGGTTCGCACAAACTTTTCGAACCCCATTGAAGTCTATGGGACCCGAACGTTTGAATTCAAAAACGATCATTTTAAAAAACAAAATTCAATTCAATGTTGGAAAACGTCATTCAGAACCCGGGACTTTCCCCAGGGAACATGTATCAATGGAAAAAAAAGTTTTAAAAACGGCAGTTTTTCCGGAGCAGCCATTTTAATGATGCTTATAGTGAAAAAAAAATTCTTTAAATTTCACACCTGCTGGGTGTCTATAGTAGTGGCACGTGTTTAGAAATGTCCCTGCACAACATGAGAGGACTATAAAAAAAAGGAAATAATACTGCTTGCACACGTGCTGTGTGGCAACAATATGTCAAATATTTTAGCGGTGGTGGGGGGCCATTATTGTTTTGTGAAAGAAAAATTTCAGAAAAAAGGACACCCCTCAAACATACTGTAATTGGAGCGCAACAAGGAGCCACGTGCAAAGTATTGCATCAAAAATTGTTATTAGGCGCCCCTGTTAAACAGGGGCAGAAAAATTGTGCCTTGGGCACAACACAACACTGCTGCAACCCCTCCCAATAACTCCAATTGGAGCGCAACAAGGAGCCACGTGCAAAGTTTTGCATCAAAAATTGTTATTAGGCGCCTCTGTTAAACAAGGGCAGAACAATTGTGCCTTGGGCACAACACAACACTGTAACCCCTCCCAATAACTCCAATTGGAGCGCAACAAGGAGCCATGTGCAAATTATTGCATCAAAATTTGTTATTAGGCGCCCCTGTTAAACAAGGGCAGAAAAATTGTGCCTTGGGCACAAAACAACACTGCAACCCCTCCCAATAACTCCAATTGGAGCGCAACAAGGAGCCACGTGCAAATTATTGCATTAAAAATTGTTGTTAGGTGCCCCTGTTAAACAGGGGAAGAAAAATTGTGCCTTGGGCACAACACAACACTGCAACCCCTCCCAATAATTCCAATTGGAGCGCAACAAGGAGCCACGTGCAAAGTATTGCATCAAAAATTGTTGTTAGGCACCAACAGGGGCAGAAAAATTGTGCCTTGGGCACAACACAACACTGCAACCCTTCCCAATAACTCCAATTGGAGCGCAACAAGGAGCCACGTGCAAATTATTGCATTTAAAAATTGTTATTAGGCGTCCCTGTTTAACAGGGGCTGAAAAATGGTGCCTTGGGCACAACACAACACTGCAACCCCACCCAATAACTCCAATTGGAGCGCAACAAGGAGCCACGTGCAAATTATTGCATCAAAAATTGTTATTAGGCGCCCCTGTTAAACAGGGGCAGAAAAATTGTGCCTTAGGCACTGGTGGCGGAGCCCAGAAACATAACATTTCTTACTAGCTATCAGCAAGAAAAGTGAGGAGGAGAAGGATATTCCATCAGCAGCATAAGAGGACAGTCACTCAGCATCAGCATACGCAGTCTAAAAGGGATCCGACATTTCAACAAAAAAATATTATTCAGTAACATCAGCATCAGGTGCTTGGTAGCTGGTGTTGATCCAAGCCTGATTCATTTTGATGAAGGTCAGTCGATCAACAGAGTCGGTGGAGAGGCGCACCCTGTGATCGGTAACAAAGCCTCCAGCAGCACTGAATGTGCGTTCTGAAAGAACACTGGATGCAGGGCAAGCCAGTAGCTCAATTGCGTACTGTGCTGGCCAGTGATCCATCCTCAAGACCCAGTAAGCCAGAGGATTTTTGGTGGGGAAGGTGTCACCGAAGCCTCAAGACGTTGTCCAGAGCCAGGTTTTGGTAATCCCCCCGGTTCTGGGAACGCATTGCACAGACCCTTCTGCAAGGCCTCCCGCAGAAGTTTCATCTTCTGCTCCCTCTGCGATGGCAACATAAGGTCCACAACCTTACTCTTGTAACGTGGATCAAGGAGAGTCGCCAGCCAGTAATGATCCCTCTCCTTAATAGCACGTACACGAGGATCCTTACGCAGGCTTTGCAGGATCAGGGAGGCCATGCAGCGTAGGTTTGCAGAGGCATTCGGGGCACATTCCTCTGGGTCACTGAGGACGACAGGATCCACAGGCACCTCATTCCAGCCACGTAAAACTCCACGTGCTCCTTGGGACTGTAAATGATCCCTTGAAGACTGCTGCTAGGCTCCACCTCCATGCTGCTGATACAATCCTCCTCCTCCTCCTCCTCCTCTTCCTGTGTGCTAGGTGGGCAAGCAGGACCACTTTCTGGGTAAAGGGGGCCTTGAGAGGTAAGGAAGTCCTCCTCTTCCTCCCTCTGTTCTGCCTCAAGGGCCCTGTCCATTATTCCACGTAGCGTGTGCTCCAACATGTGAATAAGAGGGACAGTCTCACTAATGCATGCACTGTCACTGCTCACCATCCTTGTGGCCTCCTCAAATGGTGACAG
This sequence comes from Rana kukunoris, assembly GCA_029574335.1. Taxonomy (NCBI): domain Eukaryota; kingdom Metazoa; phylum Chordata; class Amphibia; order Anura; family Ranidae; genus Rana; species Rana kukunoris. Next base: position 327,645,253 of record CM056049.1, read on the forward strand.
GAGAGTGGATGCATCCCTGATCAAGGCCCACTGGCGTGGGGAAAAGAAACCTAGCTGCCCTGACCCAGTTCTGCTGCCATATTGGCACAGGTACTCATTGATGGCCCGCTGCAGCATGGCCAACGTAGAGTTCCATCTGGTGGGCATGTCACAAATTAGGCGGTTCTTGGGCAGGTTGTATTCCCTTTGGAGGTCAGTCAGCCGAGCAGTGGCATTATATGACCTCCAGAAATGCACACAGACTTTCCTGGCCTGCTTCAGGACATCCTGTAAGCCCGGGTACCTGCCCAAGAACCACTGCACCACCAAATTCAGGACATGCGCTAAACAGGGCACGTGGGTGAGTTTTTCCCTGTCGCAGGGCAGAGAGGAGGTTGGTGCCATTATCGCTGACCACCATTTCAGGCTTCAGCTGGCGTGGCGTCAACCACCTCTGAGCCTGCCCCTGCAGAGCTGAAAGAACCTCTTCCCCAGTGTGGCTCCTGTCTCCCAAGCACACCAGCTCTAGCACCGCATGGCATCTCTTGGCCTGCATTCCTGCGTAGCCTCTCGTACGCCTACGGAGCACGGCTGGTTTTGAGGAAACATCAGCACAGGAAGAGGCCACAGAGGAAGATGAAGAGGAGGGGGTGGAGGAGAGAGGTGTGTCACAAGCAGTAGTAGTGTTTTGGAGGCGTAGTGGCGGAACAACCTCCAAAACTACTGTACCTTGCCCTGCGTCCTTCCCAGCTGCCAGCAGAGTCACCCAATGGGCCGTAAAAGACAGGTAACGTCCCTGTCCATGCCTGCTGGACCATGAGTCAGCGGTAAGATGCACCTTACCACTGACCGCCCTGTCCAGCGAGGCATAGACATTGCCTTCCACATGCCGGTAGAGAGCCGGAATCGCCTTCCGTGAGAAAAAGTGGCATTTTGGTACTTGCCACTGAGGTACTGCACATTGCACAAACTCACGGAAGGGGTCAGAATCCAGAATACTGAAAAGGTAGCAGTTGAAGTGCTAGCAATTTTGCTAAGCTAGCATTCAACTGCTGGGCATGTGGATGGCTGGGATTGTACTTCTTTCGGCGCTGCAGCAGCTGGGGCAGGGAAATTTGCCTGGTACTATCAGTAGATTGCCCGCTACTACTAACTTGTGACACACCTATTTCTACAACTTCACTGCAGGCTTCAGAGAGGACTGGGGGTCTAGTGGGGTTGGAGGTCCCAGAAGGGCAAGGGGGGGGTACGCTTTTGTCTTTGGTGTGGGTCTTTCTGGTGTGCTTGACAACGAGCTGCATGGCAGGTCGACATATGTCTGGACAAGCATGTGGTACCCAGGCGGTTGATGTTTTGGCCACGGGAGATACGCTTGCAACATATGTTGCAAATAGCAAAGGTACGATTTTGTGGATATGTTTCAAAAAGGGCCCAGACCAAAGAACTTTTGCTGTACCGGTCAGACACAGCAGCGCCATGCACAAGCGCCGTAGATGTGCGCTGTAATGCAGTTGGTGTGCACTTAAGCTGACCCCTGGAGGGCACCCTGCCTCTTTGGAGATGTGCCTGTGCCTCGTCCTCCTCCTCCTCCTCCTCTTCCTCCTCCTCTCTCCTATCAGGCACCCATGTAGAGTCAGTGACCTCATCATCCCCTCCCTCCTCATCATCACTGTCGAAAACCTGGCAGTATGCTCCAGCTGGGGGAACATCACTCCCAGATTGCTGTCCCTCTCGGCCACCCCCTCTCCCTGGGCTCACATCAATGCCTTCCTCTATCTGTGTTCCGTCATTGGAGTCTTCAAAACGCTGCGCATCTTCCTGCAGCATGTACCCAACACTGTGTTGAAACAGTTCGGGGGACTCCTCAGGAGGACATGGTGGGACTAGGGAAGTATTGTGTGAAGCCATTGTGCAGAGGGAAGAGGACGCCTTGGCAGCTGCTTTGCCAGACAAACTTAGATCAGTCTGTGTGAGAGAGGATGAGGAGGATGAGGACGGCTTGGTCATCCACTCTACTAATTTCTCAGCATGTTGAGGCTCAACACGGCCAGCTCCCGAGCGGCCACGGCCACGTGCTAAAGAGGATGCACCACATCCACCACCAGCGTTACCTCTAGATGCAGAGCCTGCTTGCCCTCGTGACTCTCTGCCTCTCTTTGTTGTCCTTCCAGACATATTGTTCAGGTGGTATGTAACAGCACAAGTGCAGTGACACTAACTGCGCTCAGGTGGTATGTAACAGCACACGTGCAGTGACACCAAATGCGCTCAGGTGGTATGTAACAGCACACGTACAGTGACACTAACTGCGCTCAGGTGGTATGTAACAGCACACGTGCAGTGACACCAAATGCGCTCAGGTGGTATGTAACAGCACACGTACAGTGACACTAACTGCGCTCAGGTGGTATGTAACAGCACACGTGCAGTGACACCAAATGCGCTCAGGTGATATGTAACAGCACACGTGCAGTGACACCAAATGCGCTCAGGTGATATGTAACAGCACACGTGCAGTGACACCAAATGCGCTCAGGTGGTATGTAACATCACACGTACAGTGACACTAACTGCGTTTCTGTGCAATTCAATAGCACACTTGCATTAACAGCAACTGCCTTTCTGTGCAAATAAATAGCACACGTGCAGTAACAGGTAATGCGTCTATGTGCAATTAACTAGCACACGTTGACTAACACGGAGTACTATGTTTAAGGTAAACCCTAATGCAGGCAATACAACACGTTAGAGCACTGCATCAAGCACAATCTCCTGCCTGACAGATTCTAATAGCAGATCTAGCTAAGCTATACAGTTTCTAAATATATTGACAACTCCTAGGGATGTCAATATATTCTCTACAAACTGTAAATTTAACTATACTGACTACTAGCCTCCCTGCTCTATCTATCTATCTATCTATCTGAAAAGACACTGTGGGGTAGATTCACATAGATCAGCGGATCTTTTGATCCGCGTGATCTATCATTTTTACGATCCGCCTGCACCAGTTTTTGAGGCAAGTGCTGTATTCAGAAAGCACTTGCCTCGTAAGTTGCCCTGGCAGATCGTAAATCCCCCGGTGGAATGAAAATTCTGCGGCTAGGGGGAGTTTACTATTTAAATCACGCGCGTCCCCGCGCCGATCGTACTGCGCATGCGCCGCCGGCTAAATTTCCCAGCGTGCATTGCTTCAAATGACGTCGCAAGGACATCATTGTTTTCGACGTTAACGCAATTAATGTATGGCCGTATTTCCGAACGACTTATGTAAACGACGTAAAAAATTCAAAACTCGACGCGGGAACGACGGCCATACTTAACATAGGATACGCCGCACTTACCCCGCATATAGCAGGGGTAACTATCCGCCGGAAAAAGCCGAACGCAAACGACGTAAAAAAAAAGCGACGGCCGGGCGTTCGTTTCAGAATCGGCGGTTCTCCTCATTTGCATATTCGTCACGTATAATAACAGAAGCGCCACCTAGCGGACAGCGGGAGATTGCAGCCTAAGATCCGACAGTGTAATTCACTTACACCAGTCGGCTCTAAGGGAGATCTATGCGGAACCTAATTAGAGGAATCAGCCGCATAGATCCGAGCGTCGGATCTCACAGATACGACAGTGTATCAGTAGATACACCGTCGTATCTCTATGTGAATCTACCCCTGTGTTTCTATATATCTCTCTCTCTCTAACTCACTGTCTGTCTGACTTCTCTGCAAAGCAAGCCGGAACACACTACACGAGGCCGCTCGGGAGGCGGCCTTTTATAGTGTGGGGCGTGTGCTAAAGCCCTGAGCCCTAATTGGCCAAAGCACCCACCCATTTTTTGGGCGCTGTGATTGGCCAAGCATGCGGGGTCATGGTGCATGCTTGGCCAATCATCAGCGCGGAACGCCACAGTGAATTATGGGCCGTTGCGCGTCATTCGAATTTGGCGCGAACGACCCGTTTTGTTCGTTTTCGATGAACGATCGAACAGGCAATGTTCGATGCGAACATGTATTCGCATCGACCGCGAAGCTCATCCCTACTGTTGGTGCTATATAAATCCTGTATAATATTAAAATAATAATAATTATTGAGTAAATTTACTTTTTTACATATAAATGTCTGTCTAATGAACTTTATGATCACTAACAGGATCCCTTAACATATAAAAAAGTGTAGAACGTATAGAAACGGTAGACTTCTCACTTCTCTGCATGTTTCAGCTATAGTAGTCCATGACTGCTGTAGTAACGTTACCACACCCCACTGCACAGATACACACAAACATGTACATATTGTAGGAGATATTTTCACATGTACTGAGCTACATCATACACAGGGGACAATGTGAATATACCGCACTACATCTTGCTTAGTCTTGTGCCTATACATGCACCATATTTTCAAAAGTATTGGGACACCTGCCTTTACACGCACATAAACTTTAATGGCATCCCAGTCTTAGTCTGTAGGGTTCCATATTGGGTTGGCCCACCCTTTGCAGCTATAACAGCTTCAACTCTTCTGGGAAGGCTGTCCACAAGGTTAAGGAGTGTGTCTATGGAAAAGTTTGACCATTCTTTCAGAAGCGCATATTGGAGGTCAGGCACTTATGTTGGACGAAAAGACCTGGCTCACAGTGCCTGCTCAAATTCATCCCAAAGGTGTTCTTTCAGGTTGAGGTCAGGACTCTGTGCAGGCCAGTCCAGTTCCTACACCCTAAACTCGCTCATCCATGTCTTTATGGACAGGCATCCCAATACTTTTGACAATATAGTGTATAGCCATATGAAACACGAGCAATAACTTTTTCTTTCTCTGCCTGTTTGTATTGATCACTGTCCAAACCAGAGGTTTTGATTTAGAACTGGTTAGTGAGGCCACCCTTCAAAGTTATGAGCCAACAGAAAAGAAAAGCCTGACAGTTTGGGGGAGGTGAGTGAAATCCTGTGACCACAGAAATTGTTTGCTGTTTCTACATACACTTTGCAACATATCATAATGATTTTGCATACAACACTGGTAAGCAGCTCCTATGTTGTCCCTCTTCCACGTGAACCTTTCCCTGCCCTACCACACTTATGATGCCAACAACATCTGACAGAGGAGGTGGTCTAACAACAAGGCACCTAGATGTGGAAGGGCTTATGTCTGTGACACAGGCTAGCAGTCCTTACTCTGTCTCTCCTCCACAGGAAACTTTCCCAGAGCAACCACACTGTCCCTGACCAGCGGGTTCCTGTCCCAGACCCAGCCATTTTACATATGAGCACCAATTAGCACTGTCCTCAATAAATATGGCCACTGAGGTCATCCAGGGCAGCAGTGTCCAATCAGACAACTGCTCTCCTGATGACACCTTTGGGGGCCTCAGGGGAACACAAGTTCCCCCCTTTCCTCCACTTTCTCTGCATGGCAGCTGCCTGTACAAGGAAGAGCGAACTGCACATGCCTACACTCTCCCTATCTTTGACAGATGCTGTCCTCAGCATCAGCAAACATCAAGAAAATACAACAGGATACAGCTAGTTATAAGGGACACAAAAGAACAGCATTGACAACACGCTTACACAACATAATGAGAGTACTTAGCCAACAACAGCCCTTGGTTGGAATAGGGTGGCAGCCCCCACCAGAACTGTCAAGCGCAACATTATAATTTTCATTCATAGGAGATTGCGCCAACGTCTTAGATGCATTGGGGATATAATGGGTAGGCATAACACCTAACCTGGACCGGCACTTATGTCCTAAGGGAGTCCATGGAAGTATCAGAACACTTAAGTTCCTCATGCCACTTTGAAGCTCTGGACTAGCAGTGATGACTTCATCTTCCAGGCTGCTGGAGTCCACAGGCATGGCTTCTATAGGAGGAAAGAACCATTTCACTGGGTTTTCCAAGATAGGAGCAATGACCGTAGTGTCAGCAGCATCCCTCCAGTCAGGTGGAGGTCTGACAGAGCAATCTCCATTTAGCACATAGGAGATGTTTCCTGTCGGCTTCAGGATCCTCAGATACTACATCATACACAGGGGACGATGGAAACTAATATTTCTCTACTCTGTATGGGATGGTTTCCGATTTGTTTAGTCTTTAAAACTTTGGGTATTTCACCAACACCCACAGTCTAAGTGCTGACTGTGGTCTTCAAAAGTCTTGGAAAAAGTGATAATCTAACTAGATCAGCCCAGTCCGAAGGTAATAGTCTCCCATACATCCCAGGCTCTGAAAAGTGCTGGGGGTGTGTGTCAGCCCAAAAGGCATTTGATTGAACTGATACAGTCCCAGTGGAGTGATACATGCTGTTTTCTCCCAGTCCTGCTCACTCATTGGGATCTGCCTAGAACCCACTGGACAAGTCCAAGATCCAATCGGACAGCTGTTCTCCTGATGACACATTTGGAGGTCTCAAAGGAACATTAGTTCCCCCCTTTTTCTTCACTTTCTCTGCATGGTAGCTGTCGAACTGCAGAACAACGCCACATGTGTAGGGAGGCCTAACTGCACCTTCCTACATGCTAGGCTCAGTAATTGTCTCCTACATATGTTACCTATTACCACAGGTTTACTTACATTTTTTTCACAACTGGGGGCATTGGTGAGTGAGAATAATTATGAGTGTGATAGGGTTTGATGATATACTAAATGTTCAATATGATTATTATTACCTAGACAAAAGATGATTCCTCTATAAGAAAATCATTTCAACAGATTGATAAATCTGTTTATGGCCATGGAATTCACCATCAGATGGGTTAATGATATGACTGGATTGCCTACCTTCTCCTCATCAAGTAGGATATTGACCGTTTACAGGAGTCTGTTTCCTCAATTATTTAACCTGATCTAAACTATATAACATTTGGCCCCTTTTCAGGTAATAATGTTTATTTCACAAATTGAACAAATTGAACTATAAATGAACTATAATTAATTGCACATAAAAGTGGCCTCTAATGTGAGTTCAGCACCAGTATAAAATGAAAACGAAGATTCACAGAATACTATCCACTTGTAATCAATTAGGACCAATCTTGAATATTAATACATACAAATATGCCAGAAATATGCAACAGCTGTTACAAAGGGTATCCGATACAATATTACCCTACAAACCAATGGTGTTGGTGTTGTATTGTTTTTAGTCCCTATAATAAAGAGAAAAGGGCTGATACAAATGTAATAGAAAGAAGCATAAGTTAGTGCAGCTTTTTGCATGCAACAGCTTTGCGTGGAATCACTTAAGCAGAAAGAGCTAATGTTTTCACAAGTATAGTCTCTAATGACTTAAGCAGGTATAACAAATCATGAGGCCACTATCTTAAATTCAGATTGTAAAAGAGGCATGATTATAAAATATACACTCTTCAAGCTTAATGCGTATTCCATTGTTCACTGCAGTACAATTTCCTTCCTGTTACTGGCAATATAAAGTACAATTTTATTACAAAAAAACTGCATACAAATTATAAAAACTTGAAAATAGTTTAACAAAAGACCTACCTGGTCAACTTTTTTAGCATCAAAAATGTGCTGACATTTGCTAATATTCCCTGTGGGCTCCTTATTGCATTCCTCGCACACAGTTCACACTTTTTTGACCTGAAGACACATATAGAAAGACTTGGGATTATCATAGTGAAATGAGAGTCATCCATCCCTGAACAGCTGCCGATATTGGTCTGTTTTTAACATTCACTCAGTTCTTTGCTGTTGAAGTACATGATGTGGCTAATAAAATACAAGCACAGGCTTCTTTTTTTACTAACAACATTTGCTCTTTTAGAAAAAAAATATATTTACCTAATTTGTAACTTAATAGTCATCCTCCTAAAGAGTATTTTCACTTTTGCAGCCAATTTAAGATAACAATTACATTATATTTGTAACATGATACAATTCAAATACAATACAATTTAAAATTGCAGCTTGCCTTTTTTTAGATGCTCTTTTCTCAAAACTCAAGGAAAAAATCTTACTTTGTGCTTAATGTTTATAACGGACCTGGGGACTCCTATTTGGTATAAATTACTCTTTCTGTACTCTTATTAAAATATCAATAGATACAGCATTGAAAAATGTTCCCAAACAACTATCAATCAATTCAACAATGTGTAAAAATTGAATAAATATGATAAATGTGATAACCAGTTTCAAATGAAAACATTTTAAATGCATATTAGTGTAAAATCATAAACAGTTTCAATTATGAAAACATTTCCACCACTAAAAGCCTCTTCCAACTTTCAGAAAATGCTCAAAGCTCTCCCTCCACCGTACTTTGGGAATGCAAAAGATTAGGCTAACGCAGCTTGTATATTTCCAATAAAGATGGTGTTCACATTAATCCTTTAAAATACAGCTTTTTTCACCTTTCGCTTCTCAGCTTCCCAGATGGACATAAAATGTGAGAAGACTCAGATAGTGTGATAACATTCTCACAATTTGATAAAAAATAATAAAAATATTCTCCCATTAAATTCATAATCAGCAGGTATTTAAAATAAATCTCAATAGAACACTCATTCGGCAAGTGGAGGAAGAGATTAGTCGGCTGTCAGGCGCTCAATCCATTCTGCTCTCTCAGCACTCACCTGTCTGTACTTAGCTGAAAGATTTCATTATCACTAAAATATGTGATCATAGTTACATAGTTGGTCAAGTTGAAAAAAGATACAAGTCCATCAAGTTGAACCATAAGAAATAAAATAATAATAATAATATCATACATATACCCAATTCTATACCCACAGTTGATCCAGAGGAAGGCAAAAAAAACTGCAAAGCATGATCCAATTTGCTACAGCAGGGGAAAACAATCCTTCCTAATCTCCCGAGAGGCAATCGGATAATCCCCACATCAACTTTTACCTATAAATGTTAGTGCCCAGTTATATTATGTACATTGAGGAAAGTATCCAGGCCTTTCTTAAAGCACTTTACTGAGCTGGCCATAACCACCTCTGCAGGGAGTCTGTTTCACATTTTCACAGCTCTTACTGTGAAGAAACCTTTCCATATTTGAAGGTGAAATCTCTTTACCTCTAGACGTAAAGAGTGCCCCCTTGTCCTCAGTGTTTACCCTTTGTTCTATGTGTCAGTGCACACTATTTTAGTCTAGAGGCATTTTTGAGAGCGGTTTTCCGGCAGAAAAAATGCTGAACGCGCCTAACTGATGCTAACTGCTGCTAAAACGCCGCTAAAAGCCTGCACAAAAATTATATTATGAGCATTTTTCATCCAGTGTTTTTCTGGCATTTTGTTAACTTATAGTGTGCATGGAGCCTGATAGTGAGCAGAACAGTCAGTTAATCAGAGACCCCATGAGAGCAGTCACAATCCTTAATGAGCAACCCCTGATGTCTCAGTGAACAGTTCTGTACCTATAGCTTCAGGCGAAAGGCATTCACCTCTCCAGCTAAACTTCCACAGGCACATTTCCTTCAGCGAGTTTCTTAAGTCCAGCTTCCTTCCAGGGCTGGTGCAAGGAGCCCTAGCATATGCTAAGGCCTGGTAGCAGTAACAAGTCTGGAACACACACACATGCTCCCTCCCAGGGTGACAGACCTCTGATCAGATCCTCACAAAAGGATAGACAGAAAAACAAACCAATAATATGTAACACAGGCATTGTGTTTTTGGTTCAACATTTTTTCTATTTACTAGTGATAAATTAATATAAAAAAGTGTGGATATTTGCCTTTACTGATACACTGAATACATTTTACCACATATTTATATTTGTGTCATTTAAAAACCTTTACCAAAAATAATGCACAGGTGCCCAAGAACAACAGTGCTATAACCGTGCTGCCATTGTGTGATTGGATTTATCTGATACTTTGTGAGTATAACATTTTACTGCTAAAATGTATGTTAAATAGTGAAGGAAATACTTTCAAATGATGGAGGGGTGTTACTTATTTCTTATTTGTGTCAGCAATAAAGTTATGCATGAATAAAGGTCACTGCATTTACACTATTGCCAGGTGTGCCAGAGAGTCTGGGGCTGTTATTAGGGTTGAGAGGCAGAGTAACGAACTGAACAAATAAAAGCTTCTGTAGTGATACCCCCGTAGCAGCAGCTTCTGTAGTGATACCCCGTAGCAGCAGCTTTTATTTGTTCAGTCCGTTACTCTGCCTCTCAACCCTAAATGTAAATGTAGTGACCAATGAGAAACACACACGTTATAATAAAACACAGAAATTGTCTTTACTGCAATATTTCTGTAAAATAATAACAGACAGTAACAGTTTGTATTCAAGTAATCAACTAGAGAGCAATTACTATGATTTAAGAGCGCTATAGCTCGCAATCCTATATTCAGGCTGCTTTCAGGGGATTCCAAACCTAGGAATGTCCCTAAGAACAGAGACACACTTAAATGGCAAATGAAACACATAGCATATACAAACGCTCCGAGCAACAAACACGAACGTAGTGACGTTTCAACGTACTGACGAGAGTTTAAAAGAAGAAGTTCAATTCTCCGGCGTCACCCTGTGGTCTCCTTCTGCTAATCGAGAGTTTGTAGAGGTTTCGTCTGTGTATATTCGCGATTTTCAGTTTTATGCAATTTTGTTAGTTTCTGAACGTCCGTTCGTCAAGCAGACATGTTGCGCAATAGGGTTGTGCTAACTTGACACACAAAAAAATATAGAAATATGTTTGATTCATATAACCAAAATACACTAATCCAAAGTAAAGACATTGACACTTTAAATTGGATTGGTTACCTTTACTCAGATAAGCTCTATGGCCACGTACACACGATCAGACTGGTCCGACGGGCCGTTTTCATCAGACCACACTGAAGTGGTCTGTTGGTCTGATGTGCGTACACACCATCAATGCTTCCAAGCATGCGTCGACTTGATTCTGAGCATGCGCGGGTTTTTGCTCCGATGCTTTTGTGTACTAACCATCAAATCTGTCCGACGGACAGGTGTCCGTCGGACAGATTTTAAAGCAAGTTTTAAAACTTTCGTCCGACGGACAACGGTCCGATGGGCCGTACACAGGGCAGGACTTAGGGTGGTGGGGGCCCCTGGGCTTGAGTGTTGAAGGGGCCCCCTGGAGCCGAGAATTGGGGGGGTCGAAGATGTTGAGCGAGGGGGAGGGATCATAGTTGTTGAGCGGGGGAGCAAATTTAAGTTGTTGATTGTTGAGCGGGGGGGCATTAAAGTTGTTGGGCGGGGGGGTGCACATTAAAGGGGGGCAGATCCACTGAAGGTTCTCTGATGTATGGGGGGGGCGCTGATGTATGGAGTGTATTCTTATTCATGAGGGTGCACTGATGTATAGAGGGTGCACTGATGTATAGCGGGACACTGATGTATACAGGGTACTCTGATGAATGGGAGACTCTGATATATAGAGGGTAGTCTGATGTATAGAGGCGACCCTAATGTATAGCGGGTATTCTAATAGGGGGGGTTGTTGAGCAGGGGGGTGACTCTCACCTGTGCACGGAATGTGTCGGCTCTCTTCCCTTCACAACGCTAAGGCCACAGACTGTCATTAGCCCGGCTGTCGGCTTTCTTCCCTTCAGCAGCCACAGTCCTCCATACACCGCTCTTTATTATTTAAATTAACCCTTTCCCGGGACTGCGGGAAGAAGCGTTCTGTGCGGGAATGTCCCGCAGAATCCGTGCGTGTTGGGAGGTATGTGCAGGGCCGCCATTAGGAATTTTGGGGCCCCTTACACAGCTTAAGACATGGGCCCCCTAGAGCAGAGAACCGCGGGGGGGCGCTGCCGCCTGAAATTGAGAAGCGGGGGGGCTGCCGCAAATTGAGAAGCAGGGGGGGGGCCTTTACAAAAAAAGAAGAAATAAAGAAAAATATCTATATAAAAAAAAGGGGGTAGCCATCCGGGGCCCTGGGGATCTCTGGGCCCTTTAATAAAAAGAAAAAATAAACCTCTGGGACCTTTAATAAAAAAAATAAACATTTATAAAAAATACATAAAAAAGGGAGGTTGCCATCCGGGGCCCTGGGGACCTCTGGGCCTTTTAATTAAAACAATATATAAACAAAAATAAAAAAATAAACATTTATAAAAAAATTAAAAATAAAAATAAGGGGGGGGGGGTGTTGCCACATGGGGCCCTGGGGATCTCTGATGAAGTGTTGTGGGGATAGTGGCATTGCTAAACAAATCACTAGTAAGTGGATAGTGGGTGTGTTTAGAAAATAAATGATATGTGGATCATTAAACAAGTGTTGGGTAACCTGTAAGAAGGGATTGATCTACTGTGAGGATTCCCTGAAAAACCGCTTGACCAAAGCGTATATATGGTTACCTCATTAATGATAAAAAATGTCCTAATTTGCAAGTGTATAAGTGCTTAGTGGACCTCCGCCACTGGATGGTGTCCACTAATGTGTATAATGTTAATCCAAAAGCAAATAGTGATAATACATGCAATGTGAGTCAGGACTCTGTACAGGTAAATAACCTGAGTGGTTATAAAGTAAACCCTGTTATGGGAGGAACAATAATCCTCAATGTGCAACAGGTGTGCAAAACGGTGTCTAAGATGATGAAGTCCAGGCCTGCCTGGCTTCCGGGGGTATCAACACACCAATGTGGCAAACAAAAAACAAAAAACAAAGGGGCAGATTCACAGAGAATTAGATTATCGTAGCGTTTCCGAAATACACTACGCCGCCGTATTTTACCTGGCTCTACGTGGAATCCAGGTAGATTTTGTCCAGTAAACGACGGCGGCGTAGTGTATTTCTCCCGGCGCAATCCATCTACGCGAGTAGGGGGCGTAAAGCATTTAAAATAGGCGCGTTCCCGCGGCGATCGAACTGCGCATGCTCCGTTCCCAAATTTCCCGCCGTGCATTGCGCGAAATTACGTCGTTACGTCGAAGTAGCGTCGTTTACGTACATTCCTATTCCCGAACGAGTTACGTTAAAAAATAAAAAAATAAATTAATTTGACGCGGGAACGACGGCCATACTTAACATGGGTTACGCACTGTTAGACCAGCAAAAAGCTGCTCTAACATTACGTAGCCAAAAAATGACGTAGGCGATTGCGAAGGACACTCGTACCTTCGTGGATCGCCGTAAAAACTAATTTGCATACCCCAACGGTGAAAACGATGCGGACTCCACCCAGCGGCCGCAAAAATATCGCAACGTAGATCCGAAGGCTTGCGAAGACGTAAGCCTCTTGGATCGAAGCCCGAAGCCGCCGTATCATGGTTTGAGGATTCAAACTAGTGATACGGCGCGCAAAATTTGAAATTACTCCTGTCTAACACCAGTTAGACAGGCGTAATCGCTCTCTGAATCTGGGCCAAAGAGTGCAACGAAAACGCCAGTGTGTACCAGATCTCAATGTCAATGAGAGCCAGCAATAAATGCAAGGAAATACAAATACATGTGTAAGCTGTGGTTCCTAAGTGTATCCCAGTTGGCTCAGCTGAGAGGTATCGTCAGGATACTGTGCAGGCCAGTTAGTGAAAGAAATAATACAGGTAATCAACATATAAATTAGTTCAATAAAAAATTGTATATAGTGCGAATTACCCCACACTGAGCTAGGGGTAGAATTCCTAGGGGTGTATTTAGCCACTAGATTCAGTGCCAAACCAAGATGGTCAAATTCCCCTCCTTTATGTATAAGGAGTTAATGCTGGTATTGAAACAGTATAGTACATTTCAAATTATGTTTTGCAGAAGTGACTTTAGTGCTGTTTCCTCTCTTGGGATGCCGCTCCGTGACTTGTGTGCTCCCCCACTTGGGTCCCCACTCACCGGATGTTGTTACCCCCCAAGGGCAATAGGCAGATGGTGGTGGTACCTTTGATGCTCCTGTTACATGGCTTCCGGTATCAGCGCAGCAACTGCTCCCAGCTCCAGAGGTAACTCAGAGGATGTTTCAATGGGGTGTTTGCGATGTCACTCAAAAAGACAAAAAACGGGGTGTCCACATAGCGTGATATGTTTAAAAGCACTGCGTGCATTTATTATAAAAGTAAGAAATGAATGAACATCTCCACTGTTTGTACCCAGAGGCACCTGGGCTAATAAAAGATATATATATATATATATATATATGTAGATGAAGGTTAAAAACAAAGGCAGGTAAGTTCACAAAAATAAAAATAAAATAATCAAAAAAGATGTTATGTCCCAGCTGTCCTAGCTGTCCCTAAGATAGTGAAGGGAAGCGAGGCTGCCGACACTGCCAGTGTGCGTGTACCGTAGGCGGCCGTGTCAGTCCTGGGCAGCTCGCGGTCGCGTATTGCGGCTAATGGATCAGCTGGCTGCCTGGGCGTGCGTACGAGTTTGCGTGATGGTTAGCTGACGCGTTTCGTCATGTGACTTTCTCAAAGGTGATGTCAGCTGCGTACGTACGATACTCTCTTTGTATGCAGCGGCAGGTGCGTCCCTCCTCCCACTTGTGAGTGTGATAGGCTGTGGGTTTACTACTGTCCCTAGTGCTTCCTCCCCTCTATTAACCCCTGTCAGTGCCAAATAGAGAGGGAGGGGGATATATATATGCTGCTACATGCAAGTTACAAAATTACATGTTATATAAAACAAATGCTATTTAAGACGGATGCGTTGAGTGATGATCAATATCGTGGTAAGTGAAGCTTAATTAATATTGTGCAAAGAAACTGGATTATCCCTGCCATGCATATATATTATTCGTAGGGTTTGTACCCTCCAAAAAAGGGGAGGGGTATATTTATATTTGGGTAGAGAGCGTCTATGGGCTCATCCATTAAAAAGGGGAATCCAAAAGGGGAAAAAAAAACAAAAAAACATGAAATGGGTGAAGTAGCCCACCGTCCGATAAGGGTATGTATGAGAGCTGACAATATGGTGGTAAACTCTTATATTGTTAATCCTTAAAGGACAATAACATCTTGAGAGCGAAAGCTAGTATCTTAATAATTATAAGTATCATCTTATAGGGCCATGCATCTAACAGGCTCAGTACAGTATATTGAAGCCATTGTACACATATATTCAGTTGCAACCCGCGTTGCCCTTAATGGGTGTCGGGTGTTGGCAGCAAGAAATATATATCTGTCACTGGGCTAGTCTCATTGTATGGGAGGTACTTCCACGAAACTGTATGATGATTTCCATAGAATAAATTGAATCCCCTTATTGGGTCTTACACATACTAATTTAAACTGATAAAAAAATGTATAAGAAAATGTATAAAGGAGAATGGGTGGTTTACTATCCTATATTTCATCCCCTATATATTTGTTTTACCTTGGTTGTTAGGGTGTATTTGAATACTGCTAGATTGGTTCCCCATGGAGTAGTTGGTATGTAATATACCCTCATGTGTTCTATATAGAAAGGTTATTGGAGACTGTACTGTACTGGGAAACCGGGGCTGGGCTTCCTACAGGTAACTGTATATAGGGTGTCTACAAACACCTAGTCCCCCTGCTGGTTAAAGCCTTCTACCCATTGTGGGTGAGAGATTCCCTCCAAAGGTCTAGTTAATTCAAGGTTGTAAGAAAAAAATCCAGGACCAAATTATAAATATGAGGTCGTTCGGCTGTATCACAAATTGAGGTATATGTGCAGCCGGTTAAATGCAATATTGTATAATGAAGGTTTTAAAAAAAAAAAAAATTAGAAATGAAACAGTTCAGATCAATGTCTAGGTTAAGGCCCCCAGGCACTAGGGACCCCAGCCTATGTATCCATCGAGTCTCATTTTGTGAGACCTGTATTTGTTTATTGCCCCCTCGCCAATGGTCCTTAATGATATCAATGCCATAAAAAGTGAGACAAGATGGGTCCTTATTGTGTTTTTCAGCAAAATGTCTCGAAAGACTGTGTTTCGTGAACCCCTTCCGTATATTTTTGATGTGTTCCCGTATTCTTACACGTAAGGGTCTGGTGGTACGGCCCACGTATTGGAGACGACACGGGCACTCTATAACGTATGTCACATGCGTGCTATTGCACGTGATAAGTTCTTTTATCTGGAATTGTCTGTTGTACGCATGGGACTTAAAAGATGTTGTTCTCCGGGGTTAAGGTCTATTCGTTTTAAACATGGCAGGCATCTTTGACATCTGTAGAACCCCTTGAGCTCTGGGCAGATGTTGGTGTGTGTTGGGGGATCCAGTACATTGTGAACAAGGTGTGTTCTTAGTGTAGGCGCTCTTTGGTAGATGAACTTTGGTCGTGGTGGCTGTATTGTGACCAATGTCCTGTCCTCCCTCAGGATGGGCCAATATTTTTTGAAGATCTTCTCCACTTGTTCGTATTGGTTACTGTATTCTGTAATGAATGTTATGTCTGTGGTGGGTGCTTGGTGGGAGTTCTTGCTTTTAAGCAGTTCACCTCTATTGATTCATATAATAACATTCATATAATGTGCAATCTGATAAAGCAACAAACATAAATTATTATTCTAGTGAACTTGTGTCCATACAATAGAGTGAGAGAAAATCCCAATAGTCGGATACCAACGGACCAACGGACCCGGAAGCCGGCTTCCGGGTCCGTTGGTCCGTTGGTATCCGACGGTGGAACGCACGCCGACTAGGTCGACTAGCAGTGCGACGGAGCTCCGATCCCCCTTCGTAGTCACGCAGTCTTGTTGATGGTGGACCGCACGCCGACCATTGGAATCACCAGCGCGATTGCCGACCCTTATGCCTATCCGCGGGTTCAATTGGATTTGAAACACACGCTGTAAGCCTCAGTGCCGGGATCAGGGCACTACTCAAGTAAGCAGCCATTTGGCATGTTACTTTTTAATATATTTTAATAAACAATATTTCACTATGATTGCCTTTCTGTTTCTATGACCGTATCCATATGAACATTGGATCATCTGAACATACCTATCTGGACTATTCCGAGTCATTTTAATGACACAAGCGTTATATGACTTCTTTTTTAATTAAAAGAGTCTACTGTTTTTGGTAAGGAGCCATTTCTATTGATCACATCGGGTGCAAATATATGGTGGTGGTTCCAGAACTGCAAATATTGCGATATCTTTGGGCTGTGACACGCCATTGGATTTTTTTATCGTATAGCACTATTGGGATTTTCTCTCACTCTATTGTATGGACACAAGTTCACTAGAATAATAATTTATGTTTGTTGCTTTATCAGATTGCACATTATATGAATGTATACACACTAAAGTATATTAATTTTGAGTTATTCAGCGCCCCTCCACTCCTGTTTCTATTTGTATTTTCCCACTCGGAAAATTTCCAAAGGTGGCAGCTGTTAAACTGGTATATTTAACCACTTACCTACTGTGCACCTAGACCCCCTTCCTGCCCAGACAAAATATAAGCTTCCCGCACTGCGTCGCTTTAACTGACAATTGCGCGGTCGTGCGACGTGGCTCCCAAACAAAATTGGCGTCCTTTTTTTCCCACAAATAGAGCTTTCTTTTGGTGGTATTTGATCACCTCTGCGGTTTTTATTTTTTGCGCTATAAACAAAAATAGAGCGTCAATTTTTAAAAAAATGCAATATTTTTTCCTTTTTGCTATAATAAATAACCCCAAAAAATATATAAAACATTTTTTTTTTCCCTCAGTTTAGGCCGATACGTATTCTTCTACATATTTTTGGTAAAAAAAAAATGCAATAAGCGTTTATCGATTGGTTTGCGCAAAATTTATAGCGTTTACAAAATAGGGGATAGTTTATGGCATTTTTTTTTTTTTTTTTTTTACTATTAATGGCGGCGATCTGCGATTTTTTTATTGGGACTGCGACGTTATGGCGGACATTTCGGACACTTTTCTGACATTTTTGGGACCATTTACATTTATACAGTGAAAAATGCTATAAATATGCATTGATTACTGTATAAATGTGACTGGCAGTGAAGGGGTTAACCACTAGGGGGCGGGGAAGGGGTTAAATGTGTGTCCTATGAGTGTTCTAACTGTAGGGGGAGGGGGGGGTGACTGGGGGAGGTGACCGATTGTGTCCCTATGTACAAGGAACACAATCTGTCACCTCTCTCCCTGACAGGGACGTGCAGCTCTGTGTTTACATACAGAGCTGCACGTCCCAGCTCACTTACAGAGCAATCGCGTGTGCCCGGCAGCGATCGTTGCCGCCGGGCACTCGCACGGGATCCCCGCGGAGCTGCGGGTGCGCGCGCGCGCGCCGCCGGCGACGCGCGCGCGCCCGCCCGCGGCTTTAAAGGGACATCACGTCATATGACGTGATGTCAGAACAATGGAGTCCTCCGCCCGCCGTCATATGACGGTGGGCGGTGGACAAGTGGTTAAACATATTCAGGTTTAATCACGTATTAATCTACCCATTTCTTTGGGAGAAATAACACATTTTTTCTGTGGCGCAAAATATACACATTTTTTCTTCACAGAGGTTGTATATACCCTCTCCTAATACTCTCTTGGCCTTTTTCTTTTGCCCCCCTCTCTTCCCTCTAGTCAGTCTCCTCTTTGTTGGTACCAGTCTGTTGAGTTGTCTGCTCTCTCCCAGTCCTGAGACCTCCCTGGTCTCCCATATGGTTCTTGATTTCGGTAGGTGGGGAGACCTTGGGGCTCCTGATGCCTCTCCCTGTCTCTTGGGGTGGTTTCCCATCCTGTGGCTCCTCCTTGATTTCTGGTATGACCTCCCCACCTGGGATTCCTGTAGGTGATTTTGGGTTGTCGTCTGCCGGAGGGTCTGTTGTTGTAACTCCCTCTGGGAAAACCCCCACCTTCTCTCCAGTTGTTCTGAGTGGGATTGGGTCTCCACCCACCATTGCTGGCAACAGGAGCCCTGAATCTTCTAGGGGTATTAGGGAGTATATTTCTCCCTGGTTCACGTTGGCGCCTTTGGTCTCATGTTTCCTGGCGTGATCTGGGATGGTGCCGGTTTGGTGGGGTTCTTGCATCTGATTCTGGGGATACTTCAAATCTCAATCTTGGTCTATCCAGATGTTCCTCATTCTCCATTTCTTCCAAATCTTCTCTTGAACTGTCATCCAAGGTATTGTCATCTTGTTCCAATGAACAATCTTCTTCCGCCTGCCATTTGTAGACTTTGTTGTTCTTGTAATCCAGGAAATCTCGTTTGAACTTCTTTTGTTTCTTCAGTTGTATTTCAGTGTCATATTTCTTTATACTAGTTTGCAATTCTGTTTCTTTCTCCTTATATTCGGTTTTATTTGAGAAAGGGAGCAACAAATTTTGTAGCTCTGTGATGTGTGACTCAATCCCTCTAAGTTTAAATTGTCTTCTTTTAATTATTACTTGTAATAGATCGCTTTCACATTTATTGAAAAACTGGTACAATTTTTCTGTAAGTGCAGGCTCATTGAGATGGTCATTGGGATTGATATCCCATCTTAGTCATCTGGGTGTCATTTTCTCTCTTACATATGTCTCCAGTGTGGCTATATCCCACCAGACCTGGCTATATCTGCTCTTAAGTGCCACACTTTGGGCAACTTCTGCTAATGTTGCCTTAGGCCACGTACACACGATCAGACCGGTCCGATGAAACTGGTCTGCAGACCAGTTTCATCGGACCAGTTCAATGGTGTGTACGGCCCATCGGACCGTTGTCCGTCGGACCAAAGTTTTAAAACTTGCTTTAAAATCTGTCTGACGGACACCTGTCCGTCAGACAGATTGGATGGTTACTACGCAAAAGCATCGGACCAAAACCCACGCATGCTCAGAATCAAGTCGATGCATGCTTGGAAGCATTGAACTTCATTTTTTCAGCACGTCGTTGTGTTCTACGTCACCGCGTTCTGGTCTGATCGGATTTTTGGTCCGATGGTGTGTACACACATCAGACCATCATACCACTTCAGCCTGGTCCGATGAAAACGGTCCGTCGGACCAGTTTCATCGGACCGGTCTGATCGTGTGTACATGGCCTTATGGTTTGCATTGGTTCAGAGCATGCGTGTTTGTACTTTTAGTTCGTCGGACTTGTGTGCACACGATCAGATAATCCACAGAACACATTTGTTGTCGGACAATTTAAGAGCATGGACATCCAACATTTGTTGTCGGAAATTCCGATAGAGCATACAGACCGTCAAATTATCCGACAAAACACTTGTCGGAATATACGATCGTGTGTACGGGCCTTTACTTTCCACCTCACTCCCATCCAAACTGATAATGTCTGATACTCTTCTAATACAGAGGGTAGATTGGAAAAATGTATCAGATGTAAATGACGTGGTGAAGACACAAACCACCACTGAGATATGTTTTTGCCAGAAGGATTTTGTTTGACAATAAAGCCTGATACACATGATTGGACTTCCATCGGACAAATCCGTGGAATTTTGTTCACAGGTCGTTGGCCGTGAACTTGTTCTGCATGCAGATGGTAGAACTTTTTCAGCCAACAAAACCTCTTCCATCACACAATTTTTGTCAAATAATCCGATCGTGTGTACGGGCCTTAAGACAGCCACTTCTGAATGGCATGTGGACAAAGGCAAACAGAAGGCTAAAGGCCTGTAAATGGATATTCCGACAACAATTGTCCGATGGACGTGTTTTGTCGGATAATCCATAATAATCAATAATAATCCATCGGACAATTGTCAGAATTTCTGACAATAAATGTTGGATGTTCATGCTCTCAAATTGTCAGACACAAATGTGTTCCGTCGGATCATCCGATCATGTGTGCACAAATCCGTTGGACTAAAATCCAAAGTACAAACACGCATGCTCCGAACCAATGCTAACCATCAAACAACATTAGCAGGAGTTGCCCAAAGGGTGGCGCTAAAGAGCTGAAAAACAACGTAGCTTTGTGTATGTTGGCTGAAAAAGTTCTGCCGTCTTTATGCAGAACAAGTTCACGGCCAACGCCATTTGGACAAAAATCCAAGGATTTGTCCGATGAAAGTCTGATTTTGTGTACGAGGCTTTAGAGGGCTGCAAGACAACAATGGGCAGCCAATGGTATTGGAGCCGGCCAATACTGCCATTACGCAAACAACTGCAAACCCCCAGAATGTAAGGAGAGATGCATGGGACAGACGCTTCAACTAGTGCTGTTAGTAACACAGCTATATGACCTTACCCCAATGTAACTCCTTATGGGCAGCAACTGGTCGATGGTTGGCAAGCTCTTCTAGGACGTCTGGTGCCTCTCCTAGGTCTCCCTAGCTATCTCGTGGGACGCACGCGGTCCCAAACCAGGAAGTGCGTGTACCTCCTGCGTTCCAGCCTGCACTTCCGGTTGGGCCGGAACGTCACTCCTGCTTATGCACGTGCACCTTTAATTGTGTAGCACATACTGTAGCAGAACCACGATACCAGGAAGTGCGGGTGTGTTTGCGTTCTACCCGCCACTTCTGGTTCGCCTGCAGACCTCCTCACTACTCATCCCCACTAGATAGCTAATACAGTCACGCAATTGCCTACAACGCGTCACTAGTGGCCAAGGAGTGATGCTTTGTAGGTCTGTACTAGCTGGGGATGAGTAGTGAGGAGGTCTCCAGGCGAACCGGAAGTGGCAGGTGGAACGCAAACGCACCCGCACTTCCTGGTATTGTGGTTCTGCTATGCACCGCACATTTAAAGGTGCGCGCGCAGTGACGTTCTGGCCCAACCTAAAGTGCGGGCTGGAACACAGCGTGCGTCCCACGAAATGCCTAGGGAGAGATAGGAGAGGCAAAGTGTCTGTCCCATGCATCTCTCCTTAAATTCTGGGGGTTTGCAGTTGTTTGTGTAATGGCAGTATTGGCCGGCACCAGTTAATGGTGGTGCCATGGTGTCCCCCCCCCCTGTTTTGGGCAAGAGGATCCGCTGATCAGCCACCTCCTAAGGAGGTGGTAACTTAGGAGTTCCATCCCCTCGGGTGGGAGTGGCTAAGACTAAGGGGTGGGATTGGCTAATTGACGGTCATTAGACTTTGGACCCCTCTACACATGTGTACACTTATATATTTGAGAGCACATAGGAGAAGGCTATAACGGACCATTTAGTCTCTGAAGAAAGGTGTGCACCCCAGAAACGCGTCAGCTATTTCGCCGTTGGGGTACCATCCGATCCTCGGCTTCATCAGGTCCTGCTGGCAGGAGCCAAGAGACCAGTCTGATTGCTAGATAAGCGTTTATTCAAGCTCCTTTTGTGAGTAAGACTATTGCTTTTTTTTTATTTAATAAAACCTTTTTTTGTGGTAATGCACTAGGTCGGTAAGCCCTCCCTTTTTTCTTTATTTTTTTGTAGCTACATGAACGCCCATGGTTCTGAGGAAGGCTGCAAGACTCTAGACCTTGCCCTAGGATTGGACTACACTACCCTTTAGCGAAAACACCAGAGCGCAGGAGATTTTTCACTAAGGATAGAATGTTACGGAATATTACATTTTTCCTGGTAAAACGCAACAAAAAACTAGACATGTGCAGACTGGAATATTTAGTTTTGTTTTTTCATTTTCATCTGGAAAATAAATTTATTTAATTACTCCCGAAAAGCATTTTGTTTTATTTCATTTTTCATTGGGGAATAGCTTTCGTCCAAAAATCCAGATATTATACTTGGTTTCTGTCGAATGGTGTTGAATGGTCAAAGAATATTCGACGGAACATCGAAACTTTACGCCGAATCGTACATTTCCGGTCGAATATTCCGCCTACAAGAATTCTAATGTTGTATGACTAGTAAGAATCTATATTCTCTCTATAATGTGTATGTCGAATCTATTCTCTCTCTATAATGTCGAATCTATTCTCTATAATGTCGAATCTATTTTCTCAAAAATCAAAATCTATTCTCTGTAATGTTGAATCTATTATTTCTATAATGTGAAATCTTTTCCCTATAGCGTAGAATCTTTTCCCTATAGCGTCAAATCTTTTCCCTATAGCGTCAAAATCTTTTCCCTATAGCGTCAAATCTTTTCTCTATAATGTCGAAAAGTACCGTATGTGTGTGTATATCAGGTTCGATAGACAGATTGCTATTCACTGTATTCAGTCAGCGTCATGTCGAATCTCTCTATATCGAATTGTTATCGCAACGAAAAAAAGCATTTTTTATGTCGGATCTTTCGGTTTTCATCTTCAGCGCTTTCGTTATCGTTTGTTAAAACGATAACGAAAATACCTGATTTTCGGACGAAAATGCATTCTAACGAAAACGAATGCAAATGTCTACAAAAAACTATTACACACATATCACAAACATTACAGGTTTTATTTGTTATGCTTTAATAAATGTTGATATATTTTTTTACAATGAGACCCCATAGTGTACATAAACAATCAAAGCATATCCTGAACTAGTGTACCAGGTGATAGTAATAATAAAGATCAGTTTTGTAATTAAAAAACGAGTTCTGAGTATGTACAGAACTGGAAAAAGTGTTTTTCCAAACGTTATAGCTTGTAAACCCTCCTATTTTTTCTCCTGAGCCCTGGAATGTCCAATCCAATGACACGGGCACTGGGGGGGGCCAGGCCGAGTCCTGCTTTTGGCGGCTATGATGCGGGGAAGGGCCGTGAGAGCCGCAGAGGGACCCCAGGAGACAGCGTTCAGGGCCACTGTGCAAATCTAACTGCACAGTAAAGGTAAGTATGATATGTATCACTTTAAGTTAGTTTTATGGTATTTTATCAGATGTTCTTTAAAGTAAAGGAGTTGTCCTGAAAATGATACTTTAAATTCACCATTAGTTTATGATTTTATTTTAATTACATGATTCAGTCAAATTAATTATTTTTGTATACAGTATGCAAAACATGTAATTTTTGTGGGATATCATTTTTTTGCCAAATGCAAATGATAATTTGGCAGTTATTAAAAAGTATTTTTTGACAAAGCAACCAAGAAAATTAGCTTGACTATCTGCAAATAACATGCACAGTAATTAAGTGAAAAGAGAAATCACGGCTTAAGGATACATGAATAATCAGTAGAACATTTCAATATTTGAAAAATCTGTAAAATACTATAGAAATACTCTAATATTGAACTCTAATAAGCCAGGCAAGTCAAAAAATGTTTATGAATTATTTACCCCTTTCATAAATGTGTATTTAGATCCAAGTGTATTGCCAGCTGATAAAATAGTAAACATTTTTGAAGTACCTCTTATATAATAGAATAGAATAAAATACGGCTACAGCGCAGTTGTCCAGTTCTGGGAGGGCGTCCATGGATGTCCTCCCAGAACAGAGCCCCCCATGCACGCTGCAGTGCGCATCTGCCAATCACAGTGGCCCTTTACCATGTGATCAGCTGTGTCCAATCACAGCTGATCACAATGTAAACACACTTGCTGGATATCGGCATTCCTTTCCTCACACTCTGTCACAGCATGAGGAGAGGAGAGCCAGTAACCAGCAAGTGTGACAGAGGACATGTACACTAATAATCAGGGCAGTGCTGCCTATTCATGCCCATCAGTGCTGCCTATCAGTGCCTCCTCATCAGTGCCACCTTCAATGCCTATCAGTGCCGCCTATCAGTGCCTATTAGTGCCACCTTTAGTGATGCCTATCAGTGCCAAATAGGAGCTGCCTATCAGTGCCCATCAGTGCCACCTATCAGTGCAGCCTCATCAGTGGTCCTCATCAGTGCCCTGTACAGTGGCATCCAGAATAAGCAAGCAATAGAGAGAGTAACTGGGGGCCAGTCAGGTTACTGCATTGACATGTGCTGGCAAAGAACATGCTGAAAGAAAAGTGAAGCAAGAAAGACAACCTTGTCAGTGTGTTGCTGCTCTGAATACAGGCTAGGGTTGAAAAGGTGACATCTGCGTTGCTTATCTGGTTGCCTTGACAGGTAAGACAACTCTCATATATGAATTTCAGCTGTTTTTCTGAGTTCACTTTTACAAAAAAAAAGTACTAAATGCACATATTTGTGTATGCATTATTTTTTTTCTAGCAGAAGCATGTAAAGCATAGAACCCGCAATTACTAGATCACGGGTGCAATGTGGATTTCTGCAGACATGTTCTCCAGCTTTCAGCTTGTACCTCTGTACAAGCTTTTTGTTCGAAAGTCAGAGGACGTTGCAGTTGAATAAAAGAGCTCATTTGAGCCCCCACAGCCCATTGAAACTACAGGTCTTCTGCACTGGTGGCAGGCAGTACTTATAGTAGAAATCTGTGACTAAATCATTCAGCTGTGTAGGAGGAGCACCGCACAGCCGCACTGTTTTTAAAAGGCGAGAGCAAGTATGGGGGGAGGAACCCCTTTCTGCTGTCACAGTGGGGGGGGGGGGGGGTGGCAGGAGTTAGAACATGTTACATGTTTTTCCCTAAAATGGGTGGAGCATGTAACATGTTACAAAGGTGAATTTATCCCCTTCCTCACCTTATTCCATTCACTTTGTAACTTATTTCTACTCTGGAAACTTGTTTAGTAGTGGGGCAGATTGAAAAAAAATCATTCTCAAAACTTCCTTTCTTCCTGAAAGGTAAAGCATTACCTGTAAAAAAAAAAAAAACACTGCATGCTTCCAGCTTCCAAACTAAAGCTATCAACAGAAATTACAAAGTTGTCAGATTGTAGATTGCAGTACACAACACATTAAATTACCATTAAAATTACCATTAAAATTACCTTACCATTAAACAAACAACAAATTGTTAAAAAAAAAAATATTGTCAATATGACAATAATTTCTACTTGAAAAATCTCCTTCAAGTCCTAAGTTCCATCTGTCTGCTAGCTGTCGCTTTCCTGTATTCCCTGCATACTTTACAGCTTCTACTTTGCTGTTTACTTTCAATTTCTAAGGGCCCCATGGCATCTTGATACTCTTCAGCCTTGTACACACGCACGGTTTTCTCGGCAAGAACCAGAGAGTAACCGCGCCTGTGTACAAGGCTTTCAGGTTTCTCGTCAAGAAAACTGCCCAAAATCTTGACGAGAAAAATAGAGAACCTGCTCTCTATTTTTTCGTCGTGATTCTCAGCAGTGTTTTCCTGCTGAGAAACCCGAGAGTGTGTATACTTACCTGTCGCCCTGGAAACTTGCGCATGCTCCAAATTACTTTGACGCATGCGCGGTAGCTTCCTAGGCATAGGTAGGGTGTAGCAAGATGGCGGCGACGGCATCGAATGTGACGAGCGCATGCTTGTCATAGTCGAAGACGTCACCGTGTTTGTTCCATTCAAAAGAACAGCAAATCTTTTGAATGGAGTGTCTACACTCGGCCGGCAAGAGATTCTTGCCAAGAATCTCGTCAGCAAAAACAACGAGATTCTGGGCCATGTGTACAGGGCTTTCTACTCAGCACTTCTGTAGTTCAGATTCAGAAGGCATGCTCTGTGAACTATGTGACACAGCATACAGTAAATGGATGTGACCCGACACACACACACTAAAAAAACACATGGTGACCTCCATCCCTGATTATTTGGTAAATAGAAGAGAAGGGTTTGTGGGACTTTAAATGAGGGCACGCCATTTCAAAGTGAATAAAAACATAAAAATTAAATAACAGTACATGATTTATTACTATCTTAAATACAGATATTTTGTATCAAATAGATAGGTAGTCACAAGATTTACTCTAAATATGCTGCTCATAGCATGCAATACAAATAAAAAAAAAATAGAAAATAGACATGGCATATATATATATGATAGAATAAATCACTTGAAAAACATATGAAATAAGAACTGGTAACTGTTGGCATCTAGTGGCACTGTACATGTTTCCTGGCATTTCAGCCATTTATCAGGAGTGTTATAAAGTAATATACTGGAAAGAAAGATAAACAAGGGTAAATAATAATGCCTTATGAATAGGGGAGGACAGGTGGAGACAATTTGGAGACTTATTATATAGCCCCAAGGCCAGGTCCAGTATCTGCCAAGGAAAGAGGGGGGTCCGGGCATGATGTCTCCCCCAGGGTTGAGACGGGGGCACCCTCCAAGGGTGGGGAACAGCACCCAGAGCCCAACACGGTGGTCATAGCTTGCTCCTATGTGTTCCTGAAACAGGTGTATCAAAAAATATAGATAAATTAAAAATCGTGAAAATGGTGTAGCAAGGTGTCTATGTGTTCCCATAAGGTGACTGCATGGGGAAGTGTGCAAGGAACAAAACCAAACATAGGGAGGAAAAACATACCAAGAGATGGTGACTGAGCTCCCAGCGATTAGGGTGAGCTGCACGTAGGATCAGGTATGTGGTTCCTTGTGATTAAGTCAAGCAAATGAACCATCAGCTGCACCCAGGCTACTATATATCCCCATTCCCAGGCAGGGCCCCATCAACGTCATGCCTGATTGACCACTCTACACAAGGGGGAGAGGATTCCCAGCTGTGTGTGGTGGAGCCACACAGCACTTCCTATTCTCAGTGCATAGTAAACATTGGGGTTCCATTATGAAAGGCAAATAGACTGTGCACTTGCAGTTGCTCCAGAGCTTCGTAAATAAGCATATGCTCTGCGGATTTTCGTCATTCAATCATGTGCAAGCAAAAATGCTGTTTTTTTTTATTCCTTGCACTTGTCTGGGTATTCTTTGCAAAGTGAAGCTTTAACTTATTTAACAAGCTCTAGGGAAACTGTTTCAAAGTGCACAGCCTATTTGCCTTTAGTAAATCAACCCAATAGCGTCACAGAATTCAAGGAAATAAATGTGTTGGGATCTTCACAAAGAAAGTTTACGCATTTTAAGGAGCAGGCTAGAAATAATTGAAATATAATGTCAAAATGAATATATGATTTAGACTATAGATACACTTAAATATTGGTTCACTGTGAGATGTCATGCCAGTTTCAGTAGGAATAATTACATGAAACTTTTTTAATTTTTTTTATTTACAAAATATATAGGTTAATATATACAAGATTTACAGGGGACTTTCGAACCTTGGAATGTCCTTACAGGTAAATTGAAAAAATTATAGAGTTATGGATTCACTTCAAACTGGTGGTAACAATACATTAGGTTTTAGCTCACCAATGTGTTCAGATAGGCAAAAATGATGTGTCTGACAAACACTACTCTACAAAAACTATTGTATGTAGTCTAATGATAGGTTTCCATTTTTTGCATCTACTTAATCACAACATTGCATGAGAAAAATGACATCCCCACATGAAACTCAGCGACATCATGTCAGCAGAGGGGAATTATACTCTTGAACTAAGTCTGTAGACTTGAAAGAGTAAGGTGACCAGATTTTTAAAATGAAATCCAGGGACATATTTTTTTTTTTTTACTAGTAATGACAGCAATTAATGACTCTCTGCCCGTCATTGCCACCCCTGCCGCCTCACAGCCTGTCAAGTCTTAGGCCGCGTACACACGATCAAATTTATCTGCTGAAACTGGTCCGACGGACCGTTTCAGCAGACATCTCCAATCGTGTGTACGGGCTAGCGGACAGATTTGTCCATCGCACAAATTTCAAAGCATGCTTTGAAATTTGTCCGCTAGTAACCTGTCCGTCGGATCTGTCCGCTGGTTAGTACACTAACCAGCGGACAGAACTGTCCGCGCATGCGTGGAATGGATTTGACGCATGCGCGGAAGGATTTCACTTCCTCGTTTGGTGACGTGGCGGCGTCAACGTCACCGCCACGTTCCCTGGCCGAGGGGATTTTCATCCGATGGTGTGTAAACACCGTCGGACGAAAATCCAGAGGAGACATGTCCGCTGGAAACGGTCCGTCGAACATGTTTCATCGGACATGTCCCTCCGTGTGTCCCGGCCTTAATCTCTGTACCCTGGCTATTACTGGGTGGGGAGTGGAGGAAGATCACTTCGCCAGGGAGGGCAAGAAGATAAGCAGGCAGGCTGCTGGGAGGGACTTGAACCAAGGCAAAAGAACATGCGAGTGGAACTGAATGGGCATGCAACGAAAGAAAAAATATTCCCTCCGCTCCGACCAGCACATGATTATCAGAAAGGGCACAGATAATGGAAACAATTACTCCCCCCTAAGCTAGTAGGAGTGACAGAGCGGGGTGTGCAATTCAGATTTTTTTTTAATACTGCATTGACTGTCTTTGAAATTGCCCCTGCCCCTGTTCAAATCAATCCAGGGACAAAACCAAGCACAGACTTGGTACAGGGACAGTGTCCTTTATCTGGAGACGGTCCCCGGAAACCAGAGATGTCTAGTCACCCTATGGTCATGGTCTATTATAAATTCTACTGATAGTTAACTGTTATGTGTCCATTTTTTTACTTTTACCTTATATCATATGATATTATATTTCAGTAAATGACTTCACATTATTAATCTTGTTATCAGAAACATTGGCTATCAATATTAAACTATAAATAAAAACCAAAGATTAAAAGTTGCCATAGCAAGTACAGTACTTGGCTATTCATTTTCCTACATTTGCTCTTCAATATTTTTTTTTAAATGGTGAACTGTTAATTAAATGGGCATATAGTAGATGGGAAGATGTCTTATTAAAAATGACAGTTGATGAAACCTCTGCTTGGAAATTTCTCAAAATTATGCTTAGAGAGGTTCAAGTGAGCAGAGGAAGTTGTGTTTTGGGCTTTCTCTGGGTTTTGTAATCTTGGAGTTTGGGACAGAACCTTCAATCATGTGTCCAGACTTTGAGAGACACCTGAATCCTGTGTGAGTGCACAGGTATGCAGGGTCATTAGAAGTCAGATTTGAGAGTAGCTCACAACAGTTGGGGTTGCAGTTGCTGTCACTTGGAGGGAGAGTCTCTGTGTGAAGATAGCAGTGTGCTCCAGCCAGGAGGGGTGACCTAATTGGGAGATAAGACCCTATGTTGGGGGGCTTCTTGCCTGTAGGACTGGGAAAATCAGGACGGCTATGTGGGTCTAGAGAGACAGAGAAAGCTGAGGTGACTAGCGAGTCCCCAGAGTGGGCTGGAGGGTGTTCTGAGTTCCTGAGTTCCTGAGCCCTGGGTGCTGGGAGAACCCTATCTGGATATAATGAGTGGGTCTCTACAGCAAAGTGCTGTTACAATAGGCTGAGCTTGTAGATCCCATGCCCTAAAACACAGTTCGGACAACACTAAAAAATGCATTTATCATTGAGCTCAGGGGCGGATCCAGGGGGGCAACGGATCAATTGCCCCCCCTCCGAAAAATAGTGAGCAGGCTGTGCTAATGCCAACCTTCCATCAGGACAGGAAACTAGAAACTGGGAAACTAGAAACTGAGCATTATGGGACATGTAATCTAGGATACCAGCAGGCCCCAGGATGATTCCCTGAGAGGACTGCAGCCCCCAGCATGCCAAGCAGGAGGAGGAAGAGAGAAGAAGAGAGACCATGAGGCTGTCGGGTGGAGGGAGCCAGTGATTCTATTATTATCCTCCAAGGTAAGAACTTACCATCTCTTCACCCGGCTTCTCCCACCCTGTCCTCCTCTCCACCTGGCTTCTCCCACCCTGTCCTCCTCTCCACCTGGCTTCTCCCACCCTGTTCTCCCCTCCACCAGGCTGCTCCCACCCTGTCCTCCCCTCCAACAGGCTGCTCCCACCCTGTCCCCCCTCCATCTGGCTGCATCCACCCTACAAATTGCCTGCAAATATTTTGGCAGTGTCCCTTCTGAGATTAGACTCTGGATCCGACCCTGATTGAGCTAATCAACCCCCATATCACAATATACAGTACAGTTTATTACAAATCATAACATTTGATCAGCTGACAATTTTGGTTACCGTTAAACACATACTACATTTAGTATATACGGTTCTTTCTAATATGAAATTTTAATAGCAATGGCATCTAGGATCAATTGCGTTTCTTGATTAAATCGCTTCTTCAGGATCCAGGCCTACCAGCATTACACATATTCTGTAAAATAAGTATGGCAAATAAATGCACCAAAAAATAAATCAATACATCGCATCAAATATTAATACAAAAAAACAATACCTAAATTCAAACTACAAACTACAAAATATTGTGACACATAGTTTTTTCCTTTTTAAGTTTTACTACTATGTTGCACAACAGGTTTTCATTTGTAGTTTGCCTTTTGTATGTGCATAAACCTCTCAGGTATCAGTGGCCACAGAAGCATTTTTAACCCCTCAGGAATCTGTCTGCGGTACATGTGATACGTTTCAAGATAATGCACATCAACCTCTCAATAATGAATATTCAATGTGCCTTTACTCCTCAGTGACCTGTTTAAATATATAAGTGTTAACCCTTGGTGCCGAGTGCAAGCCAAGGGGCTTTAATGCCTCAGAGCCCATTCCTGTGCGCAAAAGTGATAACTCCACAATGCCCAGTCCTCAGCTTATATGGATCACCTTCTCAGAGTTCATTCCCCAGACATGTATGTGTTAACCTCTTAGCACCCGGTAACTATCTTATGTAGATTAAACCCTTAGCATTCCGTACTAAATATATGTGCTTTACCCTCTCAGCACTTATTCTTTTGCTTAAATGCAATAATCTCTCACCTGCCAGTATCCAGCACATGTGCATTTACTCCTCCACAGCCAATCCCCAGCACATGTGTAGTGACTCCTCTGTGCAGAGCACATGTGCTTTAACCCCTTAACACCGAGTCTCCTGCACATGTGTAATAATCCCCCACTTTTATTCAGTGCATTATGCCAAATATCAGTTTTAACACCACTAACCAGTTCAGTGGGAATCTAAGCTCCACTGCTTCATTTTCAGCTTGAATAATCTAGAGCAACAAGGCCATGTTCCATCTACCATGTTCCCAGCACTACCATCCCTGTTCCTAGAATCATGACAGAGTCACTGCTAATTACCTAGATAAATGTTAACTGTTCTTCCCATTGCCATGCCATCTGCTCTTCTCCTGCCCATAATGCCTGCTGTCACACCTTCCACAATTTTATTCTGCACATACTCTCCTCTGGACTTCTGCAGTGCACATATTGCCCACTGTGAAACCCTCTATACCCCACTTCTACACATAATACCTACTGTCATGCCCTTTATACCATGATACCCTCTACATAGAAATGCTTAAGCATGTTTCATTATTTTTTTTGTAATTCTTTTTGTTTCATTTTATTGAATAAGCTGACATATGTTCTCACGAAAAGCTAAATAATTTGACATTTGGTCTTAATAAAGAAATGTTAATCTGATTTTAGATAGCTACTCAAAAGTATGCGATAAATCCACATTTAGCCCTCATACTGAAGGACTAGAAAATGTTTTTCAAATTGCATCTTTACTAACTAATGTCAGATTTAGTAGTTCTCTGAGACTATATTGCTTTACTGTACTTCCTGAAGGGTAATTAGATTATGAAAACTCCAGATATGATAAGCTTCAGGATCCCATCTGCACATTCTTACATACCAAATATCTCCCTCAGTGCTATATCACTATGTGTTGTCTTAACCAGCCGCAGATTCAATCTATTTTGCATAATTTTGCTTTCTTTAGTGCATTTATGTTAGAAACTGTTAACAGACATTGACTCATTCTTCATCCAAATAGACAGTCTCTATGATTTTTATATTAACATTGTCATGACAGAGAGAAAATTACTATTTCAAGTTATTAAACAGTTGAAACATTTGCACAGCACAGCTGGTTGTCCATATTGCACAATGATTTTGGCATTTTGGAGTCTTTTGTCTATCAGGAGGGTCAGAGTGAAGCTGTCCCATGATAACATAGCTGTTCTGAAACCTTTTCTCGGGATCCATTAATGGTATACGGCCCGCTATGCAGTTACTTACAGACAGATGTGTTTGGAAGCCTTACTGTTTAATTTACGACTTTAAGCAGAAGTTACCACTAAGGAGACAGAGATATATTAGGCGATGAAATTCCAGAGGATTACAAATAAAGTCCCTAGGAACCTTACAAGTCTTTGTATGTGTCATAAAAAGAATAAAGGGTGACACTGCCATATAAGTGTATGCAACTAAAAGCAAAATTGTATCAATCACAATTTTTAATATTTAGTAAATAATTACAATCATTGCTTTTTTACACATTAAAAAATAATTAAATTCATTCTGTAAATTCAAGTGGTTAAGGCTGGGTTCACACTATGTGTGGTGTGGGTAACAGCATTTCTGGTGCCTTCCATTTCACCATTTCAGGTCCGAATCTTTGCCTGAATTCAGACCTGAAACAGAGCCAAAGACACACAGGACTTTTCTGCTGTGTGCTCCGCGACCGCCCCAGAGATGTGTTAACCGACTCCATTGCGAGACAGTCACCCTCTCCTGTTATGTGAATTGGATGCGGGGTCCAATTCGCATAAGTGTGAACCCAGCCTGAAGTACCTTAGCACTAAATGCAAGGATGCAGTCCCAACCCTCCTCCCCATGCAGGCTGTTTAATTCAGCACTATATAAATTAACAGGGATGTTAAATGATAAAAAAAGAAAAAAAATTAATGGAAGAGAATAAAGTTAATAAAAATAATAGGGTGGTGAGTAAAGTGTTTTGGGGTGTTATGTTGAAATATTGCCCTGCAGCCCAGCCCCTGATGTGAAGTCATGGTTCCTTCAATGAACTGTAGCTCCCCAGTGTCAGCACCACTCATGCAGCCCCAGACCATGACACTCCCACCACCATGCTTGACTGTAGACAAGACACACTTGTCTTTGTAATCCTCACTTGGTTACCGCCACACACGCTTGACACCATCTGAACCATGTCCTTATTCTGCTTGTCTTCAGCAAACTTTGCCGGCTTTCTTGTGCATCATCTTTAGAAGAGGCTTCCTTCTGGGACCACAGCCATGCAGACCAATTTGATGCTAGTCGTATGGTCTGAGCACTGACAGGCTGAGCCCCCACCCCTTCAACCTCTGCAGGAGAGATGGCAGCACTCATAAGTCTATTTCCCAAAGACAAACTCTGGACGCTGAGTACGTGCTCTCAACTTAGCCAAGACTATGGTCTTGGCTACTGTGCTGCAGCCTACTTTCAGGGTCTTGGCAATCTTTATATAGAGCAACATTTTTTTTTTAGATCCTCAGAGAGTTCTTTGCTATAAGGTGCCATGTTCAACCTCCAGTGACCAGTATAAGAGAGTGAGAGCGATAACACCAAATTTAACATACCTGCTCTCCATTCACAACTGAGACCTTGTAACAGTAATGAATCACATGACACTGGGAGGGAAAATGGCTAATTGAGCCCAATTTGTATATTTTGAATATTTTCACTTAGGGGTTACTCACTTTTGTTGCCAGCGGTTGAGACAATAATGGCTGTGTGTTGAGTTATTTTGAGCGGACAGCAAATGTACACTGCTATACAAGCTGTACACTCACTACTTTATATTGTAGCAAAGTGTAATTTCTTAAGTGTTGTCACATGAAAAGATAATATAATATTTACAAAAATGTGAGGGATATACTCACTTTTGTGAGATACTGTAGATGTAGGAACTTTATATACATGTATTAAAAGGGCACATTTAAACAATTGTGGCCTACATATCCTACTATAGATTAACATATTTATTCTAACATTTGTGTACAGCTGACACCATAGAAAACAACAGCCTTTAATCACCAAACAAAAATTCTGGCATAAAAAAATTGCAGCTACCGCTAATGAGAAGTAGCTGGCCAGGCTTAGTCCATAGTCTAGAAACATATAAATGTTATTACCATATTAGCATAAGCCATAGAAACATCACGTAATAATCCATTTTCACTATTTTAGTCCCAGATTCACTGTCCTTAGAGGCCGTTTGCAATATGTTTCTGTAGGAACGCCAAAGATTTAATTTATGTTGGTTTGAAAAACAGGTGGATCTTGACAACACAATTATGCAAGTGTTATTAATCAAGCAACAATTAGAAATTTACCTAAAAAAATACCCCAACAAAGATACAGTATGTACTTTTTAGTTAGGGTCATTTATATTTTGCTTTGTCTGATATTTTTAAATCTCCACAATTTTTTTGTGTTTGTTTACTTATCTAGAAGTTGGCTTAGTTTGGTATTTTGTTCCTGATGCCATCTGTCGTTCAGATTTTCCTTTTTACACTGATGGAAATATCAACTTTTGTAAGAGCCTGAAAGATTTTTAATAAACACTGTAAAATACATTTTTACTTTAAACAAACAATATACTTTGAAAACATTTACAGCAATGTTTCAATGTATTTATTATAAACCAATAAAAAACATATGGCATTGATTTTGATCCATAGATATTCTGCTGGGCGTTGAATAAAAGTGATGTTTTTTTTTTTTTAAGCTGGAACAACTCTGTTTTAGTCCAGGTCATTATGTGACATTGCTGGGCTTCCCCACTCCATAGGTATTTAATAAATGTCACACGGCGGGGCAGCCAGATCGCGGGAGCATTTTTGATGAGCAGAGCTTTTTTTCCCATTTTTTTACAGTTGCGGTGGTGGCGTCGTCGTCGTCATTATTGACGATGGATCTACATATATATTAAAAAAAATGTCATTTTTGTACTGTCTTTATTCACTTTTACACTTTTTGGGTGAATGGGTAGTAGGGATGAGCTTCGTATTCGAGTCAAACTCATGTTCGACTCGAACATCGTATGTTCGATCGTTTGTCGAATTACAAAAGCCAGGGTGGCTTTGGCCAATTATGGCTCAGGGGGTTTAGTACACGCCCCACACTATAAAAGGCGGCCTGAAGGTCGGCCTTGTGTAGTGTGTTGCGGTGGTGAAGAGAGAGAAGACAGAGAGAGAGAGAGTCATTTTTTGTAGGTAGATAGAGCAGGCAGGCAGGCAGGCAGGCTGGTCAGTTAAAGTGTGTAGAGGATATATATGCATCCCAGGTGTTGTATATATATTTATACACTGTATAGTTTAGCTAGATCCGCTCTTCCTAATTTACTGACAGGCAGGCAGGTGATTGTGCTAGCTGCAGTATTCTCACGTGGCGTACTGCCTGTGTCCTCTGCAGTGTGCACCTAAAGCTACATGGTGTGTGTACTGCCCGTGTCCTCTGCAGTGTGCACCTATAGCTACGTAGTGTGTTTACTGCCATTGTCCTCTGTAGTGTGCACCTAAAGCTACGTGGTGTATGTATGTGTCTGTGTCTGTGCTATTTTTCTCAATGATTTTCATCCATATTGCAGGGACCAGACATTACATTAAAGCCGCAAGCAGTTTTAAATTACCTTTTTCTTATAGTAATCTAATTTTGTGCAGGGACAGTTCTAAACACGTGCCACTTCACAGGCATACTATATACACCCAGCAGGTACGATATTTAAAGGAATTTTTCATGTGTTTTTTTTTCACTTTAAGCATCATTAAAATCACTGCTCCAGAAAAAACGACCATTTTTAAAACTTTTTTCCATTGATAAATGTTCCCTGGGGCAAGACCCGGGTTCTCAAACACATTTTACGACAATAACTTGCATATTAGGCTTTAAAATGAGCACTTTTGAATTCGAACATTCGAGTCCCATAGACGTCAATGGGGTTCTAAATGTTCGCACAAACGGTCGCTCTGTTCGAAGGTTCTGGTGCGAACCGAATGTGGGGTGTTCGGCTCATCCCTAATGGGTAGGGGTACTTAGTACCCCATACTCATTCACATGGGGGCTGGGATCTGTTAAAATAGGCTTCCAGGTTCCAATAAGTCCCCCACCTGCAGACCCCCACAACCACAGCCTAGGGTGGGCTTTTTGACAGAGCCCCTCTGCCCCAAAGCACCCCACCACCAGATGTTGAGGGCATGTGGCCTGGTATGGTTCAGGGGGGGCACTTGCTTGTCCTCCCCCTTTCCTGCCCTGACGGGCTGCAGGCTCGTATAAGGATCTGGTATTAGTATATTGGGGGAAAACCCAATGCCTTTTTTTTTCTTGGCGTAGGATTCCCCTAAAATCCATATCAGACACAAAGGGCCTGGAAAGTATTGGGGGGGCATTGTTTAACTCTTATGCCCCGTACACACGATCGGGATTCCTGGCGGTAAAAAGTCCACCAGGAATTCCTGTGTGCACACAAGAGGTTTTACTGTCTGGAAAACTGCGGTGAGAGCTTTGACCGGGAATCCCGGCCATGTGTATGCTCCGCCGCAATGTTTCCCATTTTTCCTGCCACTATTCTCGGCGGTTTTCTTGCCATAGAGCATACACACGGCTAGTTTTCCCGGACAAAAGCTGTCATGGCAGTTTACCCAATGGGAAAACTGGTCGTGTGTACGAGGCATAAGTGAATTGACCCCATTGTCCCTTTTTTGTTAAAGTTGCACCGCAAGGGGTTATCTTGCTGAAAAATTCAATTTTTAAAATTAAAACATATCAATCTGACCCAATCTCTGGCCATTGTAGTGCCATAATCTACAACAATGTATGATCAAGTCTCAATTCTGACATTTCCTCTAAACCAAACAACTATCCCCTCATTTACTTGTGGAGTAACTTCACTTGCAGAGTGCAACTGCACTTCCAAAGTGCCACTGCACTTCCAAAGTGCACAGCCTATTTGCCTCTTGTAAATCCACCCCATAGTGTTCTTCATCTTTGTCTTCAGATTACTACCAACGCACCAACGCACTGTATGAATCAGTAAAAAATGTGATTGTAAAAAGCATGTGAAAGGATAGTAAGCACTTGAGGCTCTTGTTTCCAGTGTAGTTCCAGAAACATAGTACATTAAAGTATAACATATATACAGTATGTTCAAGAAAACTATGACCACCTGGGGAAAATATAAGAAAACGATGACCACCCAGAGAAAATATTTAAAAACCTTGACCACCCAAAGAAAATATTACATATGTACCATACTTAACCAAAATGTTTGCATTCAGTTTGCATAGTAGAGACACCATATGATGCATGTGTTTATCCACAGAACTAGTGTAAACCTTTTCATTGGACTGCTAACCCCTCCAGCACATCTATGGCACTGGGTGTCTAAGTGACTTATAGCAAGGTCCAATAGAAAGACATGCGGGAGAAACAATGAGGTGGCTGCAGCAGAAATATGTGAGTTTAGACAGTTTAGACAGAAATCGGTACTTTTCCATCACATAATGTAATGTGCAACCTTAGCAACCTATTGACGGCCATCTAGCACTGTACAGTGTAATATAGTGGGAGTGGTTCTCAGAGAAGCTTTTGGTAATTATACAGTACATAAAGTAGGCTCCAAGGTTTCATTGGTAACTGGGTCACTTGCAGAAGAATTGTGGAAGAGGAACTACACAGATTAAAATTGGAGATTTCCCAGTATTCACAGGAAACATTAGTTAAATATGCTGTTCTAAGAGATAGACGTGCTTTGAAGAACCTCCCCTTGGTGTCTATTTTCTCTTCATCTCACTGTCACTGCTCTTATGTGCTATTATGCTTCTTCTCAGGGATTTCTCCTGTGTCTCCTTTTTGGCCTTTCCCTACACACTCTACTTTTTTTGCCTGAAGCTCTCAGTGCCTCTGGTTAATTTCTTAGTACCTGTGTTCTCTCACCAGTCTGGAGACAAGCAGTGGAGATCAGTTTTCATAGGGGTGTATCTTTATCTGCAATACCCCATAGATGGTTATGATTACTGCTCAATTGACCTCACTAGAGATAAATCGGTCAACGTTCCTATTATTGGTGATGGGGGTTTTTTACAGAAGGAGTTTATATCATTGTTGGTGTTGGATCTCTTTCAATGAGTTTTTAAGAAGATTTTGTCACTCGCTTATTCATGTAGACTTTATTTATGTAACATTTCAGTGTTATATGTGTTTGAATGTTTATTTAACCTATTCATACATTTCACAAGTGCAGATTTTTCTTGTATTTGCATTTACTATGGTTATATCACATGGTTGAGTCACTGCTTAGCACACATTATTTTGGACAAAATACTGGCACTAGCGTGGTTTCTAAATAAGATTTACAGTACAACCAGCCTGTCGGGTTTTTCTTATGCATTCACTGCCAGCAGTTATAGAAAAATGCATAATCTATGGCTTTTTTAATGTTGAATAAGAACACCAGTCCATCCAGTTCAGCATGTGTATGTGTCACTACCAGAGCTTTTTTTCTCAAAAAATAGGTGCAGGAACTCAACCACGACCCGTTCAGATTTCACAAACAGTAGAAGGGTCTTAAAGGGGCATTAAATACCAGAATTGCATTACATACAGTGTGCAGAGTTCAGGGGGTTACAAAGCAGTCACTTGTAAACACAGAAACCAGACTTCTGTGTTCACAAGTGATTGTGGTGAGCGGGCACCAAAGGGTCTGAGCCAAAGGTGGTGGAACTGAGTTCCACCAAGTTCCCCCAGAAAAAAAGCCCTGGTCACTACCATATTCCATATCCCTATACATTGCATTTGCTAAGAAACACATCTAAATGTTTTTTTGAATTTGTGTACACTTCTCGCTAACACCACCAATCGTGGGAGTGATTTCCACTTGCTTACCGCTATAACAGCAAATATCCCCTTTACTCAGTTTAAGACTGAACCACTTCTAGTGAACCGCTTCTAACCGTCTGTATCTTCACTACACCTCCATTTCACATTTCATATAAATGTAGGAAGAATATAAATTTCCGCAATCTACTCACAATCGTGTCTGCTTTCACTGGAGTTTCTTTCCCCTATAACATTTATGGACTGGTCATGCATGCTACATTAGTACTCCTTTTGTCTCAGTTCTTTATATGACTATCAGTCATGCAGTCCACAGCTCCCTGCTATCCTGTATCCTCCAAGATTATAGATAAGTTCCCAATACATTCTCTGCATCCTTGCTCCCATTTCTCTTCCCACTATAAAACTTGATTCTCACCTTCCATGTTATGTTCCAATTCCCCATCTTCCCCCCACCCCCATTTTAAGCTCTTGCTTTGTCCCCCTGATGAGACTGCAAATAAAGGTGTCCACAATTATTTTAATCTGATCATAACTGCAAAAAATAAAACCGTGTGGTTTTGAAATGAAAACAAAAAAAATAAAAATGTTGTATATTTTGGTAGGGTTGTAACATGTAAGATATAATCTGATTTCCCCCCATTCAATCTTTTATGGCAAGCAATAAAATTAGGTAACACATGATAAAAGGAGTTATGGACAAACTCACAGCCATCTTTAAATCTATTATATACCAGTAGGCATTTGATTACCGTATTTTCCGGCGTATAAGATGACTTTTTGCATCTAAAAACATGCCCCAAAAGTCGGAGGTCATCTTATACGCCGGGTACCTGTGTCAGACGTCGGCCATCCATTATTAAAAAAAGCGCGCCTCCTCCTCTGACTGTTCCGTGATAGGCAAAACACTAATTTTCCCAGCAGAGCCTCTGTTTAGTGTTCAGCCTATCACGAATGCCTTCTCATCCTCAGCCTCAGCCTCGGACAAGAGGACATCCGTGATAGGTGGAACACTTTCAGTGTTTGATGACGAATTTTCCCACAAATCCCTATCGCTCAATTCTGCAAGTGATTCTAATTTATTATCGCTGTTTTTTAGCTGTCTAAAACCACTTTTGACATAAAGGGACACTTTTTGGTTGCTATGGACAATCTCCAGTTTCCAGGCAGAAAGAACAGTTTTTATTATATAAAAGTGCATGTAGGACATGGGGCAGACCACTAGGCACAAGGGGTGTGTGTATTTATTTCATACAGTACTGTAATCTATAAGATTACAGTATATATTGTGTATTGTGTTTATTTACTTTTTTGAATTTGGCGCTGATCTCCGCCCCCGTGCGTCGTAACATCACAGGGAATGGAGCTTGGCGACACAAGGGCACTGTGAATCGAGCGAGGAGACACAGCTTGATCACAGAGTGGGGAGACATCGCAGGATCCAGGGACAAGGTAAGTAAACCATGCCTGTGGACACTGCGTGGCGATCCAGAGTCTGGCTCGTGGTTACCGCTTTTGGTGCTGAAATTCCCCCCCGAGCCAGACTCAGGAATACCGCTGAGGGGGTTAAAATAATTAAAAAACATGCATAACACAAGTACGGACTGCAAGGTGTTTTTAAAAATTATACTTAATTTAAAAAAAAATACAGTCAGGTGTTTGTTTTGTTTGTCTTAAATGGGTTGATTTACTAAATCTATAGAGTGCAAAATCTGGTGCAGCTCTGCATAGCTTCCAGTTATTTTTTTTTTTTTTTTGTCAAAGCTTAATTGAACAAGCTGAAGTTGGAAGCTGATTGGTTTCTATGCACAACTCCAAAGTGTAAATGTAAATCCCTAAAACAAAAATTTAATATATTTCAGCTTATAAGTTCTTACATAAGGTACCTGCATTCCCTTTTCAGGCTTTTTTACCTTTATTTTCACCTGATACACCTGAAAATAACACACTTCCTGTCCCTGGGTGGCTATGCATATTTCCTCTGTGTATCTATAGAAGGAGCACCAGTTGCAACGCAGGCTGTCTGCCTTTATTCATCTCCATTATATGGAGGTAGGAAGTATTAGTACTTTACAGAAGGAAGATAATATTGTTTTTGCATCCAGTTCATCACACAATAATTGATAAGGACAGCGAAGGAAGTATTTACCTAAACTGGAGTGTGCAAAATCTGGTGAAGCTCTGCATAGAAACCAATCAGCTTCCAGGTTTTATTGTCAAAGTGTTTGTTAACCCCCCCAAAAAAATAAAGAATGTTTTCCTGATCCCTTAAATCAGATTAAACAGCACAGTGCTTGTGCTGTGTAATCTGCCCCCCTCTAGACTGTAAAAAAAAAAAAACTCCCTGAACCCTCCACTTGATGTAAGCCCCTTTCTGTACTGGTCCCAAAAATCAGGGCTAATGAGTCCAGATCACCGTGGTCTGATTGTGTCTCTTTGTCATATGCTGCTGTCCCCTCTGCTCTCCATTCTCCCCTTTACCCCCTCCTTCCTGCCTGTCAGTTTGTGTCGGTGTATCTCTGTCTCTGTACCCACCCCCCTTTTGCCGCTATTAGTAAAATTAAACATTGTAAATGCACACTGCCAGCCTGGAATACCACACTGTAGTAGTCTCTTTTAAAAAACAAGCCCTGTAAATACCATTTTGGTGCTGTCTTCAGGCCGGTCACGTGATCTCCACGGCTGATGTCAAAGGGAGATCCCAGGCCCCTCCTGCAGAACAGGGCGGATCCAGGGGGGCAACAGGGCAATTGCCCCCCCCCCTGAAAATATAACACTGACATGTTGTCACAGACAATCTCACTCACTTGCTCTGTGACTGCCTCTGCCAAAGTCTCTCTCACATCAGTCGATCAACGACGCTAAGAGAGAGACTCATCTAGTGTAATTACACCACACTGACTGACCAGGAGGAGGAGGATCATCTTCCCTGCACTCGTTGCTAGTGCCTGGGCCGCTTGGACTCGAGTCTCAGAGCCGACGTGACAGGAGATGGAGCTAGGGGAACAGTTGTTGCCTGCTGCAGCCTGCAGTTTAGAGACAGAGTTCTAAGCTCAGGTTTTGATGTGATGTGATGACAGTGTGTGTTGCTAATAATCAGTTCCAACTACCGCTAACTGCACTAAAATGTCCAGCGTTCACGGTCCACTGTCAGTAGAGCTCCAGCATTTTTCCTTCCACGCCCCTGAGTGAGTGTTGGCTCCACCCACCTCCTTCCTCCTTCTTCTCCATCTTGCTGTTTGCAGAGTGTGAATACAGGAAGAAGACTTAT
This sequence comes from Rana kukunoris, assembly GCA_029574335.1. NCBI lineage: Eukaryota > Metazoa > Chordata > Amphibia > Anura > Ranidae > Rana > Rana kukunoris. The sequence continues at coordinate 327,687,727 of CM056049.1, forward strand.
TGAGAAGATTACTGGATCCATCCATCTCCACTCTATTGCTCCTGCATGGAAGCCCCCCCACCAGAGCACCAAAATTGTTGACAGGTGACATGGCAAATGACAATCCACAACGTGTGTCAGGTGACGTGGCAAGTGAACAATCCGTAACGTGTGTCAGGTGACGTGGCAAGTGAACAATCCGTAACGTGTGTCAGGTGACGTGGCAAGTGGACAGTCCGTAACGTGTGTCAGGTGACGTGGCAAGTGGACAATTCGCAATGTGTGGAGAGTGGACAATCCGCAACGTGTGGCAGGTGCCGTGGCAAGTGGACAATTCGCAATGTGTGGCAAGTGGACAATCTGCAATGTGTGGCAGGTGACATGGCAAGTGGACAATTCGCAATGAGTGGCAAGTGGACAATCTGCAACGTGTGGCAGGTGACGTAGCAAGTGGATAACCCGTAACGTGTGACAGGTAACGTGGCAAGTGGACAATCTGCAACGTGTGGCAAGTGGACAATCCGCAATGTGTAGCAGGTGACGTGGCAAGTGGACAATTCGTAATGTGTGGCAAGTGGACAATACGTAATGTGTGGCAGGTGATGTGGCAAGTGGACAATCCGAAACGTGTGGCAGGCAACAGTGACAAATGACACACTTGCGGCTCCCACTGATTCGGCATTATGGTGAGTTGAACTATTTCATTTTCTCTTTCAATGTAATAATAGAAATAATGCGCTTCAATCATCCTGACACCATAACAATCATGGTGCTTTGATGACTGAAGCATCAACACCAGCTATTTCCCCAATAAATTTCCCGCAATTTTTTTTCATTTTCTTGCAGTGCCCCTCCCAAGACAAGACTCTGGATTTGCCCCTGCTGCAGAAGCCATCCATGGGATGTATAAAGTGGCTGTAAGTCAGGTGACTGGCCTGAAGATCATTTGTAAATCTGTATTTACAGCGCTAGTTTTTATAAAAGACTACTGCATAGTGCTCTGCTAGGCTCTAAGGCTGGATTCACATCTATGCATTTTTAGTGCTTTTAACAAATTTGCAAAATGCAAAAAGCACTAAAAATGCATAGGTGTGAATCCAGCCTAATAGAGGGTCTGGCAGTTTTTCTCTTATATGGCTTAACAAACATTTTAATTTAACAAGCTGAAGTAAGACGCTGATTGGCTACCATGCACAGCTGCATCAGGTTCTGAGTGCTCCAGTTTTTTTGTTTTTTGATGCATTTTGAATTTGCAGAAATGCAGGGAAAAAAATTCATGGGTTCCTATGAAACATGTTCACATCAATGCATTTTGTGCCTCTGCGTTTTTGGAAAGGTTTAGGGATTTTTTGCATGTAATAGACTTCAATTGACCCGCATCCAAAACGCAAGCACTGCCTTTTTTACCATGAATTTGGAGTGATTCTGTCGTGATTTGCGATTTGTGTTTTTTTTTTTTAGCTGTGCAGTCATCAGCTGTCAGCAGGCCTGTTGAATGAAAAATAAAGAATTGTCAGCTAAAAATAAATAGTGAAAAAAACAACCCCCAGCCCTCCCCAGGTTCATACCAGGCCCTTGTCTCATGCAAAAAAAAAAAAAATGTTTAAATGGTGTGGGGTCCCCTCCAAAATCTATACCAGACAATTATCTGAGCAGGCAGCTTAGCAGGTCAGGAAAGGGAGAGGCTGCATGCCCTCAACATGGAGGGGTGGATCACGTACCCATCATCCCCCGGATGGTGATATCACAAGGGGACTGGGCCTCCGTATGACATCATCCGATGGCCACCCCCCATCATTATCTAAGACATGCTTGACATTGGCAAGGACAGATTAGCGGGACGCAGCATCAGAGGAGGGTCGTCGGCGGGAGCGGGATTCCGCATTCGAGGAGTGTCAACGGCGACAGAGGAAGATGAACAAAGAACAAAGAATACAGGAGAATGAAGCAGGAGGAAGATGCGGGAGAAGATGGAGGAAGACTGGAGGAAGAAAAATGTTTTTTTTAATAAAAGACTTGTCAAAAACGGTCTATTGTATTTTTTCACACTACACTACTTTTCCTTTGGTGAATGGGTAGGGGTACAATGTACAATGTACCCCATACTCATTCACATAGGGGGGAGGCCAGGATCTGGAGGCCCCTTGTTAACCACTTTAGCCCCGGACCATATTGCTGTCCAATGACCAGAGCACTTTTTGTGATTCGGCACTGCGTCGCTTTAACTGACAATTGTGCGGTCGTGCGACGTGGCTCCCAAACAAAATTAGCATCCTTTTTTTCCACAAATAGAGCTTTCTTTTGGTGGTATTTGATCATCTCTGCGGTTTTTACTTGTTGCGCTATAAACAAATATAGAGCGACAATTTTGAAAAAAATTCAATATTTTTTACTTTTTGCTATAATAAATATCCCCCAAAAATATATAAAAAAAAAGTTTTTTCCTCAGTTTAGGCCGATACGTATTCTTCTACATATTTTTCGTTAAAAAAAATCGCAATAAGCGTTTATTGATTGGTTTGCGCAAAAGTTATAGCGTTTACAAAATAGGGGGTCGTTTTATGGCATTTTTATTAATATTTTTTTTTTACTAGTAATGGCGGCGATCATCATTTTTTTTCAGTACTGCGACATTATGGCGGGCACTTCGGACACTTTTGACACATTTTTGGCACCATTGGCATTTTTATAGCATTGATCGCTATAAAAATGCCAATGGTGCCAATTGTATTACTATAAAAATGCCATTGGCAGTGAAGGGGTTAACACTAGGGAGCAGGGAAGGGGTTAAGTGTGTTCCTGGGTGTGTTCTAACTGTATGGGGGGTGGCCTCACTAGGGGAAATCACTGATCTTCTGTTCATACAATATATGAAGAGAAGATCAGCGTTTCCTCCGCTGACAGGACCGAGAGCTTTGTGTTTCCAAACAAAGCTCCCGGTCCCCGCTCTGTAACGAACGAGCGCGCGTGCCCGGTGGCGATCACTCTGGGGGGATCGGGGCCGCTTTAAAGCGGACTTATAGCTACGGGCTCTCGCCCAGCAGTGCCACTGTCCCGCAGTAATATGACGGCGGGCGGTCGGCAAGTAGTTAAAGGAGGCTTCCAGATTCCAATAAGCCCCCAGCCCCCAGAACCCGGCAGCCACCGGGCAAGAGCTGTCGGGAAGGAGACCTTGTCCCCATCAACATGGGGGGCAAGGTGCTTTGGGGGGAGGGCACAGAGCCCCACTGTCCCAAAGCAGCCACCCCCTCCATGTTGAGGGCATGGGGCCTGGTATGGTTCAGGAATCGGGGCGCTTGCTCGTCCCCTCCCTTTCCTGACCTGCCAGGCTGCATGCTCTGATAAGGGTCTAGTATGATAAGTCATAAATTCCAGTTAATAAAAATCTTGAAAAAAAACAGCGTGGGGTCCCCCCCCAGGTGCATACCAGGACCTTGGGTCTAGTATGAATATGGAGGGGACCCCCGCGCAATTTTTTTTTTTTTACATTCAGCAGGGAAGCCCGCTGACAGCCTATGACTCATCAGTTGTTAAGGACGTGGCAGCAGGCTTCCGGGCACTCTCCTTACCAACCAGCTATATACAGTGTAAAAAAGAATGCAAATCACTGCAAAATCGCGGTAAAAATGCATGTCCAAAAATGCAGAAGGCACCGCAAAAAGCACTGCAGAAATGCTCAAAAGCAACATACATGGATGTGAATCAAGCCTTTACAAATCTTCCCCTGCATTTCTGGCAAGATAAACAGATATTTTATGCACTCGCTAAAAATGTTCTGAGCTTGAAAAATAAAAACCAATGCAGCCACCACATCTATGAATTGGTAAACTGAAATATATTACATTTTTGTTCTTGAGTTTATTTATACTTTAAGTCAAATCTTAGAATGCAAAACAGAGGCAAATTAGCCAGATCCCAATGTAATCCTTTATATGTATAATTGAGACATTTTTTACTTTTAAAACATGTGGGTGAATGTGGGCAAAACTAAACACATTAATGTGATCTGTGGGAGAAACTCTTGCCAGGTTTTTAAAGTTTGCTCATCTCTGATTACTATCCATGGACATAGAACGTTAAATAGGATTAGGAAAACAATGGAACCTTAAATTCTTCACAGGGCTCTTAAACTTGCTTGCACTAATTTCATCAATCGAAAAATGATTTAATTACTTCAGCTTTCACATATTTATTACCCCTATATACCACGCCAAATTAAAAATCAGCCTATGACTCATCAGTTGTTAAGGACGTGGCAGCAGGCTTCCATGCACTCTCCTTACCAACCAGCTATATACAGTGTAAAAAAAATGCAAATCGTTGCAAAATCGCGGTAAAAATGCATGTCCAAAAATGCAAAAGGCACCGCAAAAAGCATTGCAGAAATGCTCAAAAGCAACATACATGCAAGTATTCGCTTTTTGCTTCTTTTCACCTTTTCCCTTTTTTCTTTATAGCCTGCTGAACAATATAGCAGCATTGAAGGGTGTATTTTGACAGTGGAGGAGTCCAACTGTCAGGGTACAATAGCACTATTTCTTCATCCACATCGAATGTAGATAGGAGAATCCATTTAGTTTTTTTGTTATCTTGCTGACTGACTAAAAAAAAAAACTTCCACTGTGCATTTCTCACTATTTGCTTGCTTTCTAGCTGGCATAGGAGCTGTGGGCATAGCTGTGAGTTTGCATGTGATTAACCTAATATTAGTGATGCTGGATGCTGATTGGCTGTCTGTTCTATAGTCGCTACCATGGACGGAAGGACGGAAGGGTGAATGAGTTGTAGATAGTTGGGGGCGGTGCAGACATGGGAGAACCTGTCATTTTCTTCATATGAAGTACCTTCTACAGAGAGTACTATCCCAATGACCGTTGGTGGATTTGCTTCATTCATTAAAAGGCCTCCAGAGTTGATGTTCCCATTTTCTGGCGTCTGCCAATACAAGCACATTTGACTCATAAGACATCTTTTTGAGTTCAAACAATCTGGTAAGCCTTTACCTTATCGGTGGTAGAATATTCACTTTCACTTGTTCACTAGTATTAAAAAACATAATTTCGACGTCTAAGTGAAGATATGAACATTTCATAGATGCCCCAATAAGGGATGTGTGGACGTACCATTTAGTTAATTTTGTTTTGTTTTATTTCACATACAGACTTTATAATCATAATTCCATAAGTGTCATAAGCACTGAGTATTCATCTATTTTATTACAGTTTCACGTTGTTCACGTTAGGCAGTTGGAACCTATTACAAGGTCCCTGTACACTTTACTATTTTTACCTCCTAGCCAGCTTAAGTGACTCACAGCAGTGAATCCTGTTTCTTATTGCTCTGCTCAGTCCAAAGTATCAGTCAGAATAAGTCTCATACCATGTTGCGGTAAAAACAATATATAATCAGCGCAAATATCACCTAAACTACCGTATTTGCCGGCGTATAAGACGACTGGGCGTATAAGACGACCCCCTAATTTTCCAGGAAAAAATGTGGTTTTGGGATATACTCACTGTATAAGACGACCCCTCACTGTGCCATTATTACATGCCTTGCTGTGCCATTATTACATGCCTTGCTGTGCCATTATAACATGCCTTGCTGTGCCATTATAACATGCCTTGCTGTGCCATTACATTACATGTCCCCACTGTGCCATCACTTGCCCCACACTGTGCCATCACTTGCCCCACGCTGTGCCATCACTTGCCCCACGCTGTGCCATCACTTGCCCCACGCTGTGCCATCACTTGCCCCACTCCATGTGTGCCATCACTTGCCCCACACTGTGCCATCACCTGCCCCACACTGTGCCATCACCTGCCCCACACTGTGCCATCACCTGCCCCACACTGTGCCATCACCTGCCCCACACTGTGCCATCACTTACGTTTTGCAGATTCCAGGCCGATGACAGTCTCCGTCTGCTGCGAGCGTCCATGATTTGAAAGCCGCGCCTTCTCCTCAGACTGTCCTGTGATAGGCGGAACACAAATTTTCCCAGCAGGGCCTCTGTTCAGTGTTCCGCCTATCACGGACGTCCTCTCGTCCGAGGATGAGAAGGCATCCGTGATAGGCGGAACACAGAACAGATGCCCTGCTGGGAAAATTTGTGTTCCGCCTATCACAGGACAGACTGAGGAGAAGGCGCGGCTTTCAAATCATGGACGCTCGCAGCAGACGGAGACTGTCACCGGCGTATAAGACGACCCCCGACTTTGGATGCATTTTTTTGCATCCAAAAAGTCGTCTTATACGCCGGAAAATACGGTATGTGCAAACATATCTCACAATATTAATTAATGGCCTAAAATTGAGGCCCTCTTTGATTGCTGCCAACACCTTCCAGAGTGTGTCTACCAGTCTCTCTGCAAATAATCAGTGCAGCGCATCCATTAATACATAGTAAAATCAATAAAGTAATAAAAACTACTAGATGCAGTGTGAAACAGTGTCAAAAAAAGTCCCAACTGTGAATATCTGCACCCCCGCTGTTATAACTCAAAGTGATAGTTCAAATCCAATGTAATCCAGTGTGTTCATTGACCACCACCTCTAGACAGATTGCCTGCACACCTCGGGCCAGATTCTCAGAGGCGTTACGACGGAGTATCTCAGATACCCCGTCGTATCGCCTTTTTTTTTTACTCGTATCTATGCGAGTGATGCTGAGCATCACTTTTGCATAGATACGCTTCTACATCCGACAAGTGTAATACAATTACACTTTCGGATCGTAGATGTAATGACAACTCCGGCCACTAGGTGGCCTTTACGTTGTTTTTTCATTGGCATATGCAAATGAAGTAGTACGCCGATTCTCGATCGCTTTTACGCCGCCCCGTCGTCGCGTACGTCGTTTACGAACTCGTAAGGTTACCCCAGCTTCTATGTGGAGTAACCTTACGAGGTCCCGTCGGATGCCGTCGTGTCCCGTCGGACGCCATGTTAAGTATGGCGTCGGGTCAGCGTCGGCTTTTTCCGTCGCTTACGTCATTTTACTAACTCGTTCGCGAATAGGGACTTGCGTAAATGACGCTCACGTCGTTTTGACGTCGGTTTCAACGACGCTTTCCGACGTGAGCTGGAGCATGCGCACTGGGCTTTTTCCCCGGACGGCGCATGCGCAGTTCGTTCGACGCGGGGGCGCGCTTAATTTAAATACAAGCCGCCCCATTTGAATTGCGCGCGTTTACGCTGCGCGATTTACGCGACGCAGGCGAAACCTACGGAGCAAGTGCTTAGAGAATAAAGCACTTGCTCCAGTACGCAGCGGCGGCGTAGTGTAACTGGCTTACACTACGCCGCCGAAAATATTAGAGAATCTGGCCCCTCCACACTATGACCCCACTACAGAGTCACAATCGCCTGATAAGGTCTCTCTCACAATGATGCTGGAATAATCCTGAAAGAAACGTCCCTGGACCATGCTATTCCTCTGCTGGAGTCTCAATCAACTATGTGTAACCATAGAATAAAAATAAAAAAACAGTGCAAGAAAAAAAGTTGCAATGACCGCCATTTTATTACTCAGTGCAGAGAGCAATATGTTTTTCCATTTTTAGTCTATGGTTACACATGGGTGATCAAGACTCTAGTAGAGGAATAGCTTGGTTCAAGGATGTTTTTTTCAGGATTATTCAGGGCATCATCCTGAGAGAGACTCTAAGGCCGCGTACACACGATCGGTCAAAACCAATGAAAACGGCCTGAAGGACTGTTTCATCGGTACAAACCGATCATGTGTGGGCCCCATCGGTCAGTTATCCTTCGGTCAAAAAAAAGAGAACTTGCTATAAAATTTGACCGATGGACGCCTGACCGATGGGTCAAAACTGATCGTTAGTATGCAAAAGCATCGGTTAAAAGGCTGCGCATGCTCAGAATCAAGTCGACGCATGCTAGGAAGCATTGAACTTTGTTTTTTTCAGCACGTCGTTGTGCTAAAACACGTAAACGTCACCGCATTCTAACACAATCGTTTTTTTAACCGATGGTGTGTAGGCACATCAGACCATCAGTCAGCTTCATCGGTTAATCTTTCTCATCGGATGAACTGATCATGTGTACGCGCCCTAAGGCCGCATACACACGATCGGTCCATCCGATGAGAATGGTCCGACTGACTGTTTTCATCGGTCAACGATCGGTTTTGACCTATCGGTTAGCTGTCCATCGGTTCAATTTTAAAGCAAGCCCTCTGTTTTTTCTGATCAAGTATTTTATTGGTAACAAAGAAAACAGAGTAAAATAAAAAGCATTTCTGTGTATAATGACAAAGGGTATACACTGGTACATTCTGAACAAAGTGATTATGAACATGTCTACAATGTCAAACTAAGTATATCTAGTTTGAATACAAGTACTACACATTAAGGGATATCGGAGCAGTGGAATCAACTAGGAACAAGGCAATTAAAGACAAGTGGATCCAAAAGAATAAAGTAAGCGGCTCCAAATGAAAAGTAGTACAAAGCATCAAGTTTTACTCTGTATGCACAAAATTAGAGAACCATAAATCAAATAGGGGTAGTGTATTACAGCACTGCCCATATGTATTCAAATATAGTGTTTTATTGGAGGGACAGAGATGTCCCAAAAAATAAAGACGGGAACGGAAAACAGAGAGAGGAGAAAGTAAGAGCGTGAAACAGATAGTAGAGAAGGTGAGAAAAGTAGAGGGGAAGGAGAATGAAGAGGTTGTCGGTATGGTCGCCAGGGTAACCAGGGAGTCACAAAATCAAGTCGTAGGAACATCATAACGCTCACGGGGTAGGCAAGGGGATATCAAAATTAGGGGGGAGAAAGTGCTCTACCCATGGGGACCATGTTTTGTCATGCTGAGGGACTCGATCTAGAACAATTGCTTCTGTCTTACTATGTATCATTGCTTGGGTCACTCTGTGTTTCACCTCAGTTATATGGAGTCTAGAGGACTTCCAAGCCTTGGCTATAGTTTGTTTAGCGGCCGTGGTTAATTGAAGGAGGAGGCGGACCTGGGCCCTAGTGTAGTCACCTTTAATATGGTTCAGCAAGGCCAAAGTTGGAAGCCATCTGGAATATTGTTGCCCAAAACTGCTTTACCAGAAGGCAGGACCACCAGATATGTTTATGGGTACCTCTCTCTCCGCAGCCCCGGAAACACACTGGGGGGTAGGAGGGTAAGAATTTAGCTATCCTAGCAGGAACTAGGTACCACCGCATGAGCACTTTGTAATTGGCCTCCAAAGCGATCACATTTTGGGTAGAAATTTTTGTGTAGGCCCATATATTCGCCCAGTCCTCCGGTTCCAACGTCACTTCTAGGTCTTTAGACCACTGTGCATCATATAGAGGGAGTTCGGACGGTGGAGCAGTGAGGTGATTATAAATTTGCGAAATAATACCAGGAGCATGTGGATCTGAGTTACATATCTTTTCGTAAAATGACATCCTGTCAGATGGGGGGCGAACACCCGTCACTGTTCGAACGAAATGTGCTACTTGAAGGTAGTGGAATTATTCAGTGGGGGGTAAGTTAAACTGGGCCCGGAGTTCCAGAAAGGTTTTAAGAGCATTCTTATTCACTATATCACAGATCCGTCGTAGACCTGCATCGGACCAAAATCGAAAGGATTCCGGTTCAGTGAAAGCAGGATGAAAAAGTGGGTGGCCAAAGATTGAAAGTAAAGGGGTAAGGGTGGAAACTAGTTGAAAGGGGGCTCGTAGAGTGTCCCAGATCTGGAGCGAATGTCGCGTAATCAGATTTGTAATGGGGATGCGGGCCGATGGGGGTAACCATAATAAATTGTAAACCAATAAAGGAGAAATATTAATCGCTTCCAGGCTGACCCAAATAGGGATTTCAGTAGATGCATGAAACAAAGTGATCTGGGTGAGCTTGGAGGACTGATAGTAGCGGAGAAAGTTGGGAATCCCGAGTCCGCCACTAAGTCTATTACGGAGAAGAGAAGATCTGGCTACTCTGGGTTTAGTGGACCCCCATATGTATTTAAACACTCGAGATTGGATAATTCGATGAAAGTAGGACGGGACTGCTACTGGCAAGACTCTATAAAGGTATAGTAACTTAGGGAGCAAAGACATTTTGACAGCAGCCACCCGACCCAGCCACGAGACACATAACGGTTTCCAAGAGTCCAATAAGGATGATAACTGAGACAGCATGGGGAGATAATAAGACCGAAAGAGAGAAACAGGGTCACCATCACCAGTCAGTTTTATACCTAGGTATGGTAGAGAAGCAGAGGACCAGGAAAAGGGAAAATTTTCTTGGAGGGAGGTTACCTCACTAGCAGACAGAGACACATTGAGAGCCCGTGATTTGGACTGATTAACTTCTAGGCCAGAGATTTTGGCAAATTTATCAAGGATTTGTAGTAAATTTGGAAGGGTTAAACGGGGGGAAGTTACGAATAAAAGTGCATCATCCGCAAATAGGCAGATTTTGTGAGAGGTAGAAGCAATTTCCAGTCCCTTGACATCAGGGTTGGCCCTAATTAGGGCAGCTAGAGGTTCTATTGCTAAAGCAAAGAATAGGGGGGACAGGGGACAACCCTGTCTGGTACCCCTACCGATCTGGAAACTATCGGAGCGAAACCCAGAGTACTTAACATACGCCTGTGGATGACCATTGTAAGAAATGTGGACCGAAACCCCATCGAGTTAGTATAAAATTTAGGTAGGGCCATGAGACAGTGTCGAATGCTTTCCTAATGTCAAGGGATAATAGGTGCATGGGGATTTTATGACTCCTGGCAATGTGTTGTAGAAGGACAACCCGGCGAATATTATCACTGGCCTGGCGTCGGGGAATGAAGCCCATCTGATCTTTGTGTATCAATCCACCTATAATAGGATTGAGGCGCAAAGCCATGATCTTGGCCAAAATTGTAATATCTAAATTAAGCAAAGAGATGGGTCTGAAGTTGGACCACAGTGTATTATCCGAGTTGGGTTTAGGTATCATAGCTATAATAGCCGTCAATGTGTCCCGACCAAAGGAGTGCTGCCGCAATAAAGCATTAAAGGATTTAGATAGGAGCGGGGCCAGGGTGACAACAAATTTTTTATAATAAGTACTCGATAGTCCATCTGGACCCGGTCTTTTCTGAGGTTTAAGTGTTTTTATGGCAGCGACAACCTCCTCCTCCGTGATGGATCTTTCCAGGAGTTCACGATTGGAGTCAGATAAGGAGGGCAAAGTGACATCCCGAAATAGAGCTTCAGCTGCATCGGGGGAGAAAGATGCTTGGGCTTTATACAACTCTTCTAACTTTCGGCGGAATATAGCCAAAACTTTAACAGGATTGCTGGTAAATGAATGTTTGTCTGTACGAAGCCGGATAGGGACATGGGCCCGGTCCGGGCGATGAAGACGTAGTGCCAGGAAGGTGTCAGGTTTGTTAGCCTTAGTATAGATGGTGTGGGCAGACCTACGAATGGCCTTATCCGCCGATTCGGCCAGAAGCAGGTCCAATTCCACTTTAGCCTTTTCCATAGCCAGTCTATGAGGTTCAGAGGGGGAGGACTAGAAGTTAAGAAAGCATTGATGATAATCATGTTCCCGTCTGGTTAACTGGATCTTCTTGTCACGATTTAAGTGAGTAGACACTGAGATACATGTACCCCTGATTACCGGCTTGTGCGCCTCCCACAGAAGAACAGGTGAAATCTCAGGAGTGGAATTATGTTTAAGATAATCTGCAAGGGCAATTTGGATGTCTAGGCAATAGTTTTGGTTAGTGAGGTGAGCCTCATTCATACACCAGGAACGATCTTTAGAGCGTGGGATCAAGAAAGAGACCGAGGTGAGTACTGCACAGTGGTCTGACCAAGTAATAGGTTGAATGGTGGACCAAGCCCTCTGTTTTTTGACCAAAGGATAACGGACCGATGGGGCCTACACACAATCGGTTTGGACCGATGAAAACAAACTTCAGTCCGTTTTCATTGGTTTGAACCGATCGTGTGTACACGGCCTAACTGCTCTAATATCTTCTATTACATCATCCAATCCTCTCTGCACCATTACAAGAAATTTCCCTGTGCCTGTGTTCTGCCAAAATACTGCATGATTCTACGTGTATGAGCTCTGCTCCTGCTGCTTAGCTGATTGTCGGTGGCTCTGTCTCTCCTCTCTCCATCTCCTCCCCGCCTGACGTCAGCAGGAGGGCTCGGCCCTACCCACTAAAGCTATGAGCCGGAGACAGAACAGGGGAGAGGAATCAGCTGAGCGCCTAGAGCAGAGCTCATACAGGTAGAATCGTGCATTTTTTTTACAGAACACAGGTACAGGGAAACTGGTGCAGAGAGGATGGGATGATGTGGGTTAACAACCACTTTAAAATGGAACTTAACCATTAACACAAATGTGCTGGCAAGTTTTTTTGTAGGAAAGACTGTCTCTTCCACTGAAAACTCTTTCACTTGCCTCCTAACAAACATTTATTAACTATACAGGTACATAGACTTTGGCACATGCACAATATAGTCTAGCATCTGTAGGGAACCACATAATGGGATAATGTATCTCCAGAGTGCATAAGCAGGAGTTACATAATCAGTCACTCAATCTACTAAAGAAGGAGGCAGGAGAAGATGGCTGGCATTGGTGACATAGTGGAGACAGAGAAATTCAGATCTCATATCGCCGGAGGAGACCATACCCAAAGGCTAATGTGCCATAATGTGCAAGAATGCTATGCATACTTTATGGCAAAAGCTGACAACATGGCAAAAGCTGACAACATCCTTCCCTTCATTAAGTTCCCCTTTTAAAAATCTTTGTAATATTTTTTTTCATGATGTATACAAACATCACTGAATGAGCCAATAGGATTTTATTGTAAACTATGCAATGTTTTTTCCTATATTTATATCCTTCTGTTTGTATTAATTGCAGATACAACAATCTATGCTTGATGCCTCATTGGTAATATATTGCACCTGGCTTACTGAAAGACTGCTGACACGTAACAAAGAGAAAACCTTTTCACTCAAGGGGTATATAAAACACACCATAATCCTGTTCAGACGCATTACTAATCAGGAACGTGTTCAGTATTTTGTTAGCTACATCCTTTAAAAGAAATCTCTTTTATTTCCACTGATTAAATGTTCAGATACTAGGTTAATTAAGGACAGTATAACAGTACCATAATTCATTTATTTGTGAAGTGATTTATTTTGACACAAGTAGTGGATTGAAAAGATACTGAATGTTCTTTTCTCTCTTGATCATATAAACATTAGTTCAGCACTTTGCAAGGATCATAATGTCATAGAGCTTTAAAGCTGTCATATGTATAAGTCTTCCAGAGCCACTAACACTGTACAAAGCAAAGAGCAGAATAAAACACGCATTGTTGAGTTCCTACTGTTCTTCCTCCTTAATGACATTGTTGTTGTTATTATTATTATGTTAAACCTTCACGATTGGTAAAGTTTGGTCTCATTTTATTATTATTAATAGTAGTAATATGTAAGTGGTAAGTTTACTGGAAAGTTCTGGAGCACATTACATTTGCTCCAAGACAAGTACAAGAATAAATATGTGCACAGTGGGCCTGATTTACTAAGCATTTATTAACTAATCTTTGCATATGATTACACATTGATGATAAATGAACAAGCAAACCTGTAGTTCAAGGTATATATCCATGCTGTGCCTGAATGTACATGCACAGGTTACAGTGAGCATAAGTGGAATTTAATATAATTGGTTTGCTATCAATCATCATTTCCTGGGCGTCGCCGGGCGGGACTTCTTGATCAGATCCACACTATTTAACACACAGCAGTGGATGTTTTATCCACATGCTGTCCATGGGAAGTGTTTGGTTGTCCTCATTGTTGCTGTCAATGGTAAGCTTTTTAATGATAATACTGGCCACAATCTAAGGAACTGTTTTAGTGACGTAATGACTAGATTTAACTTAACTAATATCCTTTATAGGTGACAAATTTTATTGGAATTTGGAGACACCAGTCCATAGGAGGGTGTAACTTTACCTATTGCACCTCCACCCATATACCTCTCATACAGGAGCGGTATATATACAGGTAAAAAGGCTTTTGTTTGTTACACATATTCCTAAGCTTTTTAGGCTATGTCAACCTTAATTGTCTCTCCTCCCTTAGGGAATCCCCTGTTCTGCCCTACTGGTAATTCAGGGGTGGTTTAACCCCTTATGGACCGCCGCATGTACATTTACGTCGGCAGAATGGCACCGACAGGCACATCAACGTATATATACGTTGGTGCCTTGAGGTGGGTCGGGGGTCCGATCGGGACCCCCCCCCGGTACATGCGGCGGTCCCGCTGGCCGAGCGATCCGGGATGAGAGGGCGGCTATTAGTTTTTGTCCGCCCCCTCCGGATCGTTCCCAGCCAATCGGCGCGCTCCCCCTGCAGTGCACTCCCTCCTCCTGTGTAAACACAGGAAGGAGGAAGTGATGTGATCTCTCCCCTCAGCGGTTTTTTCAACCACCGCTGAGGAGAGATCACATCGCACAGTAAGTCTGCACAACACTACACTGACACACACTACACGCATGCACATTAACCCCTTGCGATCGCCCCTCCCCCTGTCATACATGTATGATTACTGTATTTATTGTCAGTGTGACAGGCAGTTAGTGTTAGGTCCAGGGTAGCCCCGTACCCCCCCTAATAAAGTTTTAACCCCTTGATCACCGCCCTAGTTAACCCTTTCACTCCCTATTGCCAGCATCACTAAGCGATCATTTTTCTGATCGCTGTATTAGTGTCGTTGTTCCCGCTAGGTAGCTAATTTTTTGTTTTACTACAGACATGTGGCTAAATACATTTTGCCCTAAATGTTTGACTAAAAATTTAGTTTATTTGATTTTTCTTATAAAAAAAAAGTAAAAAATATTGATTTTTCTTGTCGCTCTATTTTTGTATATAGCTCAAAAAATAAAAATCGCAGAGGCGATCAAATACCACCAAAAGAAAGCTCTATTTGTGGGAAGAAAAGGACACACATTTTGTTTGGGAGCCACGTCGCACGACCGCGCAATTGTCAGTTAAAGCGACGCAGTGCCGAATCGCAAAAAGGGGCCTGGTCATTTACCTGCATTTTGGTCCGGGTCTTAAGTGGTTAATTCTATACCTTCAATTACTACTATTTTCTTTGGATACATATGTGTCTGGAAGGTTTTCAGGTAAATATACTCTGGACATAAAGTAACAAAATTTCCCTAATGGGTGGGTTCATTTACATATATATATATATATAGATAGATAGATAGATAGATATACTCCCCTTCTAGATCATTTGCATGGCCTGCTTTGCTACTACCATTGATGGCCCCAACAGTGTTTAAGGGAACTGTCCCCATTTAAAGGTATACCAAGTAACCATTATTCCTATTATCACTATCTTTTGCCATGAACGCATATGCTGGTCATGTGTCTGGTTAATATATTCACAACTTGCTACCTATATCTATCAACCAGGTATATACCGGATGTTGAGACTGTCTCAGGATTTCCTATGTCCTCCGGGGTGGATCGGCAATTCACCCCGACTTGCCGGGAGCCCTGGTCACCGATCCCCATGGTGAGACTTTTATGGGTGGTCCTTTTTCCTAGGGGGGTCCTGTGGGATGAATGCCTCTCCTATCTTATCTGATATTTTATGATTTGTATTCACACTGTAATATTGTTATTAATGTTGTTTCTTTTTGTTCATAGTCTCATGACAACTTCTTATACAGCATCTGATAAATTATATGTATGGGTAATGGTCCCAAAGAATCGGGTGATATAAGAAAACATGAAACATGTCAAGCTTTTTTCAATATAATTTAGATGATGTTGATATTCTATCTACAATGATAGGGTGTTTTTTAGGCACTTTATAGTTGTTATGACTAAAGAAGTTTATTCTATGAATATGTAAATTATGTATATGTTTTTTGTAATAAAACTTTCTTTATACTTTTCTAATTTTGACTGGAAATCAGTTGATATCTAGTACCATCTAAGTCCAATCCCCAGCCTTCTGCCAAATACATATTAACCTATAACATATAAACCTTGATGGGAAGAAGGTACCGTGTGTAAAAATGTATATGCAGCATTTCTCCGTATGGTTTGCTATCAAATCTATGCATCAGTGTCCATATGGAAAACTGTAACAGGCAGTCTTTGCGCCGTTCTTTTCCATAATGCGTCCCACGCGGTTTCCTTGAATTCAGTGCTTATGCACTGCACCTGTTACCTGCCTATAAAGGCATTCACAGGCCATAGAAACCTTGTTCTATTATTGTCAGCCGTAGCCCGGCCATGCTACAACCTATGGTGCTTTAGATCCCCATGCTGAAACTTTGACCAGCCTGCAACTCCTGCATCTATACTACAACATTTGCTACAACAGACTGCCGTTGCCGGGGACAACCTTTTAAGACCTTCCTTGCTGACACTGCGGAATCCCTTGTTGCTACACTGGAGCCCTGCAAATGGATAAGTAGCAATTGTGTCACTTGTAGTTCTATAGAAACATCTGCTGCATACTTTACATCTAAAACAATTGCTGATATTTATTATGGCTTGTGGCTATTAACATACTACTTGGGATAGACTGTTGTGCTTTTAACTGCTTGCTAAGGAATATCTTAAAGGGACGTTTACTCTCAAATTACCTGAGCTATATTGCCTCTCATATGCAACTATTACTGTAGTTGTCTCTACAACTCCTATTTACTACGTGCTTGACATAAGTGTTACCTGCTTATGGGCCCTGCCCTAAACTTGTTGAACATGTTCGCTGTAACTTTTCTATGCTAAGGGTTGATGCTATTTCATAGCAACTCCCTTAGTGGCCTAATGCATCCCTATATGTGTAAGTGATATGATGTAGAGAACTCCCAAACTCCTGTTTGCCTGGAGTGACACCTGGGGTCCCGTACTGATAATCACTTGCATATAGAGGTGCATTGGAATCTTTAAAGTATATATCATAATTTTAAACGCTAAGCTGTGGTCGCATCTTGTAATGCGTCCATCCTTAGTAGCTCAACACTTTTCTTTATGTGAGAGATGATGTAGAGAACCCCCAAACTCCTGTTTGTCTGGAGTGACGCCTGTGGTCCAATACTAAATTCTCACATAAAGAAATGCATTGAAATCCTTGCTAAGAGCTGTTACAAAAACTTTAACTGTTTAAAAAGCATGAGAGAACCACATGTTGGGAAGAATTGAACTGCACATGAGCAGATCTTTGTCCATATGTTCAGAAGTTCAGGAACTAGTCAGTATACAAGAATCCATAGGCAGGATATTAATTACAAAGATAAATACACATACATACAATTACAAACCCCTTACCATGTCAGAACAAACCAGTCCTACCATGTCTGAATAGACCAGTCCATAAACAATCTGATAAAAAAGATCCAGTTAAATCGTGATAACGTGAATTCCACTCCAGAGGTGTCAGCAACATTCACCATCACTCAAAGTGTTGTAGGAGACAGTATCTGCTTACCAAATTACCATGACCTTTTTATTGCAATAGAAATCTTGTAAAGCATGTGTAATTACTTAAAATCACCAATACACTTCCCAGACCACTCTCATAGTTCCTAGGGTATGACCAATGGGCAAACATACCATAATCAGTCCGCTAAAACGATCCAGTTAAACCCTGATGAAGTGTTCCTCAGTGAATTCCACTCCATAGGTGTCAGCAACATTCACCATCACTGCTTACCAAATAACCATGACCCTCGTGATAAAAGAGAAGTCATATAAAGCTTGTGTAATCACTCAAAATCGCCAACACACTTCGTAGATTGCTCTCTCAGCTCACCAATAGGCAAACAAGGGCAAACATATCAGGACTTCAGCAGAGGATATTCTTGTGAAAAGAACAGAGAAATACCTCTCCATAGTGCAATAAAACTTCTAGTGTAATTATTAAATATAAAAGTGCACTTACAAACATATAAAACAAATGCACATAGACAGTAAAATCACCAAGCTGGCATGGATCGACAGTTCTGTAAGTGCAATTACAATGGCACGAGGCTCTACCCGCTGAGTTTCATCATCAAAAGTCGTCTTCCAGGGCTAGGGGTGCCATGCCGCATCATCATAGATACAGAAAGAATATACAGTATCTGAAAATGCTACACCTATTTGCTTGTTAATACAATCCTCCACACCCAAAGTCCTGAATTGTATTCCTTTGTAAACTACTCTATACTATTTACTTACATAGAAAGTAAGTTGAAAAATGTCCAAGAGATACTCTATTATTGAGATGTCAACAAAGGAAAAGCTGATAAAAAAGCACAAGCAACAAAATACAATTTTTCAGAGTATTTCATTTTGTTAACAAAAAGTAAAATATTTTCAGATTTTGTAAAATCAAGAACTTTTGTTTAACCGCTTGCCAACCAGCTGCCGCAGTTTTACGGCGGCAGGTCGGCTCTGCTGGGCTAGATCATGTAGATCTACACCATCTCGCCGAGCAGCCAATAGGGGCGTGCATCCTGGGCACCCGGGATCGCTCGTTACATCGCTTTCCACTCCTGTCAGGGGGGAAATGACCTATCGTCTGTTCATACAATGTATGAACAGCGATTTGTCATTTCCCTCAGTCAGTCTACCCCCCTTCAGTTAGAACACACTCAGGGAGCATACTTAACCCCTTTCTCACCCCCTAGTGTTAACCCCTTCCCTGCCAGTGGCATTTTTATAGTAATCAATGCATTTTTATAGCACTGATCGGTATAAAAATGCCAACGGTCCCAAAAATTTGTCAAAAGTGTCCGATGTGTCCGCCATAATGTCGCAGTACCGATAAAAATCGATGATCGCCGCCATTACTAGTAAAAAAAAATATTAATAAAAATGCCATAAAACTACCCCCTATTTTGTAGACGCTATGGGCCAGATACCCCGTCGTATCGCCGTTTTTTTTGGCTTGTATCTATGCGCGTGATGCTTAGCATCACTTTTGCATAGATACGCTTCAACATCCGACAAGTGTAAAACCATTACTCTTGCGCAGGAGTCTCCAAACTACGGCCCTCCAGGTGTTCAGGAACTACAATTCCCATCATGCCTAGTCATGTCTACGAATGTCAGAGTTTTACAATGCCTCATGGGAAGTGTAGTTCCACAGCAGCTGGAGGGCCATAGTTTGGAGATCCCTGCTCTTGTGGATCGTAGTTGTAATGACAACTCCGGCCACTAGGTGGCCTTTACGTTGTTTTTTCATTTGCATATGCAAATAAGGCTAGTACGCCGATTCCCGATCGCTTTTACGCCGCCCCGTCGTCGCGTACGTCGTTTTCGTCCACGTAAGGTTACCCCAGCTTCTATGTGGAGTAACCTTACGAAGTACCGTCGGATGCCGTCGGATGCCATGTTGAGTATGGCGTCGGGTCAGCGTCGGCTTTTTACGTCGCTTACGTCGTTCTACTAACTCGTTCGCGAATAGGGAGTTGCGTAAATGACGCTCACGTCGTTTTGACGTTGGTTTCAACAACGCTTTCCGACGTGAGCTGGAGCATGCGCACTGGGCTTTTTCCCCGGCCAGCGCATGCGCAGTTCGTTCGACGCGGGGGCGCGCTTAATTTAAATGCAAGCCGCCCCATTTGAATTGCGCAGGTTTACGCTGGGCGATTTACGCGACGCCGGCGAAAACTACGGAGCAAGTGCTTTGAGATTAAAGTACGATGCGGCGGCGTAAATGGCTTACGCTACGCCGCCGCAATTCTATGAGAATCTGGCCCTATAACTTTTGCCCCAACTAATCATGAAACGCTCATTGCGATTTTTTTTTTTTTTACGAAAAATATGTCGAAGAATGCGTATCGGCCTAAACTGAGGAAAAAATTGTTTTTTATATATTTTTAGGGATATTTATTACAGTAAAAAATATTCATTTTGTTTCAAAATTGTCGCTCTATTTTTGTTTATAGTGCAAAAAATAAAAAACGCAGAGGTGATCAAATACCACCTAAAGAAAGCTCTATTTGTGGGAAAAAAGGATGCCAATTTTGTTTGGGAGCCACGTCGCACGACCACGCAATTGTCAGTTAAAGCACCGCAGTGCCGAACCGGGGCCCGGTCATTGACCAGCAATATGGTCCGGGGCTGAAGTGGTTAAGTGAATGTATAGCCCAAACTTTTTTTTTTTAAGTTTTGGACAGAGTAAGGAAGGATTAAAACCCCTGTCAGCTTTTTTTATTTTTTTTTATTTTGTTGCTGTCTGTGTACCATTGGGCAAATGAGAAATGCAACGAGAAAGGAGGAGAACTTCCCTCTTTGACATTTGCCACTCAGACAGGTGTCCCCATTGAAATATTTCCCCTTGTCTCTTGTTCTGAGGGCAGTTCTAAAATTGTAGATTTCCTCTTACTTTGTTTTCTTGTGACAATAGTCAGCAGTACAAGGGTGAATCTCCCCAGTGGAGACACAGACTTAAAAAACTGACAGGTCTAACTCTTCTTCACTCTTCTGCTCTATTCAAAGTTAAACAAAAAAGGTTTTACATAGAAATACACTTTTAACTGATTGGTACATAGGTTGTTTATTATTATTATTATTATTCAGGCTTTTTATAGCACCAACAGTTTGCATAGTGCTTTACAAAATACAGGTTTTCATGGATTTATACATTATATATGTTTTTATAGCATACTACCTATTACAGTACTTCCAGTGATAAACAAACCTTAAAGTGTTACTAAACCCAGGACCCTGCATTTTTTATCTGGTCTCCCATATAGAACATGGAAATGCAATTATTGTAGTAAATATAAACTGCTAAATGCCTTTTCTCATCATTAGTATATAGCAGTCTTGTGATGTCTATCAGTGTCCAAAACTGGTTTAAGCTTGTAGGAGGAGTTTTCATTCTCCTCTAACTATCCTATGAGGCTGGGACTACCCCTGACCCTCTGTCTGGGCAGTGCATGATTGGCCCTATAAGATAGTAGCCCTGAAGAAGTCACGTGATTGTGACGCTACGCATCGGAACAGACAGGCACCAGAAGTGACGTCAGGTTACAAGCTCGTCACTATTGGTGTTTAGCTTTTTATCCTTATTTTTATTGTGAGTACCCATATTTGCGGTAATTATTAAAGGCACCTAGTTTTACATACTTAATGATTCAGTCCCCTTCTTTCACTTTCCACATACCACTTATACATCTGTTCGGTAGGAATGAGCTTTATGTTCGAGTCGAACATGAGTTCGACTCGAGCATTGGCTGTTCCTCCGTTCTGCGAACAGCAAACAATTTTGGGTGATTCGAAAAGCTGCAGAACACCGTTAAAAGTCTATGGGAGAAATAAAAAGTGTTAATTTTAAAGGTTAAAGTGGTTGTAAACCCCACTTTTTCACTTTTACCTACAGGTAAGCCTATAATAAGGCTTACCTGTAGGTATAAAGAATATCTCCTAAACCTGTGCGGTTTAGGAGATATTCCCCTTGCAATGCACTGCTGATTGCAGCGGCGCATGCGCAGGGGGGAATCCACGGCGAAAGGACCGGCATCCGCCGGACCCTGCCGATTTGATGACAAGATGACATCTCGCTCGGCTTGGACCAGGTAAGTTCTACTTTCCTCGTTCATAGGTAAGTATTTCATAATGAGCTAGTATGCGGTGCATACTAGCTCATTATGTCTTTTGCCTTGCAGGTTTTAAAAAAAATGTATATGCGGTTTACAACCGCTTTAATATGCATGTATCAATGCAAAAAAAGTTTTACAAAAAGAGGACGTTTTTTCGGGAGCAGTGATTTTAATAATGCTTAAAGTGAAACAGTAAAAGTGAAATATTCCTTTAAATTTAGTACCTGGGGGTGTGTATAGTATGCCTGTAAATTTTCCCGTTTTTAGAACTGTCCCTGCTCAAAATGTCATTTCTAAAGGAAAAAAGTCATTCAAAACTACTTGTGGCTATTCATGAATTGTCGGGTCCCGGCAATACAGATCAAAGTCATTGAAAAAAAACGCCCCCCCCCCCCCCCCCCCAGTCCACCATTACCAGGCCCTTTGGGTCTGGTATGAATATTAAGGAAACCCCCCGCCCCAAAAAAAAACATGGGGTTCCCTCCAAATTCTCGTGAGAGAGCGTCCCAACCTCCTGAACCGTACCAGGCCACATGCCCTCAACAGGGGGAGGATGTCCCCCATGTTGATGGGGACAAGGGCCTCATCCCCACAACCCTTGCACGGTGGTTGTGGGGGTCTGACGATGCTGCAGTCTCCACTTATTCTCCAGCGAGGAATGAAACCTCCATGACGCATAAGGGGGGCGGGGTCACCCATCCATGTCATTGGGTAATCCTCGGGCACCGTGGACAGCTGTGTCTGTGTGTTTTTTTAAAAAAAATTACACTTTCTTTGTAAAATGGTTGGGGTACAATGTACACTGTTACCAATTCATATGGGGGGTCTGGAATATGGAGTTCCCCTTTGTTAAAGGGGGCTTCCAGCTTTCTATAAGCCCCCCGCCTGCAGACCCCTACAACCACCGGGCAAGGGTTGTGGGGATGAGGCCCTTGTCCCCATCAACATGGGGAAATCCTCCCTGGCTCAGGGGGGGCACTCTCTCGTCTCCCCTCTTTTCCTGCAGCCTGCCAGGTTGTGTGTTCGGATAAGGGTCTGGTATGGATTTTTGAGGGAACCCTACGCCATTTTTTTTATTTTGGTGCAGGATTCCCCTTAAAATCCATACCAGACCTGAATCTTTGATCTGTATTGCCGGGACCCAAAAATTCATGAATAGCCACGAGTAGTTTTTAACACGGGAAACATGCGCTACTTTACAGGCATACTATACACACCCCCAGTTACAAAATTTAAAGGAATATTTCACTTTTATTGTTTCACTTTAAGCATGGGGCAGGACCCAGGTCCCCAAACACTTTTTATGACAATAACTTGCATATTAACCTTTAAAATTATCACTTGATTTTTCATGTTCGTGTCCCATAGACTTTAATGGTGTTTGTGTGTTCAAACTAATTTTTTGCCTGTTCGCATGTTCTGCTGCGAAACAAACCAGGGGGTGTTCGGCTCATCCCTACTGCTTGAGAGGATTTCCAGCACTGCTGATGTGCACAAAGGAGAAGCCCTTATTGTGACACATTGCAGGATCCCAGATTTCTGGAGTGTCACTGTCCACATTTACGTTGTTACCTTACAGCGTTAAGGTAAGGGGCCATCGCACACAGAAATGTGTTTGCACTGAAGAGAGAAAAAAGTTACCAAGTCACCGTTCACATTACTACATCTGCAAAGAGTGTTAGTTGGAGTCCAGCACTCCACCCTTTCACTTTGCTTATTATTATCCGTTTGAGGACACTTTTGTCACTAGCACTTTATTTTTATGTGCTCCAAAAAAAAAAAAAATAACTCTCTAGCAATACACACCAAACTGAGCATGTGCAAAGTGCCTCTTAGGGCCCTGTACTATCAGCAGATGGCTAGGGGACAGTAAAAGAGGGGTATGATCAGAGAAGACAGGATTAAACAAAGTATACTTAGTATACAAGTATACACTGCATATACAGACTGATTTTACTGTTCTGGGTTTAGTAACACTTTAGGCCCCTTTCACATTTATACGACTTGTCTCACAATTTTGTACTGCAAAATCGTATGACAAGTCATTCTCCATGATTTTCAATGAACACCATTCATACTGGCACGACTTTAAGTAGTGCCGACTTCAAAGTAGTCCCTGCACTACTTTGGTCCGATTTTGATGCCACTTACACAGGCATTCATTGAAATCGCGGCCGCGAACCGCTGCGCAATATCGCGGTAAAATCACGGCCGCGAATCGCCTTAAACTAGTCTAATTGTATTCAAAATGTATTGTTGATTTGATTTTCTAATCATCAGAGGGATAAAATCAATGTTGATTTTTGACTGCAGTGATGGGAAATTTTTTCCTAAACGTACACATTTCTAACAGAGGCTTTGGTTCCTGAAAATTCATTCATTACAAAACCAAATATTAAAAGCAAGGGATCAAATCATCAATTGTTCTGGGACTTTTCATTTGAATGTTCTTGTACACATTAGTTTGAAAATCTACTAGTGTATGGCCAGCTTTAGTCTCTTCAGATAAGGAAACTTACAGATGTATACATATCTTTACACTAGGCAAGAATTCACTAACATATAATTTTTTTTTTTTTTAAGTGTGTATAATTAACAAGAGTTGTGTATGTGCTTCATGTTACATGGATTTACACATCCCTTTAAGAAATATATGTGAAAATGGCATTTGTTTCATGACGATATTCTTATTCCAGTCTGCGGATGAACTAGTTCCCTCTGCTACCAATCACAAGCTAGACATGTCTAAATAATTCAGAAAATAAACAGGCATTCCATAGAAAGGCTGTGGTGGGAACTTTGCAGGGTATGCTTTTTTTAAGTGACCTCTCTCAACCCAGCTGTAAATGCGAATGGAACATACACTCTATTTATCTAGGGGAGTTCCAGGGGCCTCCAGAATTAATCAGGCTCTAAAAGATGAAAGCTTATGACAATAACAGTCTTTTAGAACATGTATGGATTTTACTCAACTTACTCTCAAACTTAGATTTACATCTTTAAGGTGAACAAATGCATTGCCCTTAATCCTTCGAAAACAAGACTCCAAAGTATATCCTAAGATTTATTTTGGGAAACAGTCTCTAAGTGCACACCATTTATTAAATGCACTTAGTCATTTAACACACGAAAATAAAAATACTTTTGGAATTTAACAGGCCCTTGGTTCTTTGAAATCAAAGCCTACATTTTTTAAATCTCAAGTTTTCAAATAATTGTACATTTAAATATTGCTAATTTATCCTATCATGTTTTGGAATCTCAAGACACATTGCATTTGAATTGTTGTAATGTTTTAGAACTGTTTTCTCTCAAATGTCTCATTGCAGTGAACAATGCAGAGTTTCTAATGATTGCAGAGTAGAGTAAGAATAATTTTAGCAGAAAAGCCTAAATCTATTTCTTATTTAGAAAATATATATATTTTTGTATTCCCGGCCTGCTACATAAAAAATAAATGATGTTAATGTCCTAGTACATAACTGTGTTTGAGAAAACATGCTTGAATATTTCTGGTTTACATTTTTTTTTATAGGGCTGTGCAAATTAACTTTTAATTGATCGATTAATCTTTAATTTTTTTGATCGATCAAAATCTTTTGCCAATAGGGCAACAGAAGCTGATGCTGGAAAAAATAAATGCCCACCCATCACCATGCCTATAAGTCATTGCAACACCATGAGACACTTTTTGTGATGTGCTTTCCTTAGCCCACAGATATCTGGTCATACCATAAAATAGCCACTAGGTTGTTTTTGCAACCTAGGCCAATGGGGTCAAGTCCCCTTCTGGTTTTAAAAAGAGTATTTTAAAAACATTACTATGGCTTGTTTAACCACTTCAGGACCGCCTCCTGCACATATACGTCAGCAGAATGGCACGGCTGGGCACATGCACGTACAGGTACGTCCTGTGCTAGTGCCCAGCCGTGGGTCACAGGTGCGTGCTCGCGGCACGTTCCCGCGACCCGGCCTGAAGCTCCGGGACCGTGGGACACGCGGACCCGATCGCGGCTGGAGTCCCGTGACCAGTGCCTGGAGCTGAAGAACGGGGAGAGCCGTGTGTAAATACGGCTTCCCCGTTCTTCACTGTGGCGGTGTCATCGATCGTGTGTTCCCTGATATAGGGATACACAATCGATGACATCACAACTACAGCCACACCCCCCTACAGTTGTAAACACACATTAGGCCACACATAAGCCCTTGTGGTTAGCTCCCAAACTGCAATTGTCATTTTCACAATAAACAATGCATTTTAACCACTTGACTACTTTGCACCTACACCTTCTTCCTGCCCAGACGAAATTTTAGCTTCCGACACTGCATCGCTTTAACTGACAATTGCGCGGTCGTGCGACGTGGCTCCTGAACAAAATTGACGTCCTTTTTTTTCCCACAAATAGAGCTTTCTTTTGGTGGTATTTGATCGCGGTTTTTATTTTTTGGGCTATAAACAAAAAAATTGCGTACATTTTGAAAAAAAAAAAAAAACACAATGGGCCAGATTCAGGTAGATGGACGCTTCTTTACTTTGGAGTAACGTTTCTCATTTACGTTACTCCGCCGACACTTTCGGCGCAAGTACTGTTATTCACATAGCACTTGCGCGTAAACTTGCACCGGAGTAACGATAATGCGCTGGCGTAACCCGACGCAAGTGGAAGTGGGTGTGATCATATGTAAATGATGGGCGGAGCCCAGCGCAGAGGCTTACGTTCAGCGCATCATCCACGGAGCATGCGCAGTAAGTGAGGCTTCACTCGGCCCCCTGTGCGCATGCTCACAACTTCCGTCGGCACCACTTCACGGGAAACGCCAGCGCAATGTGTTCCGTTGCACGTATAAAAGCGCCAGCGGAAGCGCCATTCCGGCGCAAAAGTATTTCCGTTTTGCCCCACCCCAGGGAATTTACTTTTGCTCTGTTATGGCTGCTCCCGCTACCCCCAAAGAGAGGAGGAACCTCAATTTTAATGCCCAGGAGGTCTCTGTGGTCATCTCAGCTATGGAGACTTACAATGATTTCCTGCATGGGAAGAAAAGTAGGAAGACCACCCGGGAGAGGAAGCAGGCCATCCTGGACACCATTGCTGGCAGGGTGAATGTCTTGGGGTACTCCACCCGGACTGCTGGGGATATACAAAAAAAATCAATGACCTGCGGCGCAAGGTTCGTGGCAAGGTGGCCACCATTCAGAGCCATGAGCGGGGCACAGGTGGTGGACCCCCATGTCTGGTCAGCCTGACCACAGAGGAGGAGGTGGTCGCCCGCTGCCTGGAGAGGGAGCAATTGGACGGGATACCAGGCTATGATTCTGTGGAGGAAGGCTCCAGGACAGGTAAGTGTTTTTTATCCCCTATTTGGTGTGTTGCATGTGGGGGGGGAGGGTACATGTGCCAAGTGTGTGGGACCACCAACATGTGTCTGCTTTGTGTCATCCACAGATGACGGAGCTGGGCCATCATCTGTCAGCGGCCAGTCCACCCCATCCCCCCAACGGCACCCAGTGCCTGTGCCCCTGGGTGGTAAAGACACCGAGGTGGAGGAGGAGAGTGCCCACACCACACCTGCAGAGGTCGTTGAGGAGGAGCCTGTTGGGGCAGAGCAGGACTTTATTTTATTGTTGGAGGAGTCCTCCTCTTCTGCAGGGCCCTCTCAGATCCCCTCCCCCATCATAGGAAGCCCCTCAAGGGCGACTCCATCCCCCCGGGGACAACCATCTACTGACCCCAGGAAGGCCACCCATAAGACCAGGGGGGTGTCTGATCTGGTCCAGGACCAGGTGGCGAGGGATCACGCCAGGCAGACCCAGCAAATGGGGGACATAGTTGGGCACCTGGACAGAGTGGCTGACATAAAAAAATGGTACATAAACTATATATTAACATTAAAATGTCACAACAGTTAAAACCATAAACAGCGCTAATGGTGATAGTCCAGTGTAGATCCCAAAAAGAGATATCACCTCTACACTTAAGTGCAGTAACAATGATAGAGTGTATCAATGGGAGATAGGAAGTCCGTGGATAGCAACATGTGAAAAAGCAGGACAGCAAGCACCTTCCACCCAAATTTTCAATCACCTTGTGGGACTATAAATCCCCCTCTGGGGTACGCACTCACCGGAAAACCAAAAGGTCAGGCAGTGTATGAATATCCACAGAATGATAAAAACTCTTCACGTCAGAAGGGATCAGGTCACCTGTCTACGGGTCTCCAGATCGTACAAAAAACACAGGAAAGAGGCATATAGCGTAATTCCGTTTTAATGTAACATAAACGAGAACCCACAGATACAAGCACCCTTCAATCAATGCACGTACATTAGATAAAACAAAGCAAGCGCATATAATCACCCTCTCCTGTAAGGGAAAACGAGCCGTGCTGTCCCGATGGATGAGCTGACTGCCAGCACTTCCTGGTTGCAGACGTGACTCTGGTGAAGCGCACGTGTCACTTCCTAGCGTCGTAGAAGCCCCTCCCTGACGCGTTTCGTCATTAGACTTCGACAGAGGGAGTGGCTTCACGACGACACATCGAGACTTAAAAAGCAAGTCCCATCAGAGCCGAACCAATCAGCGTAGAGCAGGGGCGGACCGTGGTGCTTGCTCCGCCCCAACTCTGAAAGCCTGCGGTAATTCATTACAGGCCGTGACGGGACTTTAAACATTCCGTGCTGCATACTCAAAGTGAGCACCTTGGTAATGCAAGCCTACCACAGGTAGCAAAAACATAACATATCATATGCATAATAACACATTCTCAGTCAGAGTGGCTGACAGCCTGTGCTCCGTGGCCCAGATTTCTTCTGCAGTGCAGGATGTGAGCTGCAACTGCGCTGCAGTGGTGACCAGTCTGGGGGAGGTGCAGAGTGACATAAGGGACCTCACTGCAGCCGTCCAGGCAAACACTGCTGCCATCCGGGCAAACAGTGCTGCCATCCGGGACCAGGGGAGGCTGAGTCGGCGGGCCCAGCATTATCAGGTCACCCGGCAGCTCAGGATGCAGGCCCAGCAGCTCATGGTGCAGGCCCAGACCAGTTCGTATCTCGGCCGGATTGCCGTGGCCTTGGAGGGCAGGCAGGCCACACCTGCCAGGAGTGGCCCACCCGGGGATCAGCCACCTCCAGATGCCCCCCCACCCCCACCCACTCCATCCAGGCAGCTGAGGAGCCAGAGAGGGGCCGCCAGAAGAAGCCCCCGGCATCCCAGATGATTTATTTTTTTGTTTTTTTGATTGATGCTCAGGACATGAGTTTTGTAATTTTTTTTTTCTGAATGCTCAGGTTATGAGATTTTTATTTTATTCTTAATGCTCAGGTTATGAGTTATTTTATTTGTGATTATGCTCTGGATATGAGAATTTTTTTTTTTGATACTGCACACGTTGCAGTGTGAATGGTGTGTGAATGTGAGGGGGTGGCACTCCTGCCAGTAAGGGGTGTCACCCTCGGCCGTGGTGGTGAAGTTAACCCCACGGCTGTATGAATGACGTGTGAAAGGTGTATGAATGGACAGCGACATCATTGGGGCCTTGACGCTGGCGTTGCTGCTCCCAAGTCCTACATGCTGGACTTGGGCTAATCCAATGTGATGTGGATGTGGTGTGTGTGATCTAGGGACATCAGTGGTGTGCATGCATGCATTGTCTGTGTGATCAATGTTTTGGTTTATTGTCCAAAGATGCCTACGGCGAGGACCCTCCTGACTGCTCTTCCATCAGCTGAATGGGTCTCCTCTGGCAGGGGGGGGGCTGTCTGGTTGGGGGTTCAGGTCATCACGTATGTCAATCTGCAGGCCTTTTCTCATGGCAAAGTTGTGCAGAATGCAACATGTACCGATGATCTGACACACAAAGGTAGGGGAATACAATAGGGTCCCCCCAGACTTATCCAGGCAGCGGAAACGGGACTTCAGGAGCCCAAATGTTTGCTCCACCACTGCACGAGTTTTGATGTGTGCTTCATTGTATTTTCTCTCTCCTCTGGTTTGGGGGTTCCGGAAAGGAGTCATGAGATGGGGTCCCAGTGCATATGCAGAGTCACCTGTAAGGGAAAAGACAGGAGGATGTTAGTCATGCATGTGCCACTTGTGATGTGCATCATGGGAGGGGATAGTCATGCCTGACTCCCATGTCACTCACCAACCAGCCAGCTGTCCCCATACATGTTCTGTTCGAATTCTGCTGGGATGGGACTCTGACGGTATATGAAGCTGTCATGGCTGGACCCGGGGTGTTTGGCACGGACGTGCCATATGAGGCGTTGGGCATCGGCTATCACCTGTACGTTGATGGAATGCCAATGCTTCCGATTGCGGTATATGTGCTCTGTGGCACTAGGGGGCTGTAGGGCCACATGTGTGCAATCAATGGCCCCCACAGTGCGTGGGAATCTGGCAATGCTGTAGAAATCTGTCATTGCCTTCAGCCGCAGCTCCTCAGTGGTGGGTCTGATGAACTGGTTGGACATGCGTCTGAGGATTGCAGGGACAACCTGGTGCACACATCTGCTCATGGAGGACTGTGACATCCCAGCCACCACTCCACTTGTACGCTGGAATGATCCACTTGCAAGGAAATGAAGTGTTGCCAGTACCTTCACCAGTGGCTGCACTGCTTGTGAGCGGTGTGTCTTGCTGGTGATGTCATCCTGCAGAGTTGTGGTTAGTTCAAGTATTGCATCAGGGCCAAATCTGAAGAGGCGATACACCTCCTCATCCCCCATGCCAAAGAGGCTCATGCACGTGCGGTATATCCTCTCACGTGCCCGCCTCCTCCATACCGGGGGACCCAGTACTAGTGCTAGGACCGCGACTGCCCCTGGCATGTTGGCACACAGAGGTGTTGTCCTTGCAAGTGTGGTTGTTCAGCTTGCTAGTTTCGTCGGTAACGCTGCTGCTGTAGCTGCTCTCCTGCTGACCTGAGGCCGTCTGGAGTAAAGATAAAGCAGCTATTTGTAGAAATAACTTTGCGCCGGACGGACGAGATACGCGCGGCGCATGTAGCCAGCGTATGGTGCTAATCCGTTCGCGAATCGGGAAATCTCCCTCATTTGCATATTTGCAGGGGAAATCAATAGGCGCGACTGATGCGCCAAGCGAAATTATGCGCTGACGAGACTCTGGCGTCGGAAAGTTAAGCCGATCGGAAATGGCCCGTTTTCTGTCGCATCTAGTTTGGTGGGTACGGCCACATAGAAACGACGGCGCATCTTCACAGTTACGCGGCGCATATCGAATTACTCCAGGACAAGTCTTGCTGAATCTGGCCCTATATTTTTTACTTTTTGCTATAATAAATATCCCATTTAAAAAATAAATAAATGTTATCTCAGTTTAGGCCGATACGTATCCTTCTACATATTTTTGGTAAAAAAAAATCGCAATAGCCGTATAGTGACTGGTTTGCGCAAACATTATATTGCCTACAAAATAGGGGACATAATTATGATTTTTTTTTAGTTTATTTTTTACCAAGAATGGCGGCGATCTGCAATTTTTTTGGGGCGGCGACATTATAGCAGACACATTGGACACTTTTGACACATTTTTGGGACCATTCACATTTATACAGTGAACAGTGCTATAAATATGCATTGATTACTGTATAAATGTGACTGGCAGGGAAGGGGTTAACACTAGGGGGCGGGGAAGGGGTTAAATGTGTAGCCTAGTAAGTGTTCTAACTGTAGGGGGACAGGAGTGACTGGGGGAGGTGACTGATCTGTGTCCCTATGTACAAGGGACACAGCATCGGTCTCCTCTCCCTGACAGGATGTGGATCTTTGTGTTTACACAGAGAGATCCACGGTCCTGCTCAGTTACTGGGCAATCGCGGGTGCCCGGCGGCCATTGCAGCCGCTGGGAACGCTCATTGTGTTCCCAGTAACATGACGGGTTAAGTGGTTAAATGCATTTTTTGCTGTGAAAATTACAATGGTCCCAAAAATGTGTCAAAATTGTCCGAAGTGTCCGCCATAATGTCGCAGTCATAAAAAAAAATTGCTGATCGCCGCCATTAGTAGTAAAAAAATTTTTTTATAAAAATGCAATAAAACTATCCCCTATTTTTTTTTACCAAAAATAGGTAGAAGAATACATATTGGCCTAAACTAAAATATTTTTTTATATATTTTTGGGGAATATTTATTATAGCAAAAAGTAAAAAATATTGCATTTTTTTTCAAAATTGTGGCTCTATTTTTGTTTATAGCGCAAAAAATAAAAACCGCAGAGGTGATCAAATACCCCCAAAAGAAAGCTCTATTTGTGGGAAAAAAAGGACGCCAATTGTGTTTGGGAGCCACTTTGCACGACCGCGCAATTGTCTGTTAAAGCAACGCAGTGCCGAATCGCAAAGCCTGGCCGGGTCCTTTAGCTGCCTAAAGGTCCGGGTTTTAAGTGGTTAAGATTATCAAACCATAGACTAAACTTCAGCAGGCACGATTTAGTTTTGTTAACCAGTTATGGACAGTGCAAAATATATATACTTCATGTGTTTTTTGGCTTTACAGAGAGGAGTCGCTCATATCCCTGATGTAAGGTTTGGATTGCATTTAACTGCCTTTGGTTAAAGGACGAGTTACATTTTAAACAAAAACCTGTTATCCTGCCTTCCCTAGCCCCCTAACCTAATCTAATTCAGAAACCACACCAGATGAATATTTACCGTTGCATGACAATGGTCATGGTGCTTAGCCTTCTCTGTCAGAAATATTCTTTAGCTGTAGCTACACCTGCACTTTGAGTGCAGGGTGGGCTAACTTTAATATATATATAGCAATATTCAGTACATAGACTTTTTTATGATTGCACATGTCTTTATATATATTTTTCCGCAGCCGACAAAGCTGCCCATCAAAATCCCAGTACCTGAAATTCTTTTTACTGTCCCATTCACCTTATACATTTTTCTTCACCCATCTTTTTAATGGCACATTTCATAAAATTAGAATATCATCAAAAAGTTAATTTATTTTAGTAATTAATTTCAAAAAGTAAAACTTGTATATTTTATATAGATGCGTTACACGTAGAGTGGTTTATTTAAATATATAAATATATTACAGAAGACCAATAAAAATAAATAAAAATAAAGGTATTTTAATACAGAAATGTTGGTTTACTGAAAAGTACAGTATGTCCATGTACAGTATAGTATGCACTCAATACTTGGTTGGGGCTCCTTTAACGTGAATTACTGCATCAATGCGGCATGACATTGAGGCGATCAGCCTGTGGCAATACTGAGGTGTTATAGAAATCCAGGTTTCTTTCATAGCCGCCTTCAGCTCATCTGCATTGTTAGGTCTGGTGTCTCTTCTCTTCCTGTTGACAATGCTTCACAGATTCTTTATGTGGTTTAGGTCAGGCAAGTTTGCTGGCCAATCAATCCAAACCATATCTCTCTCCCCTCATTATTACAAATACAAGCAGACTTGCTAGAAAATCAGATCTCGGCTAATGAAGTGCTATAAAAACATTAAAACTTAATAATAAGAGACCTAGACCTGATAGGTTATATGCTCTATATTTTCTTTCTTTCATGAAAACGTTATCTCCAGTTTTAGCCAATGCCTTCATTTTCCTCCTCAAAGGTTAGTCTTTTAGACAGGAAACACTGACAGCAATTATATGCATGCTTCCCAAACCCCACACTGATAATACAATTTGGTAAAATTATCGTCCTATTTCTCTGTTGAACCTAGACATAAAGGGCCAGATCCACGTACATTGGCACATATATAGACCGGCGTAGCGCATCTCCTTTACATTAGACCGGCGCAATGTAGAGGCGCAAGTACCGTATCCTCATAGTATTCGTGCACAAATTTGCGCTGGCGCAACGTAAATTCCGAGGCGTAAGGCGGTGTAATTCAAATTGGGAAAGATGTGGGCGTGTTCCATTGAAATGAGCCGTGACCCCATGCAAATGAAGGGCCGGCCGGATTGCGCATGCGCACATAACGCAGGCTATGGTCAGCACCTCTCTGCGCATGCTCAGAACTCGGCACGGCGCAATCAGTGAGATTGGAACTAGGCCCGGTCAACTTAGTGAGCTACGCACAGTGCTTAAATAGACCGAAAGAAACCCTTCCATTGCAAATGTACATCCATTTGTTTCCCTTCCTACAGCAAGGTGCTTTTGTTCTGTTGTTAGTGTTTGTTGGTTTGTGACGTGTCTTTGAGATTTTTGGTGAGTGTTTTGGAGAGTGATTTGGAGAGTGTTGTGTCATCATGAGTGAGAGGAAGAGAAAATTTCATTTTTCCTTGCGGGAGAAGGAAATTATTGCCAGGGCCATTACCCAATATGGGCGATTCCTGCATGGCTCGGAGAGTGCCAACACCACCCCTGCCAGGAAGAGTGAGATTTTGCAGGACATCGCCGACGAGGTAAATGCTTTGGAGGGTGAGACCCGGACACACCAGGGGATACAAAAGAAGATCAATGATCTCCGGCGTGTGGTCCGTGGGAAGCTGGCCAGGATTGCAGCACATGGCAGGGGCACTGGAGAGGGCCCACCATGCACTGTTAGGCTGACTGAGGAGGAGCGTGCAGTGGCCCAGACCTTCAACAGGCAGCAAGTGGAGGGGCTGCCTGGCTTTAACTCCATTGAGGAGGCCGTGAGGACAGGTAAGTTTTTTTTTTCTGTCTGGTGTGTAGCATGTGTGGGGGGGAGGGAATATGTGGAAAGTGTGTGGATCCTCCAACCTGTGAATGTTTTGTGTCATCCACAGATGTGCAGAAGGGTGCTGGGCCACCTGGCCTGTCCGCACCATCCCCGGGACAACAGTCTGAGGAAGACCCCCAGACAAGGCCAAAGTCCTCTGAGGGGGTTGAGGAGGAGGAGTTTGAGGAGGAGATCATGTCAGGGAATGACTTCACGTTAATTTTGGAGGAGTCTTGCCCTATGGCTGGCAGCAGCCAAGCCTCCATCAGGGGTAGCCCCTCCCACTCCTCCCCCAACAGGGCTCCCCCCAAGGGGCTCCCCTTCTCCCCGGCCACAAGCCTCATCTGGAGGCAGGAAGGCGACCCACAAGATTAGGGGGGTGGCCGAGGTTCTGCCTGCAATTCTCAGAAGGGACCAGGCCCTTCAGACCCCCCATCTGGGACAGATCACCCAGAGTTTGGGGAATATGGAGGAGAGCCTGTCCTCCATAAAGGATTCAGTTGGGGACATGGACTGCAACTCCCTGGCTCTGATCAATTGCCAAAATGAACTGCAGGCTACCACAGCAGGCGTTGGTCAGGATGTGCGGGCCCTCGGTCAGGATGTGCGGGCCCTCACCCAGGCTATCCAGGCCAATACGGCAACCCTCAATGATGGCCTGACCAGAATTGCCGTGGCCTTGGAGGGCAGGCCGCCAGGTCGGCAGAGACCAGGGGATGCTCCTCCTTCCCCTGATTACCCCCCCCCATGGGTCTCCCCTTAGGAGCCGGGCCTGTGGCCGTGGCCGCCCCAGGCGTGGGTAACGCCAGCAGCGGTATTTTTTTTATTTGGCTTTTCTGTGTTTTGTCCCTTGGCAGCCATTGCCAGCCTTACCCTGCCCGCGGTGTCCCTCCAATCCTCCCTGGACTGTCTTGACGCAGTGCGCATGCGCGCGCACGATGGCATGACATTGCGCGTTTTGCGGCGGAGAGGACGGCGTTTGGCCGGGGCTGTCCGGCCCTTTGGGATGCCGGGGGAGCCACCAGTGAGCCGCCTTCACCCTTAGCGGCTGGGACTTTCACTTCTTTGGTGGTTAGGAAACCCACGGCACCTGCATGTGATTAATCTAATCACAACACCCATTGGACTTTATAAAATGGTAGGTCCATGTGGAGTCATTATCTGATTCCACACAGGCCAGATCGGATGCCATTGCACCCATGGTCTCTCGGCACCTTGTCCTTACCTGTCATGCATACCTGCAGGCAGGATCCCTTTACTGGCCACATAAAATATCTCTACTTATTTATTGCATCAGGTAACTATTTATCTATATACTCTTATAGCACTTTATTCACTTATCTTATTTTCACTCATCCTACTATTACCATCATTTTATATAGTTTTCATACCACATCACCTTTATTACTCCAACATACACAGGTGTTCACACCATGCACTCACTTCCCTTAAATAATGCATATTTTTCCACATTCATCACATTGGATTGCCCCAGAATGGTGATCATTTATTTACATTTCCTACCACCTACACCGACCTACCCCTTTCACACCAACCAACCCCAATCACACATTACCTAGTTTACTATCGCTCCGCATTATTGTATGGCCTGACCAGAATTGCCGTGGCCTTGGAGGGCAGGCCGCCAGGTGGGCAGAGACCAGGGGATGCTCCTCCTTCCCCTGATTACCCCCCCATGAGTCTCCCCTTAGGAGCCAGGGCCGTGGCCGTGGCCGCCCCAGGCGTGGGTCACGCCAGCAGCGGTATTTATTTTTTGGCTTTTCTGTGTTTTGTCCCTTGGCAGCCATTGCCAGCCTTACCCTGCCCGTGGCGTCCCTCCAATCCTCTCTGGACTGTCTTGACACAGTGCGCATGCGCGTGCACGACGGCATGACATTGCGCGTTTTGCGGTGGAGAGGGTGTCGTTTGGCCCTTTGGGACGCCGGGGGAGCCACCAGTGAGCCGCCTTCACCCTTGGCGGCTGGGACTTTCACTCCTTTGGTGGTTAGGAAACCCACGGCACCTGCATGTGATTAATTTAATCACCACACCCATTGGACTTTATAAAATGGTAGGTCCATGTGGAGTCATTATCTGATTCCACACAGGCCAGATCGGATGCCATTGCACCCATGGTCTCTCGGCACCTTGTCCTTACCTGTCATGCATACCTGCAAGCAGGATCCCTTTACTTGCCACATAAAATATCTCTACTTATTTATTGCATCAGGTAACTATTTATTTATCTATATACTCTTATAGCACTTTATTCACTTATCTTATTTTCACTCATCCTACTATCACCATCATTTTATATATTTTTCATACCACATCACCTTTATTACTCTAACATACACAGGTGTTCACACCATGCACTCACTTCCCTTAAATAACGCATATTTTTCTACATTCCTCACATTGGATTGCCCCATAATGGTGATCATTTATTTACATTTCCTACCACCAACACCGACCTACCCCTTTCACACCAACCAACCCCTTTCACACATTACCTAGTTTACTATCGCTCTACATTATTGTATACTCCTTACTTATTGAACAACCCCAATGGACTTTACAAGATGCCCTGATATCCATTTTATATTGGCACCTAGCAATTGCCTCTAGCCCCCTGAATACCATATATACTGCTGTGCTGTCAGCTGAATTGATTTATTTAATCCCTTTTAACCTTTACACAACTCTATGGGTGTCCTTTGCAGGTGCCGACTCCTCCACCCCCTGGAGGGTGTCCACACTCTAGCTCCTTGTAGGCCCTCATGGATGGGCCTCCCTTCACGTTGGGGGGGATGGAGACAGCCTTAGGCCCCCCCGGCTACCCAACGGTTACCAGCATGTTCGATTCCTTATTTTAGCGGTAATTATATCATTGTGATAGACCCACCATGATGTATACTTATATGTTTTGTAATACTTTTGAATCCTTATATTTTAGAATGCCTATCCCCCTGAAGAGACCGATCGAACGGTCGAAACGCGTCGGGGATCTACATTGTGCATTCACCTGCAACATAACAATATGTATAATTATTTATGTCTACTGCTACAAGGATTGAGATACTTTTGTATCTACTGCTACAAGGATTGAGATACATTTGTACCCACTTTTTTTTATATACATTGTACAACTTTTTATACACTGTAATATCTGATATTATCGGTTAATAAATATTGTTTTTATATGGAAACTGTTTAATCATTTGACCCAGCTGCCTAAAAACCCCGCTGGGGAACCTTTCTCTTTTCTTTCTGTGTTTTGTTTGCTGTGCATTTTTTTTTTTTTTGCTGGCCATTTTTTTTTGCTGGGCATTTTTTTTTTTGGATTATGATTTTTTGTCTGTTTGTGAATGATTTTTGAATGTGGGGGTGACATTCCTGTCGGAAAAGGGGTCTCACCCTCATTTGTGGTGGAGAAGGGTTCCCCAGGACCAGGGAGAAGTGATCCCCAGGTCCGTGTGAATGGTGTATGAATGTACAGTGACATAATTGGAGCCGTGGCGTGGCGTTGCTGCTCACAAGTCCTGCATGGTGGGCTTGTGCTAATCCAATGTGATGAGGATGTGGTGTGTGTGATCTAGGGACCACAGTGGCTGCACTGCATGTGAGCGGTGTGTTGTGCTGGTGATGTCCTCCTGCAGGGTTGTGGTTAATTCCATGGTGGCATGAGGGTTGAATCTGAAGATGCGAAACACCTCAGAATCACTCATGCCAAAGATGTCTATGCATGTGCAGTATATCCTCTCCCGTGCCCTCCTCCGTGCCCTCCTCCTTCTGCGCTCATCTAAAGTCAGTAAAGTCAGTAGTATAGCTATGAGCAAGGATGCCCCTGGCATGTTGGCATACAGATTGTTGTCCTGCAAGTGTGGCTGCTCAGCTCGTCCCTAACGGTGTTGCTTTAGCTGACATGTAGACGGATTGTCCAAATTTAAAGCTGCTTTTATAAGGACTAACTTTAGACCGGATGTGCAGCTGATGCGCACAGCACATAGCCTGCGCCGCACAAATGTACTTTTGTGTATCTCCCTCATTTGCATATTTGCATAGTAAATCAATGGTGTGTCTAGCGCAATTTTTGCGCGCACGATGCGCCGGTCTATCTAACTTACGTTGGTCGAAAAATTCTGGATTTCAGGGTCCTTTTAACTCACTTTGCTAAAACACGTTGCATTCCATACTGTTTTCTCTCCTTAGACATTAAAAAGCATTAACTTCTATATCATGGACTTATATGCATTTTATATTGCAGAAATGGGGCTTTGGCCTTATTTCCTACAATGGATCGCTGCATTATACAATCAATATAAGGCATATATTAATAAATATGCAGACTGTAAATAAGATGCATTTATTATAGGAAGGGGCACAAGACAAGGGTGCCCTCTTTCTCCTCTTCTATCCGCCCTGCTTATTGAACCAATGGCCTAGAGAATTAGAACTGATCCTTCCAATTATAGGCATAGAACTAGGTGGATATCATTATAAGTTGTGTTTATTTGCAGATAATATTATTCTATTATTATACTCCCCACAAATCGCTATCCCTATACTTATGAACATCCTAAACAGGTTTTCAGGTATTTCAGGTATTAAAGTTAATATGCAGAAATCAACAGCATTGAACATTTCATTATCTGATAAGGAAATGTGTACTGTTAAGAAGGCACTTTCTTTTAAATGGGCTACACAGTCTGCCTTACTTAGTTATCCAGCTCACCGCAGATCACAGAGATCTATTTTCCACCAATTATCCAGCTTTATTAAAACAAACCACAAGTTTATTGTCAAAATGGTCATCTATTCCACTTTCCTGGTTCGGGAAAATCTATTTAACCTCCCTGACGGTATGATTATTTAAGATTTTAGGTGCTGAAAGCGGTACTATTATTTTGCATGGACATTTGGCGTTTTATATTGAAGGCCTGTAATTCTTAGGAATAACTCACCTAAATCTGTCCAAACCAGAGACTAGTAGACATATCCGGTATGATAAAGTTTGAAACGCAAAATCATAAATTATAATACAATCAATAACTATAAATAATAACAAATAATAATATAATAATAATAATACTTTAAATTTAATACATTTTAATACATTTTAGTAAATAATATAATCAAAAACACTGAATTTTTTTGGCCAAACAAGGGTGTAATATTAGTAGTCATATTGCTTCAGTAAACGTCCCGGGTATGGAAAATGTTAAAACAAGGTACAGCACAAAGTCCAACGTCACAATCAGGACAATAGAACCCGATATATTTTCTGATTTTCTTTCCAGTGTCGTCACGCTTAGAGCAGCAAACCACACACATCATGCCGGTTAGCCCTAACGGTCCCATATGCATCCGTCTTGTTGTGTAAATGTCATGTTACATAATATTGTTTTTATTATTATGTCCTGTCTCTTTAATGCCTGTCTAGTTTGTCCCTAGTGAGATTCCGTAGTTTCCATGCTGCTGAGTTTTCTCCTCCCCTTCTTTCTGTATCAGTCATTTTATGCTGTACATTCATGTGACATGTATGTTCCTCTTATACCTGCATGGAAGAATTGTTCTTTTACCTGTTGTAACTTGCATTCTACGGATCATACGACGAATAAACATCGCCAGATCTTCTTTCATGTGAGTTGTGACTGAGTAAACTATCTGG
The DNA here is from genome assembly GCA_029574335.1 of Rana kukunoris. Classification (NCBI taxonomy): domain Eukaryota; kingdom Metazoa; phylum Chordata; class Amphibia; order Anura; family Ranidae; genus Rana; species Rana kukunoris. Next base: position 327,727,670 of record CM056049.1, read on the forward strand.
AAAGGTCATTTGGTATGAATAATCTCATCAGGGCAATGAGCGCCATGTGCTACTGAAAACCACATTCATAGCCTTTGCAGCCGATTCAGAATAGTAAAAGAACGTATCCAGCAGCCTGCACAGAGATAACTGCGTCACAGGACAGATCATAGTGAAGTGTAACTGTGTGTATTGCATGAGAACTCTGCATACAACCCCAGCACAGCTTGTTACAGCTCCTCACAGTATACAGACACTCTTCACTGCTACAGCCAAGCCTGTGTGCTGCAGGCCATCATGAGTGGAAAGGGCTCAGTGTGTGATGAAACACCACAGCATGCTTCACACAGAGAAAGCCAGGATGAGGACCCAGTGTCCACTGCATTGACCAAACGCTCTGTGAAACCCACTTGGAAGGTTAAAGAGAACTTTGAATCTATGAGAACTGAACTAGCAACCAGTTTGAAGCAGATTTGGGATAAAATCCTCACCCACATTGATGTGATTTCATGTCCCAGACATGAGGTACTGCAACTAGAGGGCGCCATCAAGCATCTCTCTGCTTCATATGAACTGTACCAGACTACAAGCAATAAATATAAAACTATTCTGCAAAGCATCAACACTGAGGAGTCCTTAGAGCAACTTCACAATGCCCAGCTTCTTAATGAGGAAAGAGAAAGCTTTATCCAGCGAACTAAAGCAAAGGCAGAAGCAAAATTAATGCTGCCACAGGACACTGTATCTCACAAATCTGTATCCACCAGACGTTCTAAAGGTTCCTCTAGATCCCGAAGTTCAAGGCACTCAACGCTTAGTGAACAGCTAATAAATGCCCGCGCCGAAGCAAAGGCTATCAAAGTAAAGGCCGCATATGCAAAAAAGAGAGCAGAAATGGAAGCCAAGGCAGCACATCAAAAGGCAGTAATGGAAGCCAAGGCAGCACATCAAAAGGCAGCAATGGAAGCTCAAACGGCACGTCAAAGGGCAGTGATTGAAGCTTTAAAGGAACAGAGCAACTACGAGGCAGCTGCAGCAAAACTAAAGGTTTTGGAACAAGCTATCGGTGCAGATGAAAACGCTAGCGAAAGGGTCAGTGTCAAGGCAGATGTAGAAGATCCTTTCGAACGCACTAAGAACTATGTTCTAAACCACGGCAGTGAACACTCAATTACCTCCACGTTTCACGGCAACGCAAGGACTTCATCTCACCATCAGGTAAAAGCTGTTCCAGCCACTTCCTACATGCAAAATCACCACAGTGCATCTCCCGACTGTCATGCTGATCCTACATATGTCGCAGAACGGCACACTAATCTGCAAGCTAGTCATCAACCTCCTGCTAACAGTACTGTTCCAGACCTTAACCCAACAATTCAGCTGAATGCCCTTGCTGCACCATATCTTCCCACGTCTCTTTACAACAATACCATAAACAACGCAATCCACAACATTCAACCAACAACCTCATATGTAAAGTCAGAGGCAACCGATACAACAGAGTTCGTAAAGCACTTACTTCGACGTGAGCTCACCAAGTCAGGCCTAGTAAACTTTGACGACCATCCTGAAAACTACAGAAGCTGGAAAGCCGCTTTCAAAGCTATAATAGGCGGTATCGATATTACTGCCGACCGTAAGCTGTATATGCTGATCGGGTTGCTTGGCCCACAGTCTACAGAGCGTGTCAAGAGCCTCAGGTCAGTCTACATCGACAATCCGACTGCAGGTCTCACCGCAGCATGGGAGCGTCTAGAACAGACTTATGGTAGTCCTGAAGCCATAGAGAGTGCATTGCTCAAACGATTGGAAAATTTCCCGAGGATATCTGGTAAGGACAATAAAGAGTTCCAGAGACTCAGTGACCTTCTTCTCGAAGTCCAGCTCGCCAAAACTGATCCTAAGCTACCTGGCCTCAGTTACCTGGACACAGCTCGAGGAGTTAACCCTATCATTTGCAAGCTTCCGCATGGCCTACAAGAAAAGTGGATCCAAGTTGGGTCATCATACAAACGGGAAAACAAAGTTTCCTTTCCCCCGTTCTCCTACTTCTGCGATTTCGTCAGGAACATTGCTGACACCAAGAACGATCCTAGTTTTGCATTCGGTGAGTTCAATACTCCCTCACCTAAAGGTGACGACCTACATACTAGCTACAGGAACCGCAGAGGTCCCGTATCTGTTAGGAAGACAGACATTATCCCCACTCCCGCCTTAGCTCCCGCCTCAAACAAGAGCGGCAAGATCGAAAACCCAAACCGATTATGTCCCATCCACAAGAAGCCTCATCCCCTCAAAAAATGTATCAGTTTCAGGAAGAAGCCCCTACAAGAACGAAAAGAACTGCTAAAGACTTTTGGGGTATGTTATAGATGCTGTGCTTCCACCGACCACTTTGCCAAGGAATGTAAAATCCCTATCAAGTGCACAGAGTGCGGTTCCGAGGACCATGTACAAGCACTCCATCCTCTTGAGTCCAATCCTTCACTACCTGCAAACCTTTCTCCTGGGCAGAATCACAGCAGGAAGAGTACAGATCAGGTACCTAATTCCACCATGGTATTTTCTTTGCGCACCGAAGTCTGTGGGGAAGACCACTGTGACAAGTCTTGCGCTAAAATATGCCTAGTGAATATTCATCACAAGGATCAGCCAGAAAAGACTTTAAGGGTGTATGCTATCTTAGATGATCAAAGCAATCGATCACTTGCCCGATCAGAACTGTTCGATCTATTTTGCATAAAAGGAGGGGTTCACCCTTACACCTTAGGCACTTGTAGTGGAACTACAGAGGTTTTTGGAAGAAGGGCCCATGGATTTATTGTGTCCTCCCTAGAAAACAACCTACAATTACCCTTACCTACACTTGTAGAGTGTAACCAGATACCAGCCAACAAAGGAGAAATACCTACACCAGAAGTTGCCTTCTACCACCCTCACCTAAGGTCAATAGCAAGTGAAATCCCACCACTTGACAAAGATGCTAATATCCTTCTTCTGTTGGGAAGAGATATTCTAAGGATCCACAAGGTACACAGACAGGTCAGCGGACCTCCAGAGGCCCCGTTCGCCCAGTACCTAGACTTAGGCTGGGTCATCATAGGCAACGTCTGTATTGGCAAAATGAAAAGGCCTACTAACATTTCTTCATTCAAGACAAATGTATTGCCAAATGGTCGTAATACTTACTTTGAGCCATGCCCACATCACTACTGGGTAAAGGAGAAGGTAACTAGCTGCAAGTTGCAACATTGCAACACAAACCTTTCCTGCACCTACGATGACAGCTTTGGTTCTACAGTTTTCAATGTAAGCAGTGAAGATGACATGTTAGCTCCTTCGGTAGAAGACAAAGAATTCCTTAAAGTAATGGACAATGCGTTCTTTCAGGAAGATTCCAATAGCTGGGTAGCACCCCTACCCTTTCGCCTTCCGAGAGAGAAGCTACCTAACAATCTACATCAAGCAGTTAAAAGATTCTCCGCCTTAAAGCATACCTTAAGCAGGAAGCCAGAGATGGAAAGACATTTTGTGGACTCCATACAGAATATCTTTGATAGGGGCCATGCCGAACCCGCACCCCCGTTGAAAGAAGGAGAAGAATGCTGGTACCTCCCTTCCTTCGGTGTGTATCACCCACGAAAGCCAGACCAAATCAGAGTTGTCTTTGACTCCAGTGCCCAACACGAAGGCTTCTCACTTAACAACATGCTCCTCGCAGGGCCCAACTTGAACAACAGCCTCATTGGAGTCCTAATTCGCTTTCGTCAAGAACCTGTAGCGGTGATGGCCGACATTCAACAAATGTTCCACTGCTTTATCGTCAAGGAAGATAACAGGAATTACCTCAGGTTTCTATGGCACAAGGACAATGACATCAACAAAGAGGTAATTGATTACCGAATGAGAGTGCATGTCTTTGGGAACAGCCCTTCTCCAGCTGTAGCAATCTATGGACTAAAAAAGACAGCTCAGCTTGGAGAAGCTGAGTATGGATCAGACGCTCGTCAATTTGTTGAAAGGAACTTTTACGTAGACGACGGACTCAAGTCCTTTCCTACTGCTAAAGAAGAAATTGATCTTCTTACCAGAACAAAGGAGATGCTATCTGTAGCAAACTTGAGACTTCACAAAATTATATCTAACAGCTAATGAATGCATTTCACCCTGAGGACTATGCTGCCAGTGTGAAAGACCTTGACCTTGGGTCAGACACGCCCCCTATGCAGAGAAGTCTAGGTTTGCTGTGGAACATCAAAGAAGACACATTCACCTTTCAAGTGTCAACCTGTGACAAACCCTTCACCAAGAGAGGAGTCTTGTCCATAGTGAACAGCATCTACGACCCACTGGGATTTATAGCCCCAGTCACCACCCAAGGTAAGATGCTATTAAAACAGCTTACTACTGATAACATAGATTGGGACACTCCGTTACCTATTGAGAAACAACAAAGATGGGAGAAATGGAGAGGTTCTCTGAAGACACTAGAACACCTCCAAATTCCACGTTGCTATGCCTCAGTCTCCATCTCAGCCGCTGTCCAGAGGGAAATCCATATTTTCTCAGATGCATCAGTTGAAGCTATAGCTGCAGTGGCCTATTTGAAGACCTCAGGAGTTAATGGAGACGTACACTGCAACTTTGTTCTAGGCAAGATAAAGCTAACACCAAAACCTGCACATACCATACCCAGACTTGAACTTTGTGCAGCTGTGCTAGCAGTGGAAATAGCCGAAGTCATAAAGAGTGAAATGGACATTAAAATTGATTCCATGTTGCAGGACCACAAGTCTTCACTATTGACTCATGAGACTTTGAGTACCTTTCTCTCAGAAGTATCCGCCATCATTAATGCAAGGCCTCAAGTACCTGTATCTTCCGATCCTGATGCTCCAATGATCCTGACCCCAGCCACACTCCTTACTCAGAAGGTTGGAACTACCGTGATATCTTCTGCCGAGATTGACCCGAAGGATATCTATAGGCGTCAATGGAAACGGGTGCAACACCTAGCCAACGTGTTTTGGCATCGCTGGAGAAAGGAGTACCTACATACCCTTCAAAGCCGTTCCAAATGGCAAACACCCAAGCCTAACCTCAAAGTTGGCGACCTTGTTCTTCTGAAAGATAGAGAAGTCTGTCGCAATGAGTGGCCTATGGGTCTTGTAACAAGCGTAACGCCCAGCGATGACGGAAAGGTTCGAAAGGTTGAGATTAAGATAACCAAAGGAGGTTCCGCTCGGACTTTCTCACGATCAATCACTGAATTGGTGCTTCTTCTCCCAAGTGAGTGACTTATGCAGGAGTACCGGTTATACCCGCTATGGCGGGGAGAATATCACTATCACTATTGACTGTGCTGCTGTTGAAGTCCCACAATTATAGCTATAGACTACAGGACTCAAGCCATCTGTCTTTTGGACTTCATGTTTAGTTGTTCATTTACTGCATACCTTCTTGTTTTTGGGGGTATCTCGTATCTATGGTTTACACACCAGTTTTACTTTAACTTTTCTTCCCCTACAGGTTCAAGTTGGACTTCTTGACATGGGGACTTATCTTTACATATGTAATAGACTTTGAAATCTAAAGATTTCAGGCGGGGAGTGTCATGTTACATGATATTGTTTTTATTATTATGTACTGTCTCTTTAATGCCTGTCTAGTTTGTCCCTAGTGAGATTCCGTAGTTTCCATGCTGCTGAGTTTTCTCCTCCCCTTCTTTCTGTATCAGTCATTTTATGCTGTACATTCATGTGACCTGTATGTTCCTCTTATACCTGCATGGAAGAATCGTTCTTTTACCTGTTGTAACTTGCATTCTACGGATCATACGACGAATAAACATCGCCAGATCTTCTTTCATGTGAGTTGTGACTGAGGAAAACTATCTGGAAAGGTCATTTGGTATGAATAATCTCATCAGGGCAATGAGTGCCATGTGCTACTGAAAACCACATTCATAGCCTTTGCAGCCGATTCAGAATAGTAAAAGAAACTCATAGAGTTCTGGAGATGTGTAAAAATTGCCTGTGGTTACACAGTAGCCCTGATTTAGCAATGGCTAGATCAAAGTAAGAACCGAAGCGGTTGCCATTAAATCCGTCCTTCTATCCAGCATGGACTCCCCCCCATGACCTTTTGAGCATGGTCAAAGGCTGGTATCTCATGCTTACACAATTTGGTTTCAGATTCACCAATATTACCTTTTCCAGATTTATGTAAATCCTATGGGCTTCAACTATCTGAATTATTTCAAAATGTTCAAATTAAAAATTCCTACACTCCCTCTCTAAATACAAAGATTGCTTTGACTAAACTGTCAATTTTCAAAAATTAGCTTGAAAGATCCACATTGTAGGGGAAGGATTTAATTGCTCTATTCTCAATTGCTTACTAAACTTGATGCATTCCCAGCCTCTTATGTGGCCAAATGGGAAATTATCTATGTCATACTATTGAAACAGCAGAATGGTCTGAGATATGGTCCATAACAAAATCTTCCTCACCAAAGGTAACAGCAGTTGAGACTGCATACAAAGTACGCACACAATGGTACTTAGTTGCAGCTAGAATCTCTAAATATGTTTCAGATCATTCACCTTCCTGTTTTCGTGGCTGTTCAGAGCTGGGTTCACAGTTACACATATGGTGAAAATGTCCAGTGGTACAACAATTTTGGAAATCTATTTTCATGCTTGCCTTAGCAATGTTCGAAATCACTATTACACCTGACCAAGCATTGGCCCTTCTAAATTTAGGACCGGAATTTCTACAACAAAAACAGTTTAACAGCTGCTAAACAAACTATAGCTAAGGCTTGGAAAACACCTACTTTGAATTTAGCCAATACCAGACATAGAATGAACCAAACTCTGTTACATGCAAAGATGTAAGCTTTAAATAAAAACCATCTAAAAAAGTTTAATAATCTATGGAAACCATGGATTAAACATTTCTTGCCACAAGACTTCGAAGACCAAGTATTTTTACCATGGTACATGAGGATTTAATGTGTAGCTATATCATTACCCTCTGGAAGTAGCCTACCTTTGGGTCCTTCCTTTCCTTCCCTCTTCCTACTTGCTTTCTTTCCCCTCCTTGTTGTAAGCCCCTTCCCCTCCTCATTTTTAACATTGCCTTTTTAATTCTGGTAAACTACACTATAGTTGGTTGACATACTATAATATTTTGCTGATATTAGGCTCCAAATCAGCGGTAGATTTACCATAATGTTCCACTATTGAAAAGAACACTACATATACTAGCGACTCTACATACATTAATATATAAGGTAGATTTTTGTTTAGATATATAACTATTGATCTGTCTAAATTTAATTCATAACAAAACAATTATGTGATATCATGTGCGACTAGAGATATACTTTCCTGTAATAAAATTATTGCAATGTTACAATGTCAAATTTTTATTTTTACATTCAACATTTTCTGATAATCTTTAATAAAATACATGAAAAGGGAAATATATCACTCTGTGTGTAATGCATCTATATAAAATATATAAGTTTAACTTTTTGAATTGAATTACTCAAATAAATGAGCTTTTTGATGATATTTAAATTTTATAAGATGCACCTGTATAGGTCCTAATTAGGTTGATTAAAAACTCTCACAATTATGATAAATTATCTTTGTTTTTCAAGCACAATGCTTTGCGAATATGCTTGGGTTTGATTCGCTGGCTGTTGAGAGAATTCCTTGTAAAATTCACAAATTGCAAACTTTAGTTTGAACCCCATTGAAGGCAATGGTAGGCAAATCTTGAAAATCAATTCTGGCCTTTTCAAGGCTTATAGACAGGGGATTATTAAACAAAGAGCATGGAGAGCTGGGCACTGCCAGGAGGCACATGTACCACTGCATTAGCAAATACTGCTCAGCGGGGTCAAGGTTTTTAAAAAGGGCTTAAAATAAAGTATTAAAAATTCACAATTCCTTTAAATGCTTGCTTTACATGCTTGGGGAATGCCTTAAACATGCATGTGAGGATGTGAGTACACCTGTAGGATGTGCTAAAGCAAAAGTGACATTTAGAAAAAAAATTACAATTTGTCATTAAATTTAATAAACAAGTGGGTGGGGGTTTGTGAGTGATGTCTTAGTCTACATGCGGTCTTGCCAATATATGACCAAGGACATAAACCAGATATAAAAAAAACACACCCTTGATCTTGATCAGGGTCTGGTATTTACTTTGTATAATTTACTTTTATGTTTTTATTACTTTTTCTAATATAAATGATACAAGGGGCTTTACTGAAATATCAGGGGTCTAAACAGACTCCTAATATTCCATCTTATGATGGGAAAGAGATTGAGGCCCAGATTCACGTACATCTGCGCATTATTGGACCGGCGTAGCGCACCGCCTTTACGTTAGACTTGCGCAATTTTGTCATGTAATCACCCTATTCTCGTAGCTTTTGCGCAGAAAATTGCGAATGCGTAACGTTTTTTCAGAGGCGTAAGGCGGAGTAATACAAATTGGGAAGGACGTGGGCGTGTTACATTGAAATGAGCCGTGACCCCATGCAAATGAAGGGCCGGCCGGCTCGCGCATGCGCGCTTGAAGGAGACCATGGTCAGCTCCGCTGTGCGCATGCTCACAACTCGGGAGCGGCGCAATCAGTGAAATTGGAAATGGACTAGGGCAACGTTTGTGAACTATGCAAGCAGCATAAATAGACAGACACAAACGCACTTGCATTGCAAAAGTACATCCCTTTGTCCCTTCCCATTTAACCAAGTGCTTTTGTCCTGTTGTTCGTTGCGTTGTGTTTTTGTAGTTGTCAGATTAGTGTTCTGTGTGATCAAGTGTTTGTTAGTAGACCTTTGAAAGTGTTTTTTGATAAGTGTTTGAGTGACTGTTTGTTTGATATATTTCTGTTCGTTTGTTTTCTTGCTGTTTTTTTGCTGTCTGTTTTTGTGACTGTTTCTTGCTGAGTGCTAGTGTGTTTTTTTGGGTGTTAATTTTCTCTTTGTGTGTGTTCTTGCTTGATTGGTTGTGCTTGTTTTTGTGAGTGATTTTTGTTGACTGGGAGTGAGTTTTTTTGGAAGTATGACAGAGAGAAAGCGAAAGCTCAATTTTACTGTGGGGGAAAAAAGAATTCTTGCCCGGGCCATTAGCGATTATGGGCGTTTCCTCCACGGCCCGGACAGTGCCAACACCACCCCGGCCAGGAGGAGGGAGATTTTGGATATGATCACTGAGCAGGTCAATTCAGCGGGGGAGGGGGAGACACGGACCCGGTCTGGGATTGACAAAAAAATCAATGACCTCCGGCGTCTGATCAAACAGAAGCTGGCCAGAATGCATGCCCATGCCAGGGGCACAGGAGGGGGCCCACCATGCCGTATTAGGCTGACAGCGGAGGAGCGTGCGGTGGCCCTGACCTTTCATCGGCATGAAGTTGAGGGCCTGCCCGGCTTTGACTCAAGTCCGGAGCCCGTGGTGCCAGGTAAGTATTTTTTTTAATATCAGGTGTGTAGCATGTGTGGGGGAGGGGGTGAAAGGGAATATGTGGCAAGTGTGTGGATCCTCCAACCTGTGAATGTTTTGTGTCATCCACAGATGTGCAGGAGGGTGCAGGGCCATCTGGCCTGACCGCACCATCCCCAGGACAGCAGCCTAATGAGGCCCCCCCAACAAGGCCGGAGTCCGCGGAGGAGGTTCAAGAGGAGGAGGAGAATCATGAGGAGGAGGAGAATCATGAGGAGGAGGAGTCCATGTCAGGCACTGGACGTTTGGTTTTTGAGAACTCTTCCCTCTGGCTGGCAGCAGGCAGCCCTCCCTAAGGGGGAGCCCCCCCTCCTCCCCCAAACATGGCTCCCCTCCCAAGGGCCTCCCCTTCTCCCCGGCCACAAGCATCAGCTGGAGGCAGGATTTATCCCAGAACACCAGGGGGTTGGCCGATCTCCTGCCCGCCACTCTGAGAAGGGACCAGTTCCTCCAGACCCGCCATCTGGGACAGGTCAGCCAGACATTGGTGCGGATGGAGGAGAGCCTGTCCTCCATCAAGGATACGCTGGGGAACCTGGACTCCCACTCCCGGGCTTTTACAACCTGCCTAAATGACCTGCAGACTACATCAGAAGGCGTTGGGCAGGATGTGAGGGCCCTTACCCAGGCTATCCAGGCCAACACGGCAACACTTGGTGCTGCCCTGGACAGAATAGCCGTGGCCTTGGAGGGCAGGCCGCCAGGTGGGCAGAGATCAGGAGCTGCTCCTCCTTCCCCGGTTTTCCCCCTCCCCCATTAGTCTCCCCTGAGGAGCCGGGGCCGTGGCCGGGGGCGCCCCAGGCGTGGCTCACGTCAAGGGCAATAATTATTTTTTCCCCTCTTTTTTTTTTTTGATTTTGCTGGTAATTTTCTTTTTTTTTGGGGGGGGGTTGTGAATGCTGTTTGAATGTGGGGGTGACATTCCTGCCGGAAAAGGGGTGTCACCCTCAATTTTGGTGGAGAAGGGTTCCCCAGGACCAGGGAGAAGTGATCCCCAGGTCCGTGTGAATGGTGTATGAATGTACAGTGACATAATTGGAGCCTTGGCATGGCGTTGCTGCTCACAAGTCCTGCATGGTGGACTGGTGCCAATCCAATTCGATGAGGATGTGATGTGTCTGTGCTAGGGACCACAGTGGTGTGCATGCATGCATTCTCATTGTGCCATGATTAATGTGTGTGTTTAACGTGCAAAGATGCCCAATGTGAGCTGTCTCCTGGAAGCTCTTCCCTCAGAAGACGGGGGACCTCGGTTAGGGGGGGATTGTCTGGTTCAGGGGTCAGGTCATCACGTAGGTCAATCTGCAGGCCCTTTCTTTCTGCGAAGTTGTGCAGCATGCAACATGCACCGATGATCTGGCACACAAAGTTTGGGGAATACAAGAGGGTACCCCCAGACTTATCCAGGCATCGTAAACGTGACTTTAGGAGGCCAAAGGTGCGCTCCACCACTGCTTGTGTCTGGGCATGTGCTTGATTGTATCTTTCCTCTCCTGGGGTTTGGGGGTTCCGGATAGGAGTCATGAGATGGGGTCCCAGTGGATATGCAGAGTCACCTGTAAGGGAAAAGACAGGAGGATGTTAGTCATGCATGTGCCCCTTGTGATGTGTGCATCATGGGAGGGGATAGTCATGCCTGACTCCCATGTCACTCACCAACCAGCCAGGTGTCCCCATACACGTTCTGATCGAATTCCATTCGGATGTGGCATTGATTGTATATGTAGCTGTCATGGCTGGACCCTGGGTGTTTGGCACGGACGTGCCATATGAGGCCTTGGGCATCGACTATCACCTGTACGTTGATGGAATGCCAATGCTTCCGATTGCGGTACATGTGCTCTGTCTCATGGGGGGGCTGGAGTGCCACATGTGTGCAATCAATGGCCCCCACGGTGCGTGGGAATCTGGCAATTCTGTAGAAATCTGTCATTGCCTTCAGCCGCAGGTCCTCAGTGGTGGGTTTGATGATTTGGTTGGCCATGCATCTGAGGATTGCAGGGACAACCTGGTGCACACATCTGCTCATGGAGGATTGTGACATCCCAGCCACCACTCCACTTGTACGCTGAAAAGAGCCACTGGCAAGGAAATGGAGTGTTGCCAGGACCTTGACCAGTGGCTGCACTGCATGTGAGCGTTGTGTTGGGCTGGTGATGTCCTCCTGCAAGGTTGTGGTTAATTCCAGGATGACATGAGGGGTGAATCTGAAGATGCGAGACACCTCAGAATCACTCATGCCAAACAGGTCTATGCGGGTGCGGTATATCCTCTCCCGTGCCATCCTCCGTGCCATCCTCCGTGCCCTCATCCTTCTTTGTTCATCTAAAGTCAGTAGTATAGCTATGTGCGACGATGCCCCTGGCATGTTGGCATATAGATTGTTGTGCAACACGTGTGACTGCTGAGCTCCTCACTAACAGTGTTGCTTTATCTAACAAGTAGACTTTTTTTCTCCTTCTAGACCAGCTTTTATATGCTCTAATTTTAGACAGGACATTTTGCTGTTGCGCACACTGCGTCGCCTGCGCTGCCCCAACGTTCTTTTGTGGATCCCCGTAAGTCCCTCATTAGCATATTTGACTAGCAAATCAATGGTCTGTCTAGTGCACTTTTGCGCGGACGGATGCGCCAGTCTAACGAAATTACGCGGGACCAAAAAAAGTAGATTTTTGGCGTATCTCGTTCTGGGGATGCCGTGCATCGAAAAGCACGCGCACATTTCGACTTACGCACGCGCATCTCCTGTTGCGCAGGCGTAATCGCTCTGTGAATCTGGGCCTGAGTCTTTAATCTCCTTCTCTGCGACAGCTGGACATTTACAAACACTAAAATCGGAAATGCCAAGTACTCAGCACATCTGTGTTTATTCACAAATTGTAGAGATAGTAAGCATGCCTCTCATTCTTACATTTTTTTTCAATTATAAATGAACATCAGAGTGATCAGTGCTGAGCACTCCTGTGTTTAATCAGAAAAGTTAAGGATCAGTAAATATGAACATTTTACTGCCCCTGTTGAAGGCTGTTGAACCCGAAGCGCGTTGGGTACTGCATCCTAAGCACCCCATATTGCTTTTTTATGTGATCACTTTTTATTTCATGTTATGTCATTTGTATGACCTTTTTATAATAAAACCAGTTTTGGTTTATCTGACCTGCACTATTGGAGCATTTTCCTCTTTTTTTTCCCATGAGTCCATTGGAGCTTCCAAGTTCCCCTTGTTCCTGCACCTGAAGGTCGAGCTGTTTTGGTACACCTTGGATCTTGTCGTTTCTACCCTTTTGGATTCCACCACAAGGAATACACTAACAGTTGGTCCATCCTGGTTGCAGCAATCTAGGTCTCAAAGAGACCACCAAGCGCTCTTGACTCACTGCTGCAAAGCAGTTGGAGTCCACCATATTTGGTAAGAGTATTCTACCTTACTTATTAGTTGCACCTGTGATCTCTACAGACAAACTGTGAATCACCAGCTTGCATCAGCTACTGGATAACTTCACATGTATTTGGTTTATGGACTTTATATATTACAGTGTGTCACTTGTTTACAGCATTTTTATATACTTGTTATTTGGTTCTCCAAGAACCTCATACACTGTTTTGTTTGTTACACATATTATTGCTATTCAGTAGCATTGTCTATTTTTTTTTTTTTCTCAAGATATTTTTCACTCAGAGATTTATTAACAATGTTTGTGTGTTAGTATCAAGGTACTACACACTAATATTGAAACACTATCTATAAGCGCAGCATTTTATGTTTTTATTTTTTTATTATTTTTTATATTTTTATATTTACAGATCCTCCACTTGAAATCCTGAATAACCAGATCCCCCACTATTCAATGCAATACAATCTTCTCTAGGGCCTGTTGCCTCTGCTGAGGGAGTAGTGGGGATTGGAGAGGACCCAGACAAAGAAGAAGGTATTGTGATTGCAACACAGAGTGGGGAGGATCTGACAGACAGGGCCAATAGCAGGTGTGGTACCAGTAATATCGACAGGCATGAGGTACATCTTGAGCAGCTATTCACTAATGAGAAGTACCTGGCACCCTGCTATTATAAGTTCATGATTTCAGAAGTAACCCTGAGCTTATTGCAGGAAGGAATGCAACCAAATAAGGCATACTGAGCTGACCAACTGCATGCAGTTCTGTTTCACCATACGCCTTACACCAGTGGAAGCAAAAATTATTAAAGTAATTATAAGCCCTAACTGAAGGAGAGTAGCATCTCAGTGTTGCTGATCTCCTGTGGCCACTTTCTGTCTACATATACACACTATGCTGACTCCAGCAATAGTTGCATAACATAGCAGGAATCCATCATTAGAAGATTTCCTGATGATGTCAAGAGTGGAATATGTCTGCTTAATGTGCGTTAGAATAGACGTAGTTTTATATCCTATAACAGGAGGTGCATAAACAAAATATTAATGGTAGGATCATCAGGCATTATTAACATGAAAGATGCAGATTTAACAATTTTGGAATTATTTTTTTAATTAAATTAATGTGATAATGCTGAAGTTTAGGACTAAACACATTGGGCCAGATTCTCAAAATAATTACGCGGTATATCTACAGATACACCAGCGTAATTCGAATATCCCGCCGGCGTATCATTGTTTTCTATTCACAAAACAAGATACGCCGGAATTCCGCTAGGATCTGACTGGCGTAAGGCACTTACACCGTCGGATCCTAAATGCAATACTACGCCGGCCACTAGGTGGCGTTCCCGTCGCTTTCTGCGTCGAATATGTAAATTAGCGTGATACGCCGATTCCCGAACGAAGTTGCGCGCCGTCAACGTAGTTTACGTAGTTTGCGTACACGTAAGGTTACCCCCTGCTATAAGGTGGTTTAACTTTACGCACGCCATGTTAAGTATGGACGTCGGGACAGCGTCTGGTTTTTACGTCGTTTACATAACTCGTCGCGAATAGGCCTTTACGTTAATTATGTTGCCGTCGTAATCGCTGTATTTGCGGCGTTACGACGGAGCATGTGCAGTGGCCTACGTTTAAGGCCGGCGCATGCGCAGTTCGTTCGGCACGGGGGCGCGCTTAATTTAAATACAGCACGCCCCCCTCCTTCCCTATTTGAATTATGCGGCCTTAAGCTGTCCCCTTTACGCTACACTGACGCAAATTACGGAGCAAGTGCTTTGAGAATACAGCACTTGCCCGCAAAAACTGCGTAGGCGTAGCGTAAACGGGATACGATTCGCGGGAAATACATGTTTTTTTAAGAATCTGGCCCACAAGGTACCTTTAATGGTGTGTATCCTATGCTCTGCAGGCTGCTGCTTTATGTAAAAATCCTCCTGTCATGTCACCAGATACTGCCAAGAGTGGTGATTAATTATTTGCTGCTGCAGGGGTTCAGAACAGCAACTAGGCCTTTGCTGCCCCCATCAAGTCGCAGAACTTGTACTATTATTTTTCCATAATACTAAATACCAACCTTCAGCTTTAAGGGCTGGACCATCTAGGCCGCATGGTAAAATGCAGCACTTTTACCATGCGGGCAGCTGTCAATGTGAGATCCAGCAGGGAGCAGTGTGATGCACATTTAAGTGTGTTTACTTTTTTATTTATTTATTTAATTGAAGTGTCACATGGTGCACTGCAAGAGTGGTGACATGCAGTACTATGCAGTGCTCTGCAGAAAAATGCAGACATACTTAAATTTTTAAACTGCACTGCACTGTACATCACACCAGCATTGTGGTATGAATGGTGCACATAGAAAATTAGTATTTTCTATGTGTTTTTGAAATGACAGTTGTTCATCCAGTGTGGGGAAAAAAATATAGCCACCACCCAAACCCTGAAGCTTATATAAGATGTTAGTGATTAGTTGTACGTACTGTATACTTTAATTGTAGGCTCATAGGTGAAATCTCTTCCTTCTTTTTCTTCTATTCTGCTGTACAAGATAGAAGAAGAAGGAAGGGATATCATTTGTCTGCATAATTAGACTAATTTTCTTTTAGTACAACCTGGAAAAATTACTTTTTGCTAACTTCTATCCAAAAAAGTTATCATGCACCTTATGAACGCCTTTGACCTAAATAGTACAGTACACCTGTCAGGATAGTCTACATTCTTATTTTTTCTGTATAGTTATGTTCAGCCTTCTAGGCATATAATTAATTGTACTCAAAAATAATGTTTGGTAATATATATACCAAATATAATAGTGTTAAATTCCCAAACACTGCCTTGCTATCCATATTTTTCTTTTTTTAGTGAGCGTGCTGTGAGTGGATGAGAGGTGTGTAACGTGACATTGGCAGGTACAGTGGCAGTGTGTCCAATAGGGGTGCCCGAGTACCGCCCCCTCTGTCACGCCACCCCCCTCTGTGTAGAATGAATAGATTCATGCATATCATGAATCTATCCATGGCCACTGTAGCCATGTAGCCACCCCCTTTTCGGACACCGGGTGCCTGAATTCCTGCGGCAGGGTTGTTTTTTTTAAGCACCTGATTAGAGCTATAGACTCTAATAGGCTTAAAAAAAAGTGGACTGGTGGCACAGAGCATTGCGCTTTTAGTTCACCCAGTTATGTTAGAAAAGCGAATGAATATTCATTTTTCTAACACTGAACCACCTCTCAGCCAATCAGGAGGCGTGGCTCTAATACACGTCACCTGATTGGCTGAAAGCACAGGCGCTTCGATTGGATGCCTAATGGAATGGAACAGAAGAAGAAGAGAGTGAGACAAATGGAGGACACAGGAGCCACCGCTTGACCTGATACCTGATCAACGGGCAGAGGGGCTCAGTGGCTGCATTTTATGGGGCACTGACTGCATTTTATGGGGCATAAGTGGCTACATATGATGGGCACAGTGGCTGCATTTGATAGGCACAGTGGTGGCATTTGATGGACATAGTGGGGGCATTTGATAGGCACAGTGGCTGCAATTGATGGACACAGTGGCTGCATTTGGGCCACTGGGCAGGTAACATAACTGATCTTTTCATTCAGCACATTTGTAAAATACATTGTTGTGATTCTTTTAAAGAAGCAGTAAGGCTGTAGTAAGGACATATTACTGCTTTATAAGTCACCCCATTTACTTAAATTTAAGATACCATTTTTAACATTTTAACCTACATGAAAAAGCTTATTTTTTAATGTCAATGTCTGGCAAGAAAGCAGCAGCTACACTCTGACATGGTACAGTTATTCAAATTACCGTAAAGGATTTTGTAATGGCATTTGCTTTCCTTCTATTTGGGATGTCATTTTATTGTTGCAGATTCATGCCATCACATTTGGCCTCAATGACAAACTGAAAGTCAAAAGCATTCTCCAGTGGACTCTACCATCTCTGGAGATGCTGCTTGCAAACCTTAAACCAGAATGCAGAAAGGCCAACATAGTGGACACTTGGCATATGCAGAAAAAGTTGGTAATTAGTCACTGTCAGTCTAAGTGTGCTGAAAACTCAGTGCAGGGATCTCTTCTCTCCAGTATACACTACAACATAAAATAAGGCTCCTTCTGAAAAGCTATTAATAAAATCTCTCCTTATGCTTTAGTCATGATATACTGAAATAAGGAAAAATCTATATTTATAATAGTTTGAAAATAATTATCAATTACATGGCAAAACAAATCAAATTATAAAAAAAAAAGTTTAAAGGTTTTAAAAATTTGTATTCAATTCACTAAAAGCTTATGTGCTCCTCATAAAAAATTGAGACAGGGCCAAAAGGCAAAAAGCATCACAATAAAGTGGTTTACAATTAGAAAGAATGCAAAAAGACAGAAAAAATGTCAAATAAAAACTAAAAAAACAATAAATAAAAAGGAAGTTGATTACGCAATGTGGCCCGAATTAAAAACACAAAAGCATATAAGGCTGGGTTCACACTACGATTTTCCCGTCCGTCAGCCGCATACGATTTCAGTTTTGAAAACGTACGGGCCCGTACGGGAAAAACTCATACATAGACAATGCATTGCAAATCGTATGCACTCAGATGCATCCGGGTGTGTACGATTTGCTGGCAAAACGTTTTTTAACAGTACACAAAACCGTGTTCGACCACGGTTTTGAGTCCGTTTTTGAAACCGTATGGCAAACGCATATGTTTTTTTTTAACATTAAAGTCAATGGAAAACGCACATATGTGCGGTTCCATACGTATAAACCGTATGCGTTTTTCGTCTGCGCATGCGCATTTTCAAAACAAGAAAATCTTTTTTTATTAAATGACACTAATTCCAAAAACGTATGCGTTTTTTTAATCAAAACCTGATGGAACCGTACGCACTTTTTGAAACCGTATACGTTTTATAAACGCATACGTTTACGTACGGTTCAATCAGTTTCAGCCGCATACGTTTTTTCATATAAATCGTATGCGGCTGACGGATGGGAAAATCGTAGTGTGAACCCAGCCTTACACAATGCCTTAGCTTAGCACATAGCCTAACCACAATTAAACAACCAAAAAGGGCAGAGCTATGTGTAAATATTGACCATCACTTTATTTGTGTGCAAAGATATCTCCTGTGTAACAATCCTCCCAAAATCATAAAGTGCAAAGAAAACAAATGTAAAAAATGACAAGTGAATATTACATAATAGAATTTAACAAGATAAATAGTTGCTGAGTCTATAGAGGGTGGTTAAACACCAGTCCTTGATAATTAAAAAAATAGTGAGAAAGTCAAAAAGTAGAGCAATCCTCTGAGACCAAACAGAGCAAGATGTGAGAGCCCCGGAGAATAAACTGAAGCACTTTTGACCATTTTGATTGTAGGCTCTTACGAGCAGGGACCTCTTATTCCGACTGTAATAAATTGTATTGTAATTGTACTGTCTGCCCTTATGTTGTAAAGTGTTGCATATCTATAGTCACCTATGATTGAGGCCATCATAGGTGACTATAGATCAAATATTAGAAAATTGAATGTAATGCCAATGTCAATTCACCAGCATTAAAATGGTGAAGTGCATTGAAGAAAAAAATTATGAAGCCCCAACAGTTTAAATAATTATAGAAAGAAGAAATATTTAAGAAAGATAAGTCCAAGAAAGATGAATACCAATGAACTGATCAATTGAGGGAAAAGAGGATAAGGTATAAAAATAAGAAATAGCCAGAAGGAAAAAAAATGGTGTATGATGGACATACTGTATGAGACACAACACAGACCCTGGGCATTGTTCAGTATAGAAACAGAACCTGAGATTTGCACAATATAGAACAATTTTATTAGAGTCTTACACTATGGGCCAGATTCAGGAAAGAAATAAGACGGCTTATCTCCAGATAAGCCATCTTATTTCTGCGTCTGAGCCCTCCTATCTATGCGACTGATTCATAGAATCAGTTACGCATAGATTTCCATAAGATCCAACTGGCGTAAGTCTCTTACGCCCTTGTATGTTATTTTCATATTTTAGGCTGGATGCTAGGTGGCGTTCCCGTCTAAAATATGCAAATGAGTATACGTATACGCCGATTCCCGACGTGCGCCCGTATCTGGTTACGTCGTTTACGTAAGATTTACGCACGGCCTAAAGATATCCCTGCTATAGCTGGTGCAGCCAATGTTAAGTATGGACGTCGGAACCGACGTAATTTACGTTGTTTGCGTAAGTCCAATCACAATTGAGCTGGGCGTCAGTTACGCTGACGTCGCTATCATTGACAAGTAGCGACGTGATTTGGAGCATGCGCACTGGGAATCAATCACGGCCGGCGCATGTGCAGTTCATTTGGTGCGGGGATGCGCTTTCTTTAAATGATACACGCCCCCTACCCGTCAAATTTAAATTCCGCCGGGTGATTTACGCTACGCCGCCTCAACTTTACAGGCAAGTGCTTTATGAATAAAGCACTTGCCTGAAAAAGTTGCAGCAGCCTAACGTAAATGACATACGTTAGGCCAAATTAAAGATGGGCTCTCCTACCTGAATCTAGCCCTATAAGCCTTAGGCCTCGTACACACGAGCAGACAGATTTGTTCAAATCTGTCTGCTGGGATTTTGGTTTGCTCGCGTGTACACACGAGCAAACCAAAATCCCCGCCAGCAGACGGCGCGCTGACGTGTCGGTGACGTGGCGGTGGCGTTGACGCCGCCACGTCACCGCACCAGGAAGTAAAACACTTCCGCGCATGCGCCGAATCCGTTCGGCGGCGTTGCAGCGGCGGTGCGGGACGACATGTCTGCTGGTAAGTGTACTAACCAGCAGACATGTCGGGTGGACGGATTCCCACCCGATAGATTTCAAAGCATGCTTTGAAATCTGTCGGGTGGCCAAATCCGTCGGCTCGGCCGTACACACGATCGTCTGTCTGCTGAAACGGTCCAGCAGACCGTTTCCAGCGGACAGATTTGATCGTGTGAACGAGGCCTAAGACTCGTTGGATCCAATTTAGTCAAGACTCCCAAGGATCCAATTTAGTCAGGGAAAAAGCCAATGAACCTTTTTTTTTAATTTTTACATTTTCATTTTGCCAAATTTGTTAAAAATATATATTTTACATATTTTCTTAATGTTATGTGTCTATTATTCGAAATAATATGACTATTGTATTACTAATTTATTTGGCTTCTTTTATTTTAGTTTGGGCAATTGAAGTGCCAAGCCATTAAAATCACAAAACCCTGCCTATAAATAATTTAATTAGTTTTTTTTTGTGTATGGGGGGGTTGGTTAATTACATTTTTCTTTACTCTTTCACACGTTATTGAAACAGGAAAATAAGCAGCATGTCCGAACACTGTGTATTGTGGCAGCTATTCTGCATAGTGTGTGTGGTGGATAGAGCTTTCAGCAGCGCTGACCGAGAACAGCATGTAGACAGGTGTCCCTGGCAGCTGGAGGAGGATTTTACAATAGTTTAGCAGGCTGTAGCTGGATTAATACGTCAATGTAATTTGTTTTTTAAGGAATTAAGCCACTTCAGACCTATATAAATGAGATTTACATATTTCTGATGCTGTTTTCTGGTGGTATTTTACATGGTCCTAAATAGCAAATATTTACAATGCACAAGCATTCAGTCAACCTACGTTTTTTTGAGACTGCATAAATCCTGTTCTTAACGATCAAAATCTCTTAAAAAAACATCTGCAGAAATGAAGAATATTTCACACTGTCATTTTCTAAAGAGAACAAAATGCTGGGTCCCGGCCAATCTGCTTCAATGATATGTTTAAACAAGATTCCATAACAAAGACTACAATGTTATTTATTATAATAAATAAGAATAGTAATCTCTAAAGCAAAGTCAGCCTGTTGGTACAAATACAGATGTGCACATTTCAGTCGTAGGAGAGGCTAATATATACTGACAACAGCTGGTAACACTATCAGATACAAAGGCACTGGCCAAATGCTGTTACAAGTAATCATCTGGACAGTGACCTTGAAATATTGCCCTTTATCAGGAATGATGAGGTGTGACTTTAATCTAATCTAGACACTCATTTAAGGTTTTTTTTCAATTTGACAGTGTAGGCTGCAGCTGCACTGAAGCACCTTGACCATAAGCATATAAAGAACAATACTTTCTGCTTTTATTAGCACTAAAGGAAACACATTTCATGAGTAAATAAGGAATATTTTCCCATTTTTAAACAGTTTCAATAACATCCTGTATATACAATGAACCAGGTGTATAATAGCTTTGTGCCATCTCTTGAGTTAATTGCACTCATGGCTTCAAAAGCTCATAGTTATCGAAACAAGGGTTTCTAATGCTCCCGAAAATAATCAGACTATCAAATTCCTGCACACTTTTTAACAAAAGTGTTCAAGCAGCTGCCTTGACACGTTTAAGAAGTCCTATTACTTTCTCTGGGTCAGACAGCTAAAGTAATAGGAAAACACCTTGCTGCTTAACTCAACTGGAAATCGCACCACATTTAAGACATATGGCTGCTATATCAACTTGCTCTAATTTTAGCTACAGTTAGCCATTTACAACATTGCTCTAAATTCCTTTTCTCATTTTGATTTGTAAATGCTCTACTCTATGTGTTCAATGGCTAACAATTTACAACTCCATAACAATAATTATTCAGCCAACTTAGTTAATGTAAGCGGGCCCACAGTAAGCTGCAGGAAACTATGGCTTATCCCACCATTGCCTGTTGCATACCCATTTTTGTGCACCCCTTGTGCACGTTAGGTAGTCAGAAAAGCACCATAGACTTTCACATCTACCAAAGAATGTAAAGGAGATAAATAGAACTTTGCCTTAAATTTACTTTAACTTCTACAATTACCTCCCAAGTGCTGTAGATTGATGATTCCTTGATTTTTTTTTTGGAAGCTATCATTAACTATGACTTTTTGACTTGTGGACCATGCTTTAGAAGCAAAAGTAGGATAGTACAGCTCTAGGTTTGCTTAAACATATGATTGGCAAAATCATTTGTGAAATGTACCTAATTTTACAACCAAGCTGTTAGTAACCTAATTTTACAACCAAGCTGTTAGTATACATGAGAGCTTAACCTTTGTGTTTTTTATTTCAACTCAGTGCACCTATAAATCCCCAATATTGAGTCAATATAGCCATGTGTTAAAGCCCAAACTGCTGTTTGGAAATCAGGTGTGCCTAATTTTGGTCCAGAGATCAAGAAAAAGCTCACAATTGCATGTCCTTTCCACAGCCTACACAGTAAGGGTCCTTTCACACGGAGCGGTCCGTTTTTTGGTCCGCTCCGTGTGTGTCCGTCGGCTCAGAGGGGGGTCCCGCTCAGCTGTCAGGGACCGCCCTGTCTCTCCTCCGCTCTCCCCTATGGGGAGTCGGATGGAAACGGACCGTCTGTCCGTTTGCATCCGATCCGTTTGGCCGGACAGAAGAAAAATAGGACATTCTTCCGTCCGCAAAAACGGATGCGGATCTGGCGGACGGCGTTAGCGGATGCATCATCCGCTAACGGATCCGCTCCCATAGGGAAGTATTGAGGTCCGTTACCGGACGTCCAAAAAACGGACGAACGGAACGGACCTGTGAAAGGGCCCTTAGTTCAATTTGGAATAAAGTCAGTTATCAGCTTTTTTATAGTTCTCAGCTGTGGAGGAAATCAGAGGACCCAAAGGAAATCTGTGCAAACAAGGTGGAACACAAAGACTCATATTGATATTGCATTGAGTTGAAATGTAACCCAGAACCCAAGCACTGCAGTTTGAGTGATGCCTACTAGGGTGCTTTCCTGCTGTATTTTTTTTTGTTATGCACACTACCTGCTGCATGCTCATTAGCTTACCCCATGGAAATGTGCACAGGCACTTTTACTTTTTAGGGCCACAAAAATAAGTGTTGGCCAGTCAGACCTTTAGTTAGTTAGTTAGTTCACCATACACATTTTCACTTTCAATACATTTTTATTAACAGAATGTATCCCTTGCAAATATAGGATCAAAAATAACGTGTCTGTGAGTACCAGAATTGTGACCAACAAAATTTTGTAAAAAAAAAAAACTGTACTGGAAAACAATAAATATTTCTGGATTGTAAACAAATATTACAATGCAAATTAACACTTTACATTGCAGTGTAAACTGATCGTTGGCAGTGGGCAATGAAGCAGTCAGCACAGATGATAGGTCCACTATACCAAATAGCAGAAAAGTATGTTTAGGGGCCTCTATAGTGGGAGAGTCAGGCGGCGTACACACGACCAAGGTTCTCGCTGGAAACCAGCGAGAACCTCGCTGGAAGCTGCATTCCAGCGAGGACCTCAGCCGTGTGTACGCTCCTGGCTCGCCCCGCCCGTCGGGAAATCCCGTCGGGAATCCCGTCGAGCGAAAAGAGAGCACGCTCTCTTTGCTGCTCGGCCCGCCTTTGAATGGCTGGTTGCCATTCCCGACGGGGCCGGTCGCCGAATTTTCGCCGACCTCGACGGCTCGGCAAAACCTCGGTGCGGCCCGACGAGTCTGCCCTCGAGGTTCTCTGCCGTTTGTACGCGGTTTTAGAGTCAAGTAGGAGGTAAGAATTAAAGGAAAAGAAAAAGAGAGGGATGCCAGGAAGCCCCCCCCCCAATTTTAAAGTAGGGCCTCAACACTTGAAGATTATCATTTTGAATAATGTTGTGAGCATATTGTATAATGGGGTTCAAATCTTTAGAATGTCTTATGTGTGAAAAGGAGATACTTTGTTTCTCATTAAAAAAGAAGTATCCATGCAGCAGAGAGTATGTCTTGGCAAATGTGTTAGTTTCGCAATTGCTCGAGGCGTTTGCCAGCTGTCTGAAGGACCAGCTCCGGGTATAGCGTTAAAGTGAGGACCTCACAGGCATC